>CM053566.1:41084334-41225698 GCA_028646485.1 Cryptoprocta ferox
TCTCCTGTTAGACCTATGAGTGCAAACATATGGTATCTGTCCTTCTCCACCTGACTTATTTCGCTTAGCATGACACCCTCGAGGTCCATCCACTTTGCTACGAATGGCCAAATTTCATTCTTTCTCATTGCCATGTAGTATTCCATTGTATAGATGAACCACATCTTCCTAATCCATTCATCCGTTGATGGACATTTAGGCTCTTTCCATGATTTGGCTATTGTTGAAAGTGCCGCTACGAACATTGGGGTACAAGTGCCCCTATGCATCAGCACTTCTGTATCCCTTTACCCCTACTTTCTTGAGGGTTTTTATCAAGAAAGGATGCTGTATTTTGTCAAATGCTTTCTCTGCATCGATTGAGAGGATCATATGGTTCTTATCCTTTCTTTTATTAATGTGATGTAGCACATTGATTTGCAGATATTGAACCAGCCCTGCAGCCCAGAAATAAATCCCACTTGATCATGGTAAATAATTCTTTTAATGTATTGTTGTATCCGGTTTGCAAGTATCTTGTTGAGAATTTTTGCATCCATGTTCATCAGGGAAATTGGTCTATATTTTCTTTTCCGTGGGGTCTTTGGTTTTGGCATCAAAGTAATGCTGGCCTCATAGAATGAGTTTAGAACTTTTCCTTCCATTTCTATTTTTTGGAATAGCTTCAAAAGAATAGGTATTAACTCTTCTTTAAATGTTTGGTAGAATTCCCCTGGGAAGCCATCCAGCCCTGGACTCTTGTTTGTTGGGAGATTTTTGATTACTAATTCAGTTTCTTTACTGGTTATGGGTCTGTTAAAATTTCCTATTTCTTCCTGTTTCAGTTTTGGCAGTTTATATGTTTCTAGGAATTTATTCCATTTCTTACAGATTGTCCAATTTGTTGGCATGTAATTGCATAAATAAACTCCTTTTTTAATCTTTAAAAAATAAATAAAAAGAGCACTATTGATTAAATACTATTTTCTGGGCATTGGATTATGGCTTTACATATATTACTTCCTTTTCACAGCCTTTCTACAAAAACGAAGCAGGAGAGTACAGTACCATATTTAATAGATGAGGTAACTAAGGCTCAGGTTAATTCACTTACCCAGTGTGACTGGTAAGTGTCAGACCCAGCATTTGAACCCAGGTGTACCTCACTTAAGAGTTTGTATTCCTATAATTTTGTGCTAAAACAGCCTCAGAAGGTTATCTACCTGTGTAGGTGGTAGAGCCTGTCTTCTGATTCAGTTCTTTGAGCTTTATAATCTCACATTTCTCCTGCTCTATTTTGTTTTGTTAGATTTGGCCTATTATTCCAATGTTTGGGGGGTCTTTCATATGTTGATTTTTCCCCCCTGCCATCTATTAGGTTAGCTTTCATTGTCAGCTTTATATCTTCTACAAATTTGAATATTCCATTAAGTACCCAGCATCCAAATCATTAATAAAATGTTAAATAAAATCTGCCTGAGGATGGAGCGCTGAGGCATACTACTATAGATTTCCTTCATATCATTCTTCGTCAGATGGTATCAAGAGAGTCACTCTCACATGCCTTCCTGAAAAAGCTAGATACTCAATAAAGCAGGTCCTCAGCACAACTGGTTTAATAGCTCTGCTTTTTAAAATAAGTCTTACTTGAATTATTCACATTATAAACTTGTACTAGTTCTAAAAGGTCAGAGTATTGGACTCAATAGTTTGAATTTCATGGATCTTTTTCCTTTTTTTGAAAATAAAAATGTTTAAGTGAACTTGATGGCTATAACTGTTTCATTAAGTTAAAATTATATTTTAACTGACTGTAAGTTCTTTAGAGGAAAAAAGCTGAATGTTAAAAACTTTTGTAGACTCTTTACAGAGGGAGACCCTGCATCTTTATAGGTCTTTAGAAAAAGGAACAACTAAAGTTGTTCTGACAGGAATTTAAGGGGAAGCCAACAAATAAAACAGACAATCAAAAAAAATTTACTCTTGGGCTGTTAGAAAAGTGAAAGAAGAAAGATGACCAGTGTATATAATTAACTAAAACTGGCATGACCTTTTTAACATTTCTCAGAAAATCAGAGTGTGATCTAATGCTTTAAAGAAGAGACTTGGTTAATATATGGAAGTTGTTTTGGGGTTTTTTTCCCCCCTTTTATGACAAAGGAGGAGAAAGCCAGCACTTGTTTACTTAGTTTGCACCTCTAATTAGATCTAGGTTTTTTGGGCTTTTGTTTTTGTTTTCCTTTTGTGATCCCAGCTACTTATAGATGGACTCTGCCAGGAAATCAATTTCTTGTGACTCATTGATATTCCAGGTTGAATTTTCATGGCAGATAGCCTGTGACGTGATTAGTTAAAGCAAGGTCAGGTAGATTTCACACTCCATTAATTTATAAGGCTTTCTCATATGACCTTAGCTTACTCTGTTTTTCCAGAATAAGGCAGTTAAAATTAGATATTAGCTCTAAAGATTTTCCTCAGTATAGAATGTAGGATTATAGACCACAAGTTATACTGGTATTACCTAGGAAATTAAGATATAAATCTATGTTAGGAATAATTCTCTGTTGGTCATAGTTTATAAAATTTTCATTATGTCTGTTTAGAAATAGTATTACAAATTGATAATGAGTATAATAGACTGGTTTTGTCACATAAAGCCTAAATGCCTGACTGAGTGGTAAGAATTGGTCAGTAAGGTCAGTAATGGGAAACTCAATTGAGTAAAAATTAATTAACTATTTACTCAATAACCACAATTCAGTCCAAACCCAGTCTTTCAGGGCCATTGGTCCTGAATTGAGTTGGGCAAGAACATATGCCTAAATAAACACAAATTTATTTTTCTAATGAAATCTGGGAATCTCTCATATTCATTCATTCAACAAATATTTACTGAGCACATAACAAGTAGCTACTCATGTTCACTTGATGTAACAGTGAACCAAAGATTCTTTATCCTCTTAGAGCATACTTTCTGGCAGGTGAGCAATAGACAAGTCAATTATATACTATATTTGAAAGCCATAAATACTGTGGATAAAGTAAACAGCAAAATAACAAGCAACAGGAGTACCTAAGGTATGGGAAGGAGATTACAATTTTTTAAGACCCCCCTTTTTTTTGAGAGAGAGAGAGACAGCATGCGCAAGGGAGGGGGGGAGAGGATTCCCAAGCAGGCTCTGCACTGAGCCCAACATGGGCCTTGAACCCAATAACTGTGAGATCAAGACCTCCTGAGCTGAAACCAAGAGTCAGATACTCAAACTGAGCCCCCCCAGGCATCCCAGGAGGGTACAATTGTAAACAGCATTTTAAGGTGGGCACTGATGAGAAAGCAAAACTTCAGCAAAGACTTGAAGGAAATGAGGTAGCTAACTAAGTGGTGTCTAGGGATAAGCATTCCAAGCAGAAAGAAGAGCTAGAGCGAAGAACTTAAGTTGGGTATAATTGAGGAACCTTGAGGAAGTGAGGGTGATTGGAGAAGAGTATAGTATAAAAAGAGATTACAGGTAATGGGGGAGGGGGACAGTCAGTTAATGTAGGACCTTGTGAATCATTTAAAGGACTTTGGCTTGTGTTTCCAGTGAAGTGGGGAGATATGGTAGGTTTTAATCAGGACCTCCAACAATAATATTATCAGCGTTAGTATTATTCATCACCCTTTATTTGTCATTTGCCAAGTCATGTTAATTCTACCGACACAGTGTTTAATATTGGTCCCTTCCTTTCCATAGCTATTTTCAACATTCTAGTTCAAACCCACAGAAACTCTTGCCTGGACCATTATAGCCACTGCCTAATTGATTCCTTGCCTCCTTTCTTTCTGTTCCAGTCAGTGTTGCAGTCTTGCTGCTAGATTGTCACATTACTTCCATGCTGTGAAACTTTTATCACCTCTTTTCCTCTCACTTTCTAAATTGTGCACATACTTAATCAAGGGTCTTTTTCATGTAGTTTCAGCTTGCCCTTCTCTAACACCAAGGACACCGTATTGCATCCCTTTACTCAGAAGTGTAGATCCTCTGCTCATTTTCTCTGCCATTTGAGATTCTTTTCATTTTACCTCAAGGTACCACCAACTACACTTTGTACTTCACTTCTCACAATAATATTCCCCACCTGGTACTCTTATCATTTGAGTACTTCTCTAATCCTCGTACTTAGATTTGGAACATTAAATGCAAGGAATTGCATCTCTCATAGCTCCATACTAGATAGAGATGTTTTAGGAAATACTTGTTGAATTAATTTTTTTTCCAATTGCCGTTATTTTCCTCTAGGAATGATCAACAGCATCAAGCAGCAGATCTTGACTCTGAGGAAAATGTTATTCCAGATTCACCAATAACAGCCTTTTCCTTCTCTGGCATTAATCGGCTACGAAGAAAGGAGAACCTCCATGTCCGATACATAGAACACACACACACTGAGCTGGGGCCATCCATGTGTACACACGGTAAGGACTGGAATTTCGTTTTAGTTAGCTGGTTTTGTGTGAAAAAATATTCTGCTATGATGAGTTTTCCTGTTTTTCCATCTAGTGGAAGGAAGATAGTCGTCGATCAGGGAACTTATGTCACAACTGTAAGTTTAACTTCCATTAGTGAAGTAACTGGGAAGGCATTTTCTATCTAGATTATGTAGAGGCCTTCGTTGCTTATCTGAATATGTAAACGTCCAGCATTTTATAAATGTACATGTTTTTTTTCCTTTTTTCCTTTTATTTAAAAAATATTCCTAGGTATATATATCTGAGTGGAATTAGAAGGAAAGGGGAAAGGAATTTAACATTAATTTTCACCTACTGTGTGCCAGGTAATACACTGAGTGATTTGAATGCATTATTACTATATTTTAATTCTTACAATAAGCTTGGAAGGCAGCTATCAACATCTTCATTTTATAATGAAGAAAGGTATGCTCTTTGGAGGGGTAAATAATTCACTCAGAGTCATCTGTCAAGTAAGTAGATGAGTCAGAATTCAAATAAAGATCCTCCTGGCTCTAAACTTTTGTACTTTCCATGTCTTACCCATAGCTAGTCCCACCAATAGCTTTAGCTGGCTATTTTTGTTATACTTTGTAGCAATTGATGGTGACCAAGAAACGGCTTTATAAAGTATCAACTTTATGGCTTATCAGTGGCATATTTCTAATTCCAGGCCCATTTACCATTTCTGCTAAATACTTTGCAACTATCTTTGCATGTAGCCCTGAAATTTATCATGTGATATGATACAATGATTATTTTTTTAATGTTGAAGTAAATGGCAGACTTTCATTTTTAACCTAAATTGTTTATAACAAGGAAGCATTTGGAGAGAAGGGGTGTACATACTTCTAGAGATATTTTCATAATACAAATAAACTGTTTATAGTAGTTATGCCTTTAATAAAATAATTAAATCTTATTCTTTGATATTGGAAAATTGACACCATTTTTTTTTTCCATTTTATATGAGCTTGCATCACCATCTAGTGGAAGACAAAAGAACTGTTAAAAATCTTATATGTAATTAGGAACTAAACTAAAATGCAAGGTGTTGGATCTAAAATGAACATTCAGGGGCACCTGGGTGGCTGAGTTAGTTAAGCATCTGACTCTAGATTTTGGTTCAGGTCATGATTTCACAGTTCGGGAGATCAAGCCCCACGTCAGGCTCTGCGCTGACTGCAAGGAGCCTGCTTGGGATTTACTCTCTCCCTCTCTCTCTGCCCCTCCCCAACTCATCCTTTCTCTCTCTCTCTCTCTCTCTCTCTCTCTCTCTCTCACAAAATTAACATTTAAATAAATAAAATGAACATTCATTGGCCTTTTAGTCTGCTATCAGACAGAGTAGTAGATAAGCATTTACATAATTTGGATCATGTTTAAATCCATCTGTAAGAATACCTGGAAAAACAGATCGTAGCAGTTTTCTTTATTAGGAAATTCTTCTATATCTTGTATAATTGCTTCTGGTTTATTTCTTCCTCATATGAGAACAACATATAACTATTTTAAAACTTAATTTGTTTTAATCTTGCTCTGATCATTTTTATTTGGAATCTAAAATTTTGGTATTAAAATATAAGAGAGGGTGCCTGGGTGGCTTGTTCAGTTGAGCATTGAACTCTTAATTTCAGCTTGGGTAGTGATCTCAAACTGAGTGTGGAGCCTACTTGAGATTCTCTGTCTTTCCCTCTCCGTGGCTTCCGCACTCTGCCTCTCTCTTACTGACATCAGTCAGTAGAATTTAAATATTTGTGTATGTGTATAAATATATATGATCATTTTTGAGCCATGCAAATTATTTTAAAACTGATTTAGTGACTAGTTGGCCTTCTTCTCTTTCTAAGCACCCTTATTTTATTTTATTTTTTCAAGTTTATTTATTTTGAGAGAGAGAGTGGGGGAGGGGCAGAGCGAGAGGCAGAGAGAAAGACTCCCAAGCAGGTTCTGAACTGTCACCGCAGAGCCCAATACCAGGCTCAAACTCACAAACCGTGAGATCACGACCTTAGTGGAAATCAAGAGTCAGACGTTTAACCAACTGAGCCACCCAGGTGGCCCCTCACCCTTGCTTATTTTAAAGTTTATAGTGCATTATAATACTATTTTCTGGTTATAATTAATAAAAGTCTATTTCCCTTTACTTTGTGCTTCTTTTAGGTTTCTTTGAATTAAAACCTTAAATATTGGAATGATTTCTAATAAAGCATGTTTCAGAATGTCCCTCCAAAAATTTAAAAGCTCTAAAAACAAAGACTGTAGAGGTAGATGATGCAGTATTCATTCTAAATGAGCATACTGGTTTGCAACAAGTACACAAGAAAAAGATGCATTAAAACATCACAACTCTAGGAAACTTAGGTTGGAAGAAGCTTATCTCTTCTAGTCGTTTTTCTCCCACTGTCCTAACTTCCAGCTTTGTTTTTTAGTGAAACTAAAGGAATGAACTTTTTATTAGAATATGAAAATTTTATCAATAAAATAATACTTCTACTGCATTTAAAGACAGGTTTGTATTGGCTTATCAAAATAATATTTTGATATTTTGTATCATAATTGTTTATTTATATGTAATCTCTTTTTTTTCCCCTTAGAACTGAGAAAACTTCCAAAGTCTTCAATTCATCCACAACATAAACCTAATGAAAGTGAAATTCTAGTGGCTGACACTTGTGATCAGAGTCAGTCCCCGGTGTCTAGTAAGCATACTGAAATTTATAAGTTTAAAATTTGTGGTTACTGGTGGGCAAGAGTGGCCAGCAGTCTGAATTACACAATACTTTCCATATGATTTTGTTTGTATTATTGGTTGTATAGCAATCTTTTTTCGTATTGGAAAATAATGTTATCCTTTTATTCATATTAATATCCCTATCCATGTTAATACAGATTGCTAATAATTTTAAGTAAAAAGGCCTTACTGTGGTTTATTCATTCATTCAACAAATACTTGAGTGCCTACTATATGCCAGGTACTGATCAAAACAAAGCCCTTAACTTCATAGAGCTTACAATGTAGTTGACGGAGAAAGAAAATTAATACATATTAGGTAGAAGAAAGTGTTCTGAAGCTGGGTAAGAACAGAGATTAGAAAGCCTCACTTTAAAAAGTCAAACTTGAGGAGAGACTTACAGAAGCAAGGAAGTCTTATGAACATAGGGGGAAAGGGCATCCCAAATAGAGAAATCAGAATACAAAGGCCTTGAGATGAGGGTGCTATTTGGTTCTTTTTGAAGAACATTAAGGAAGCCTTCATGACTAGGGCAGAGCAGTGTGAGTGAAGGGGAGATTGGTTTGGGCAACTCTGTTCTTTAGAGCTGCTGTTTACTAAGAGGAAAGAGACTAGGAGCATCAGGTTCAGGGATGGGGTGGTTAGAAATCAGAAGTTTGGTTTTGAGAATATTCTGAGATACGGGAGAGGCATTCAGGTAAGACATTGGATGAGTAGTTGGATCTGAGTTTAGAAAGATCTAAGACAGAGATGTGAATGGAAATTGTTAGTGTGTAGGTGGTATCTAAAGCCATGAAAGTGGAGGAGATTACCAAGCAAGTGAATGGAGATAGGGAAGAGAAGAAGTTCAAGGACTAAGCTCTGGGGTGCTTCATTATGTAAAGTAGTGGTTCTAAGGGGTACCTCGGTGGCTTTTTCAGTTAAGTGTCCAATTATTGACCTCAGCTCAGGTTTTGATCTTGAGTTTAAACCCTATGTTGGGCTCCACACTGGGTGTGGAGCCTACTTAGAAAAAAATAAAATAAGGGGCGCCTGGATGGCTCAGTACATTGGCATCCGACTTCTTTTTTTTTTTTTTAATGTGTATTTATTTTGAGGGAGAGACAGGGTACAAACAAGGGAGGAGCAGAGAGAGAGAGGGAGATACAGAATCCGAAGAAGGCTCCAGGCTCCAAGCTATCAGCACGGAGCCTGATGTGGGGCTCGAACTCATGCACTGAGAGATCACGATCTGAGCCGAAGTCGGACACTTAACCGACTGAGCCACCCAGGCTCCCCAGGCGTCCGACTCTGGATTTCAACTCAGGTCATCATCTTTTAGTTGGTGAGATCAACCCTTGCGTCGAGCTCTGCACTGACAGCATGGAACTTGCTTGGGATTCTCGCTCTTCCTCTCTCTCTCTCTGCCCCTACTCCACACTCGCTTGCACTCTGTCTCTCTCTCTCAAATAAACATTTTTTTAAATTAAAAAAGTAGTGATTCTTAGCTATTTTTCTCACCACCACACTAAACTTTTTAGATGTTTTTTCCCCTAATCATTTTTCCATGAAATTTCAATACTGCAGATACACTGTATGAGTGTATGTATGTAAGTGCTTTATGTATAAGAACATTCTTTTACCTTCAAAGAACCATTTTTCACCTCTTTAGAGACAATATTGCAGCTGTCTAGATGGTGATTTAGAGGTTGTGAAAATGAGGAGGAACCAACAAAGTAAGTAGCCAGAGAAGGAGCTGCCAGGGAGATAGAAGTGTCCTTTAAGCCAAGTGGAAAGAGGAAAGAGTGGTCAGCTATGGCAGACCGTGCTAATAGGTCAGGCAAGATGAAGACTGAAAATTCACCATTGGATTTGGTCACATGCAGATCTTTAAGTGTTAAAACCCATAATGTGAACTGTTAAAGTGTAATGGTGTTCAGCTAGACTCTTGCATTTTCAAGAGAAGCTAGCAGAGAGAGCACTTGTAAACAAGTCCTTCAAGGTGTTTTGTGGTCAAGGGGAGGGGAGAATGGGACAGTAGCTAGAGAGAAAATGGGTCAAGTGAGGATGTTAGAAGATGGGATATTACAGCATATGCAGCATATTTTTTTGCTGATGGAAACATCAAGTAAGAGAAAGAAATGAATCATTCTAAGGAAAGGAAACTGTTACTACATCTGTGAAAAGGTGCGGGGAGATGGGATCCAGAACCCAGTTGGAAGGGTTGGTCAAGATTAATCACTTACTCATTTAATATGAGTACAAAACTTATTCTCTAAAAGCTAAGATATCATTTCATATTAGTGTGTGTGTGAGAGTAAGACAGACCGGCAAAGGGTGCCGGGGACATAACACTGAGTGTGGTAGATCCTTGCGTGTCTGCACTCTGGAGCACATTCTTTGCTGCCACCGCCAGGACTTGGCTCCCTCAGTTGCCCTCTTATATCTCCAGCTTCTCTGCAGGTTCATTCTTTTCAAAATATGCATATGTTATCTTCCATCTCTTAAAAATAACCCTTCTCAGAGCACCTGGGTGGCTCAGTCAGTTAAGTGTCTTGACTCTTGGTTTTGGCTCAGGTCATGATCTCACAGTTTCGTGAGTTTGAACCTTGCCTTGGGCTCCATGCTGACTGTGCAGATCCTGCTTGAGATTCTCTGTCTCCCTCTACCTCTGCCCCTCTCCCACTCACTGTCTCTTTCTCTTCCAAATAAATAAACTTAAAAAAAGTTTTAATAAATAAAAATAACCCCTCTCTTAATTGTCTCCATTCTTAGCTACAGCTTCTCTTCAAAGCTGAAAAGTGGTCTGTGTTCAATAATGCTTCTGTATTATCTCCCATTCCCTCCAGTTGAACCCAGTAAGGTGTAGATTCCACTCTTCACCTCTCCACACCCCTGTGGGAGAGAGAAATCCCTCACTGACCTGTCTGGACTCATATCCTACTACTGTTACATCTTTTGCATTTTGCTTCCCAGCAATTAAAACACCTATACTACCTTAAAAATTAAAAAAAATTTTTTGACTTATCATATTCCTCTTCGTCTCAAGGTTCAGGTTAGGTATCACTCGGTGTGTATCTTTCCTTGATTATTCCCAAGGCAGATTTAGGAATCCTTCCTCTATGTTTAAATCACCACTTCTATGTACCTTTAATGTGTATCACATTTTATTGCAATTCTCTTTTTACTTTTCTATTTCACCTGTATAAGTCCTTGACCTCCTTGAGGACAAGAACCTTTTTTCTTTTCATCTAGTGCCTGCCACAATACCTAGGACATAGTATGTGCTCCATAAATACTTGTTGACTTGTTGAAACTCTGTATGTATAAAACTTTGTACAATACTTGAACATAGGTGACTTCTGTATAAGTTTAAATCTTGAAAATGCAGAGTTGAAAATCTCTCCTACAATGTATGTTGTCATAAAAGGCACTATAAATATGATTTTAAATTCATGCTATAACTTAGGGCACAAGAAATCCAGCACAATTGTATATGATTTTGGGGGTTTTATTTTCCAGTGGTAGTAAGAAAAATAATCTGCCCCCTGCATTCAGTCCATTTAGGAAAAATAGAAAATCTAAGCTAAAAAAGTTTGGCAGATATAGATGCTAGATACCTGCAATTTATTGCCATTTGTAATAGATATTTTGGATTTTTTCGCACAGATGTTTTGCACACAATTTTAAAATTATTCAGTGCTATCTTGTAAAGTTGTTCTTTGAGCCTCTTATTTTCCTTTTTTGTCTTTTTCAATACATCTCATTTCTACAATTGTATTTTTTTTTTCTTAGAAACACGTGGAACAAACCGTTGTCCTACTGATAAGGCATCTTTTAATTTGGCTACAGTTGTTGCTGAAACACTTGGACTTAGTGTTCAAGAAGAATCTGTAAGTAATTGTTTAGTTTGGTGATAATATGAATTAATTGGTATCCTTTCAGGTCACTTTTTGCTTCGAGTATTAAGCAAAAGAAACATTATCGTATCCCAGGGTCATCGGATAAAGGCCTAGAACAAAACTGATTTGATTAGAAAGGCCTGTTTATATTATCTACCCCGGCAGTCCCAGATATCTGGAGTCTTTAGAATTCTTGGCATAACGGTTGTGGGCTGAGTCACAATTCAGAGAAGTGATGACAGCGTAGAGGGTTTGGCCAGCCCTTCCCTGCTTCCTCTATCCTCTGTACCCCTATCCTGTTCCCTCTAACCGAGGACTTAAACCTGAAGGTTGATTTCAGAATTTATTGGAATTTTTCAATATCCTTTAAACTAGCATTTGATTTGGAAAACAGGCTGAATTCTTGGGACTGCTATAGATGCTTTGGTTCTTTGTCCTGATATGTGCCATCTGATTCTTAGGGATTGGGTTAGAAATTGATCCCATGAATTTATTTTTATTTTAGTACTTCTTTACAGCAGACACATTCGCTTTGTTTCTTAATTGTTCCCTAAAAATAGAAAACTTAAATTCTTCGATTTTAAGTTTTATGTAAGTTTTATTTTGATACCACTTTAAAATAGTATTCCTTTGCTTTAGTCAGTAAATGCATATGTGCTCCTATAGTATTGTCTTGCTGTTAAATTTTTAAAAGTTGACGTGAGAGGCACCTGGGTGGTTCAGTCAGCGAAGCGTCTGATTTCAGCTCAGGTCATGATCTCGCAGTTCATGAGTTCGAGCCCCACGTTGGGCTCTGTGCTGACAGCTCAGAGCCTGGAGCCTGCTTTGGATTCTGTGTCTTACTCTCTCTCTACCTCTCAACCCTGCTCGTACTCTGTCTCTCTCTCTCAAAAATAAATAAACATTAAAAAACAATAAAAAATAAAAATTGAATTGATATTTCATTATGTTTAGATTTTTTTTCTTTCTAGTTTTAAATCCTTCCTCAAGTGGTAATGGGTAATTTTTAACATTTGAACTTTAAATGTGTTTTAATGGTTTCTAATTCCTTCCTACCCATAAATCTGACAAGTAAGTAGTTTAAACACCAAATATATTAAGGGAGCTGATCTCTAAAGACCTGTTTCTCAAGGTGTGACCCACAGGCCAACAGCATCTGTATCACCTTAAGGTTTTTTAGAGATAGAGAATATCAGACCCCTACCCAAGACCTAACTACAAGAGAACTTGTGTTTTAACAAGATCCCGAGTTGACCTGAATGCATGTTAAAGTTTGAGAAGCACTGCTCTCTGAATGACTCTTTTAAATTCATCTTCTGTCAGTGTAAATAATTATCTTTATTCCTTTCCCCCCATCTTAATGTTTTTTGGAATTGGAGTTTATGGAGTTTTATATACCAGTAATAGAACGTACTTATGTAAAATATTGATGCTTTTCTCTCTCTAAATTTAAAACTGCTTCATGGTTTTTTTTTATTGTGGTGAAATGCGCATAACAATTCAGTCATTTAGTACTCTGGTTCCAAAGAATTCTCATATCCCCCAAAATAAACCCTTTACCTGTTAAACATTCAGTCCTCATTCCCGACTACCCACAGCCCCTGGCAACCACCAGGCTGCATTTTGTCCTTATGGATTTACCTATTCTGGATAATTCATGTAAATGGAATTGTGCATTATGTGGCTTTTGAGTCTGGCGTCTTTCACTTAGCCTGTTTTTGAAGTTCATCCACATCACAGAATGTATCAACATTTCATTCCTTTTTAAGAATGAACAATCTTCCGTTGTATTTATATACTTTATAATTTACCATTGAAGGAATCTCAGGGTCCCACAAGCCCTCTTGGTGATGAACTCTATCACTGTCTAGAAGATCACAAGAAACAACCTTTTGAGGAATCTGTAAGAAACAATGAAGATACTTTAAGGTAATTTGGGGTATGTTGATAAAAACTTACAGACTATTGGTGAGATCTCATTACAGTTGAGTTCCATATAATCTAACTATTTCTCTTTGTCAGCATATAGTTTGTCATTTTGATTGTATTAATTTTTATTTTAAAAAACATTTTCCCCAGTTCATGATCAATTGAGGGCTTTTTGTATTACTCTAGAAAGAGGAATATTATTTTGGGGGTTCTTTTTATACTTCTATCAAGCAGTATTTCAGAGTCCAGCCTTGTTACTCTGCCTCTATAAAGGCCTAGTCATCCCTTCTGTGTTTGTATTTCCAAAAACTGGATGTTATATAAAATGCATTTATAAACTTAGATAAATTTTCAAAATTGTGTTGCATCTTGTATGTACTAATTTCAGAACATCCACTAACTAATCTTACCTATATTTGTGTAGTATTTGGCTTTTTAAAAGTGCTTTTCGCGGGGGCGGGGCGGGAGGTGCGGGGACTGTGTGACTTGGTTGAGCATTGGACTCTTGATTTTGGCTCAGGTTGTGATCTGGTGGTTTGTGAGTTTGAGCCCTGCATCTGGTTCTGTGCTGACAGTGCAGAGCCTGCTTGAGATCCTCTCTCTCTCTGTCTCTCTCTCTCCCCCTTCCTCTCATTCTCTCTCTCTCTCTCTCTCTCTCCCCCTTCCTCTCATTCTCTCTCTCTCTCTCCCCCTTCCTCTCATTCTCTCTCTCTCTCATTGATTTATTTTTGAAAGAGCGAGAAAGAGAGAGCAAGCGGGTAAAGAGTGAGGGACAGAGAAAGAATCCTGAGCAGGCTCTGCACTATCAGTGCCAAGTCTGATGCAGGGCTTGAACCCCCAAAACCACAAGGTCATGACCAGAGCTCAAATCAACAGTAGGATGCTTAACTAAGCCACCCAGGTGCCCCTAAATAAATAAACTTAAAGAAAAAAGAAAGGAGGGGAGGGGAGGGAAGGGAGACAACTTTAAAATAAAGTGCTTTCGGTTTTAGATACATAGATCACATTTAACTTGTCATCCAAGTAACCCATTAAAGTAGGTTCTTGATTACTCCCATTTTTAATCAACAAAAATACAGCTCCACAGAGGTTAAATGTCTTATTTAATGCCACATAGCTGTTAATAACTACAGCCAGAGCTCTTACCCATTCCATATCTTCAAACTTAAACCTAATGCTCTTCATACTACCATAGCTGTCTCCACTGCTAGAGACAGCCTGGGCCTTAAGTTATGTTCAATTCTGTAGTATAAGATTTTTATTTTTTGAAGTTACTTATTGTAAGATTTCTTGACAACAAAAGAATATAGGTCCCCAGTGGAATTTATTAAAATATTCTTATATAGTGAAATTTCTTAAATTACTTAGGAAAAAATATTTATGGAGAGGAATATCAAGGTATTGATATAGATTTACTGTATTATTTTCCTCTGCTTTTTGTCAGCCACATGAAGAGAAGCTGACAACTCTACCCTATTTCAAATGTTGGTTAATCACATCTAAGTCTAATACATGGCTAAGACTTTACTATTAATATTCTATATTAGTGTAAGTTTTCTCATATGCTTGTCTTTTAACTTTTACCCTATTTCTTTACTGGGAAGAAAGTTTTACCACTCTTTATTTTTTCAGATTTTCAGATTCTAATTCAAAGACTCCTCAAGAAGAATTGACTACTCGGGTATCATCTCCTGTATTTGGAGCTACCTCTAATGTGAAACGTAGTTTAGGTTTGAATTCAAGTTTGTCCCCTTCTCTCTTAGAGACTGGGAAAAAAACCCTTCTGAAAACAGCACCCTTCAACAACACTTCTAATTCTAGACCAGAGAAAACTAGATCAAAATCTGAAGATAGTGCCTTTTTCACACAGCATAATCTTGGGTCTGAAATGAACAAGATCATTAGCCTGTCATCTTCAAATAAACAGATGCTTCTAAATAAAAATATAAGTGAATCCAAAAGTGAACAGGATAGTTTTGATCACATTAAAGATGCTGTCACTGATAAACATGTGGGACCAATGAAATCACTGGGAGGCAGAACATCCAAGAGGAAGAAAATTGAGGAAGAAAGTGAGGATGAAGGAAGCTGCTCCCAGGCCTCTTTTGATAAAGAAAATGCTTTTCCTTTTTTACCGGATAGTCATTCTTCTGTGAATGGAGACTACGTGATGGATAAACCTCTGGATCTGTCTGACCGATTTTCAGCTCTTCAGCGTCAAGAGAAAAGCCAAGGAAGTGAGACCTCTAAAGTCAGACTTAGGCAAGTGACTCTCTGTGAGGCCTTGAAGCCCATTCCAAAGGGCTCTTCCTCAAGCCGAAAGACCTTGAGCGGGAGCTGTATATTAACCAGAGATTCCCCAGGGGAGCCCTGTTTACAGGAGTGCGTCCTCCAGTCCTTGGGTAAATCATCTCCAGATAATAAAACACCAGTACAAATCAAGGAAGAAAAGCCCGTCTTTAAAATCCCTCTACATCCACGGGAAGATTTAGAGACAGAGAGTCTTTTCGATGATGTGAAGGTTTGTGTCAAATTTTCAAGTATTTTTATTAAAATGGTTGTTTATGATTTCATCTAGATGCTAATAATTCTTTCTGTTTTAGGGACCTGATTCTCATGAGCCAGTAAGAATAGCCAGGTCAGTCCATGGAGCATGTGAACTTACATCCGTTCTTCAGTTAAATCCATGTAGAGTTGCTAAAACAAAGTCTGTACAAAATAGTCAAGGTATGTATACTATACATAGTATTTTCAAAAAAAAAAAGTATTTCCATTCTTTTTTAATGATTTTGAGTGTTAATACTATATACATTCTTTGGATATATTGAATTATTGGGGGAAAATGTTATTTCTTCCTGCATATTTGTGTTTATGGGATGATTCTCATTGTTTTCATTTTACATGTGATTTTCCTGCTCTCATGCTTTTTGAAAAGATGAATTGAGTAATTATCTTTAATACCTACTTTTATATGTAATTTCATGGATTTACCTTTTGTATGTAATTTCTTATTTTCCTTACAAAAGCTTTAAGAATTTTAAACTGTATGGAATTTTAAAATACATAAAGTAGAATTTTCACCATTCAAACTTTGTTCCTCTATGGGTAGCCTGTCCATATATATATATATCCATTAATGTGGGGTTTTTAAAGTTTGTTTGAAAATCTTTTTTGCTCTTAATTAGCATGTATGTTAATCTTTTCATAATTTTGCTGTGTTTAAAAGGAATCTTTTTGTTTTTTGGCTACCAAATGTTTCTGTACTTCATATGCAGTATTTTTTCTTTTATTCTTCATTGCAAAGTGTTTTCATTCTGGGTTTATTTTCCTTTTTTCCTGAAGCACATTCTTTAGTTCTTCTTCCAACTAAAACTGTTTTTTCAAAGAGTTTCAGTCTCTGTATGAAAACCCTTTTTTTCACTCTCACTTCAGATTTTTTTTTTTTTACATTTTTGGTTTTGGGTTTTTTTTTCATGGTTGGTCTAGGGATTATAGTATACCTACGTAATCTTTCACAATCTACTTGAAGTTAATATTGTGCCATTTTATGTTCTGTGGTGTGCTTTATGTAGTTGTCATGTATGTCTACATACATTGAAAACTCCACAAACAGCATTACAGTTTCAACTTTTAGAACAATTTTTGACATAAAAACTACTCGTTAAAGTATACAATTCAGTTGTGTATGCTCACAGAGTTGTGCAGCTGTCATTGTAGTCTAAGTTTAGAACATTTTCATCATCTCAAAAGAACACTACCCATTAAGTTAATATACAAAATATGTGAAGAACTTACACACTCAATACCAAAAAAACCAAATGATTCAGTTTAAAAATAGGCAGAGAGGGTCGCCTGGGTGGCTCAGTCGGTTGAGTATCCAACTCGATTTCAGCTCAGGTCATGATCCCAGGGTTGGGATCGAGCCCCATGTTGGGCTCTACACTGAGCATGGAGCCTGCTTGAGATTCTCATTCTCTATCTCTCTCTGTCTCTAAAATAAAAGGTTGGGGCCAGAGGACCTGAATAGACATTTTTTCAAGGGATCACCAACAGACACCTGAAAAGATGTTCAATATCACTAATCATCAGGGAAATGCAAATTAAAACCACAATGAGGTATCACTTTATACCTGTTAGAATGGCTCAAATAAAAAAACATAAGAAATAACAAAATTGGCAAATATGTGGAGCAAAAGGAACCCTCCTGCCCTATTAGTAGGAATGCAAATTGGTACAGCTACTTTGGAAAATGGTATGCAGGTTCCTCAAAAATTAAGAATAGAATTACCATATGATCCAATATTTCCACTACTGGGTATTTATTTACTCAAAAGGAATAAAAATACTAATTCTAAAAGATAATATGCACCCCTATGTTTACTATATTATTATTTACCATAGCTGATATGAAAGTAACCCAAGTGTCCATAGATAATGAATGGATAAAAAAAAGATGTGGTTATGTATGTACAGTGGAATATTATTCAGCCATAAAAAAGAACAGATCTTGTCATTTGCAACAACGTGGATGGACTTAGAGGGTATAATGCTAAGTGAAATAAGTCAGAGAAAGACAAATACCATATGATTTCTCTTATATGTGGAATTTAAGAAGTAAAACAAGCAGAATAGGCAAAACCAAAAGACTTTTAAATACAGAAATCAAACTAGTTGTTGCCAGAGGAGAGGAGGGGGGTGGGGAATGAGTGAAATAGATAGAGGGGATTATCTTTTGATAATGAGTGAAATAGATAAAGTACGCTTATCTTAGGAGCACTGAGAAGTGTATAGAATTGCTGAATCATATTGCATACCTGAAACTAACATAACAGTGTATGTTAATTATACTGGAGTTAAAATTGTTTTTCTAAATAAAGAACAATACCCATTACCAATCATTAACATTCCTCCCCTCTTCCCCAATCCTAGGCAACCACTAATCTACCCTCTGTCTCTCCAGATTTGCCTGCTCTGGAGTTTGTGACTTAATTTACTTGCACTTTTTTCATTGCAAATAATTCTGCTATGAACGTTGATGTAGTTTTAAGTAGATGTATATTTTCATTTTTCTTGAGTTACATAGAAGTAGAATTATTGGGCAATATGCTAACTCTATTTAACCTCTTGAGGAACTGTCTTGCTTTCCGAAGTGGCTACACAGCACATGAGGTTCTCACCAATACTTGTTATTATCTGTCTTTTTGATTCTAGCCATCCTCTTGGACGTGAAGTGGTATCTCATGGTGGTTATGATTTGCCCTTCCCTGCTGGCTAATGCTTATCATGTGCTTTTTGGCCATTTGTATATCTCTTTGAAGGACTGTCTATTCAGATCCTTTGCTCATTTTCAGTTGGAGTATTTTTATTATTGAGTTTTGAGAGTTCTTTATATTCTCTATGTCCTAGAGAGTCTCTTTAGCAGGTATATGATTTTCAAGTCCTTTCTCCCATTTGTGGATCCCATAATGTTCTAAGAATTTTTAAAATCTATTTTTAATTGTATTTTTTTCTCCTTCTTGAAGATGTATCCTTTGAAAATAACCAGTGGAGCATAGATCCAGGAGCAGACCTTTCTCAATATAAAATGGATATTACTGTAATAGACACAAAGGTAAGTGAGAAAGTAAAACCAAGGCCCATGTGGTTATTCTAGTAAGTTGTTAGTTACCCTCCTCTCCCAACTCACTCTGTGACCTTAAGATCATCAATTACATACCTCTTTAAAACCTGCCTTTCCTTATTCAGAAAACTAAGAAATAAAAATGCTTTTTCTTCTAACTTTATGATATTTTTGAAAGGGCAGTAATACCTTCTGATTTTGAAGGCCTTTGCTGAAAAATATTATTATAGTTTTAAAATAATGAAAAATGCTAGTTACATATTTTAATTATTTTTATCAAAAAAAATTCATCATATGCCTTGATTAATTTTTGAAATAATGTACCATCAAGAAAAAAAAATGTATTTTCCCAGTTGGCTTTTTAAAATATTGTATTTTTTTTTAAGATTAAAATTCCTAGTGAAAATAACTCTTTTGGCTTGTATTAGATTCTATATAGTTTAAGAAATTCTTTTTCACTTGGTAGCGTATTCCTGAAGTATTTCACTGTTGTGGCAGTATGAAATTGTTCTTTGTACACGCTGATGTTCATTAGTGTGAGGCAGACTGGATGGAGGCTCAGGGAGTTCAGTGGAGTGTACCTCCCCCTTCCCTTGGCAGCAGGCTTTCTTTTCGTAGGCTTGAGAGAAGATGCTTGTATAGTGAAGCTAAGTGTTTTACAGGCATTTATGTATAAATCTATATTCCTAAAGGGTAAAAATAAATATAACTTAATGCTCCTGAAGTGTACGCTTAAAATATGGTTAAAATGGTAAATTTCACGCTATGTATATTATACCAAAATTTTTAAAATGTAAATATAAGGCCATACAGGATAATTGTTAAAATTTTTGAATTTTTAAATATTTAGGATGGCAGTCAGTCACGATTAACAGGAGGAGAGACCGTGGACATGGACTGCACGTTGGTTAGTGAAACTGTGCTTTTAAAAATGAAGAAGCAAGAACAAAAGGGAGAGAAAAGTCCAAGTAAGATTTGATTTTTTTACTAATTTAATTAAAATGTGGAGGAAAGTTTGTAGTCATACCATTGCATTGATGACCACAAGTGACCTCTCACCATAAACCAGGTTTTTTTCCTGTTTTGATAATATTAGATGTTTCTTAGTAAAACTCACTTTCAGTATTTCAAGGGAAAAAAATCTTTAGCCAAAATCTTTTTTTTTCCAGAAAGAATTCAAATTGTTTCCAAGGTTAAACAAACCATAGCCAGCTACCTGTTTTATAAATAAAGTTTTATTGGAACATAGCCTCACTTACTTGTTTATGTATTACCTATGGCTGCTTGTGTGGTACCATAGCAGAGTTGGGTAGTAGCTACAGACCTTATTGGGCCCTCAGACCTAAAATATTTCCTGTCTGACCCTTTAAGAAAATGTTTGCTGATCTCTGGTAATTATCCCTAGATACTTTTTTGTAAAAGGGAATCTTGAGAGTCCTGTTTTAGAAATATGAATTTCCAGAGCAATTTTTAGGGTAAAAAGGGGAGAGTCTACTGAGGAATGTTAGTATAGATTTGCAAATTAGCAATTAACTAAGAATAATGGTGTATATGCTGAGTTACACTGCTATATTCTGCTGCTACAGAAAAGGGGATTTGGCCAAATTAGGGGTCGACAGCCTTTTGTGAGGACAATTAAGTTTTCATCTAAAGCCTTGATTTTCCAAAAGAGGCGGGAACAATGGAAGGATTTTGGTTGGCACCACCTTAGCAACACTCCTAACTACAGATACATGTGGAATGAGATCAACTAGACCAGGAATAGTGTCACTTACACCTTTATGTATTGAGGGATTAGGACCTGCCACTGGGGATTCAGTGCCAAAAGCAAGGACATTCTCCAGTGATCATCTGTTAGAAACCGAGGACATTCAGACTATATGTACATATATCTTCTATCTTCTAAATATTCTTGAGTCTGCCTGCCCAGGGCTGAAGCCAGTCTTGTCCTTGCTTCTTTTGAAACACTTTATCTCTTGCTGCCCTAACTGCAGTAAGTGAGAAAAAAGTTGTAGTAGTCTGTGCCTTAATTCTTTGTTCTTTAGGAATGAGTAACTATGTGACCAAATAGCTGGCTGCCTACGTTGAGAGGACAGTACCTATTAAAAGAAAAAACCTTTAACAGTGATTTATTGTCCTTTTATAGTGAACGACACTAAGGTAACTTTCTTCTTAAGAAGGTACTTTGCTTGTAAGATTATTTTGTTCTGGTACCAGCTCCTGATACTATTATTTTTATTTTTAAAAAAAAAGGTAAAACTAAAGTATGACTATTGTGGCTTCAAATGTATCTGGTCACTTCAGAGACTATGATAGTTTCCCACATATGTTTGAAAGCAAGACTCATGTGGATGTAAGGTTAGAATTTGAACTAATGAGTGGAGATAGTTTTGGCTGCATAGATATTGTGCATACTATTGCTGTATAATAAATCCGATAACTTAAGGATTAAAACACAACAGTCATTTTCTTAGCTTTTGTAGTTTCTGTGGTTCAGGAAGATTAATCAGAATATAATCTATGTTTTCAAGTTGAAATCAGACCAACAAGGGGTGCCCGGCTGGTTCAGTTGGTAGAGCATGCAACTGTCACTCTTGGGGTTGTGAATTCAAGCCCCACATTATGCATGGAGTCCTACTTTAAAAAAAAAAAAAAAAAGACCACCAACATAAACTAGTGGGGTGCCTTGCTGGCTCAGTCGGTAGGGCATGTGACTTTTAATCTCAGGGTTGTGACTTTCAGCCACACGATGGATGTGGAGATTACTTAACAAGATTTTTAAAAGTTAAAAAAAAAACTGTAAAGTAGTGACTTAACATTGTGATTTACTAGCAGCATATATAGAATACTTGGGACTACCTGGCACACTGCCTGGCACATAGAAGTTGCATATTATTTACAAATTTGATCCTCAGTGTAAAAAAATTTAATGTTTAATCATTCAATAACTATCGAGCTGCAGTTCTATAAAGGGAAGTGTTTCAGGAACTGGAAATAATGAGTAAACAGAACAAAAGTACCAACTTCATGGAACATACCTTCTAATTTAAGGGGAAACAATCAAATGTGGGGTATGATAGATGATAAGTCCTGGAGAATGCTAAATCAGGGTGAAGGTGCTAGAGCACCATGGATTGGGGAAGTTGTTTTATAGAGAGTAATCTCGGCAGGTTTCTCCTCTATCATGTTTGTTGACCAACTGGACCTATTTCTGTTTTTTAGTGAATTGCTGTTTTTGAAAATGTGATTCTATGGTGAGAAATGCTGTTAGTATTCTGAAGATGAATTTAGCACTTAGCATATCAAATAAGGAATTGAATTTATTCCTTTTATTAATACTAAACTACCAAGTGTTAATGGTGATGTAAGAAAATTAAGCAGATGAGTAAGGTTCATAGATTTGAATGTCCACTATTTATATACATCTTATTTATTAAGCTTAGTATTTTTCATCATGATGATACATTTTCTATTCTTCACAGTTTTTTGATAGGGCTCATTTTAGTGTAGTATGAATTATACATGGGCTAATAGGGAGGGACAGATTTTTAATGTCTGTAATGACAACAAAAAGTAGCATTCTCTGCACATGAGTAAAGGACATTTAAAGCCCTAACATAAAGTCTTTGTAAATATAGTAACTACCTAGACTCAGGGGTTTATTTTTGCCTCATGTCCCCTGAGACCAGTTTATCTTGTGGCAGTTACTACCAGTTTGATATTGGTCTATGTAGAAAGCAAAAAGCTTGCTTGTAGCCCTAAGCCAATGCTCTTTTACACAGATGGAGAAAGACAAATGAATGATAGCTTGGAAGATATGTTTGATCGGACAACACATGAAGAATATGAATCCTGTTTGGCAGATAGCTTCCCCCAGGCAGCGGCTGAAGAAGAGGAATTGTCAACTACCACTAAGAAACCAAACAGTAAGGCCATTTTCTTTCTAAGTATGGCTTCTCAATTATACAGAGTTCAGTAAATTAAGTCACCAAGCTAGTTAACAGAGGCTCGATGAGGTATATATTAACAATTAAAATTTCATATTTCTTTCTATTTTAATGTTTATTTTTTTTGAGAGAGAGAGAGAGAGAGCACAAGTAGGGGAGGGGGAGAGAGAGGGAGACACAGAATCTGAAGCAGGCTTCAGGGTCCGAGCTGTCAGCACAGAGCCCAACATGGGGTCAAACCCATGAACCGTGAGATCATGACCTGAGCCAGAGTTGGATGCTTAACCAACTGAGCCACCCAGGTGCCCCTAAAATTTCATATTTCTTGTATAAATTTCTTTCAGATAGTTTTCTTTTGAGATAATTGCAGACCAATAAAAGTGTTATAAAAAATAGTTCAGAGGATTCCCTGTACCTTTCATTCAATTTCCCCTTATCTTAACATATGACCATTAAAGTATTCTTCGAAACTAAGAAATTAATTGATTGAATATTATGAATTTCTTTATAACTTATGCATAATGTTTGTAAAAATTTTGAAAAGGTTCTTTGTTAAGTAATAAATTAATTGTTATAATAGAGTGGAAGGAGAAAGTTTTGCAGAAAATTCAGATTAATTTTGTTTGAATGCTTTACCTTCCCAGACAAAATAATGTAGCTACGTTATCAGTATCTTTTAAAATTCTTTTTTTTTTAATGTTTATATATTTTTGAGAGAGAGAGACAGAGAATGAGCGGAAGAGGGCAGAGAGAGAGGGGGAGACACAGAATCCGAAGCAGGCTCCAGGCTCTGAGCTGTCAGCACAGTCTGATGCAGGGTTCAAACTCACAGACCACAAGATCATGACCTGAGCTAAAGTCGGACGCTTAACTGACTGAGCCACCCAGGTGCCCCTTAAAATCTTTTTATTAGGGGTGCCTGGGTGGCTTAGTAGGTTGAGTATCTGGTTGCTGAATTCAGCTCAGGTCATGATCCCAGGTCATGAGATTGAGCCCCTCCTTGGGCTCCATGTTAAGCATGGAGCCTGCGTAAGATTCTTTCTCCCTCTGCCCCCTCCTACGCTCATGTTCTCACTCTCTCTCTTAAAAAAAAAAAAAAATTAAATTCTTTTTATCAGAAACAGTAGTTTATAACGCAGGATAGTAATCAAAAGAAGAATAAGTGAAACTCTTAAGCAGATAATCTGAATTGAAAGTTAGTTAAAATTCTTGCTAAATGTCTCATTTTCTGTTGTGAGTAAAAAAGAATTTTTAGTACAAAGGTTATAAATTAGGACACCTGCTATGGTAGTCTTTCTTGATTATGTTTTCTTTGTGCTTCCATCAGGTTTTAAAAATTACAGCCTATGGGCACCTGGGTGGCTCAGTCGGTTAAGCATCCTACTTTGGCTCAAGTCATGATCTCATGGCTCATGTGAGTTCGAGCCCTGCATCAGGCTCTCTGCTGTCAGCACAGAGCCTCTGTCCCACCCCTGCTCGCATTTGCTCTCTCTCAAAAATAAACAAACATTTTTTAAAAGGAAAAAAGAAGCACTTCAAGCTCTGACCTCTGGAGTTCACAACCTTAAAAGGTCTTTCTTTCACAGATTGAAAGTTGAGTCTTGAGAAACTTAACAGAAGACCATGGGGAAGGGGAAGGGGTAAAAAAAAAAAAAAGTTACAGAGAGGGAGGGAGGCAAACCATAAGAGACTCTTGAATACCGAGAACAAACTGAGGGTTGATGGAGGTTGGGGAGAGGGGAAAGTGGGGGATGGGTATTGAGGAGGGCACTTGTTGGGATGAGCATTGGGTATTGTATGGAAACCAATTTGACAATAAATTATATTTTAAAAAAAAGAAAAGAAAGTTAATTTTGTTTTACAAAACACAAATTGACCCCCGCAGGATCACTTGAATTGAGAGGAAGCAGAATCTTTGGATCACTGCAGAATGCCCCACAGGAAACCCCTAGCATCCTCTGTATCATAAAGAATTCAAAATTGACAAAAACTCATTTATTTTAAATGTAAATTGGATTGCATTATCTTCTCACTTTTAAAAACCTTCAATCAAAGGATATTTGGATAGCCAGTAAGCACATGTAAATATGCTCAACATTATTGGACATGAGGGACTAAGATACCACTTCACACCCACTGAAATGGTTTAAATGTCTGGTAATATCCAGCATTAGCAAAGGTGAAGAACAACTAGAATTTTCATGCTTTGCTGGTGGAAATATGAAATTGTACTATGGAAAAGAGGTCAGCAAGATTTTTTTAACAGCTTTATTGAGGTTTGTCAGTTTTTTATAAAGTTACATATACACCCACACTATGACCCAGCAATTCCACTCCCAGGTATATAAACAAGAAAAATGAAAACACATTCACAAAACATTGTGTTCAGAAATGTTCATAGCAGTGCTATTTGTAGTAGCTCAAAACTGGAGACGACCCAGATGTTCATCAACAGCTGACTATGAATTGTGGTAAATTCATATAATGGAATACTACTTGTTAACTAAAAGGAAGGTCCTAGACTCAATAATGAATTGCCAAAACCTGTTGAGCTAGGAAAGTCCAAAAGATGGACAAGAATACGTACTATGTAATTCCATTAATGCAAATGCATAATAACTAAGCTGTGGTGGTAGAAATCATCCCTCCATAGGGGGAGAAGAGAAACATCAGACAACATTCTTGTGCTTGCAAAGCAAAGGAATAGGAGGAAACTTCAAGGGGTGATGGAATTTCTATGCTTTGATTTGGATGATTTGGATGGTAGTTGCTACTGGAGTATACATTTGTCAGAATCATCCTAGTATACTTAAAATTAGTATGTTTCCGTAATAAATTATACCTCAATATAGTAGATTCTTTTCAAAAGTCTTCAGTGGCTTTCTACTGCATTCACAACAAAATTCAAACTCCTTTTGGGCTCTAGGGCCCATCATGATCTGGTATTTGCCCACCTCTTCAATCTCCGCTTTCCTAACACTTCCCTTTCTTTGCTAAATCTCAACCACACTGGCCTTTTCTTAGTTCTTATAACATACCATACTTTTTCCCATCTCAGGAGCTCCACTCCTGCTTCTTGTGGCTGGCTTCTTTTTATTCATCAGTTACCACTTTCCTTGTCCTTCCTCAGATAAGCCTTAACTGTCTACTTGCTCAATGTCTGTTTCCCTCACTGTGGTATAAACTCCATGAGGACAGACCTGGTTTCTCTTGTTGAACCTCACATGTCCAGAACTTAGCACAATGCTTGATAGATTTCAGTTATTTGAGTAGACAGTAGCAGTTGGCTGTTTGGGTCCAGACAACTTGGGATTCAGGTCCATGAGCTTTAGTTCTTATCACCAATTTTCTGATAAAATTCTTTAACCTCTGTTTCCTAGTTAATCTACCTCAAAGACATGATAAAAATCAGGACTGGGGCGCCTGATTGGCTCAGTTGGTGAAGCATGCAACTTCTGATCTGAGGGTCATAAGTTCGAGCCCCATGTTGGGCATAGAACTTAACTAAAAAAAAAATCAGCAAAATAAGTGAAACATGAAAATCTGTCTTGTTACAGTGTTTGGTGACAAATGAAAATGAGCATCAGAATAGTTCTTTTGAAGTCTAAAATACTTTCATATGCAATCTACACGTGTGTACAGATACTTATATACATAGTTTTTAAGTCTAAAATGGTTTTATAGGTATGATTTTTATCTGTAGTAATTCTGAGATAAAAAAGGTAATCAGCACCTCATCATTATTCAGATGAAAAAGAAATAAAAAATTAGTTTCAGAAATTTAAACAAATTGCCCAGGAGCCTAGAGTAGGAAATCCGATTAGAATGGAAGTTTTGATATAGGTTATTTTTGTTCCAAAAAAGCTATTTCTCAGTTCTGCATTTAGTTTGTGTTATAATTAAATGCTTAATTCTTTTTTTCCTTTATGTGTGTTTTGTTTACAGCTCATGGTGATAAACAAGATAAAGTCAAACAGAAAGCATTTGTGGAGCCATATTTTAAAGATGATGAAAGGTAAGTTGGTCTTGATTTTTTTTTTATAAAATTTTTTTTTAACATTCATTTATTTTTGAGAGAGAGAGAGACTGAGCATGAGCGGGGGAGGGGCAGAGAGAGAGGGAGACACAGAATCTGAAGCGGGCTCCAGGCTCTGAGCTGTCAGCACAGAGCCTGATGCAGGGCTCAAACTTACGGACCGCAAGATCATGACCTGAGCTGAAGTCTGATGCTTAACCAACTGAGCCACCCAGGCATCCCTAGTTGGTCTTGGTCAGTGTACCTCTGACCTGTTAAGTTGCTACTTTGGTTAAAATTAGAGTGCATCTTATTTACTTTATGGTCATAAAAAAGAGGGACTTAAGCATAAAAATGACAAATATTACAAATAAATTTATATCACTGCTACTCTTTTTGGCAGTGATAATAGTTACTTTCTCTCTTTTTTATAGCAAATGTTTTTATTCTTATTCTGTTTTATTGTGGACTTTATTTGAACTCCAGGAATTTGTTAAATTCTATAACTGCTATGTAGTATAGGACTTTAGGTGGCAGGCCTTAGGTTGTGCTTGAAAATTATTTCATGAGGATTTTTAAACCTTAAAAGAAAACTAAGCATCTTGATTTTGAACCAGAATGCTACTTTGTGCCTTTCATTCAAAGATGGCGAATTCTGCAACTTTTAATCATGCACTGTTCATTCTAGAAGGAAATTTAGGCATAATAATTCAAAAGAATTTTTATGCTTTTTTCCCTTTGAAGTTATGATGTTGGCAAATTGAGTCCCTCAATAAACAAAGTATATTTTATACTTTCATTTTTTTAATGGTGTTTTTTAATATTTATTTATTCATCCTGAGAGCAAGAGTGAGCACAAGCAGGGGAGGAGCAGAGAGAGAGAAAGAGAGAGTCCCAAACATGATCCATGCTGCCAGCACAGAGCCCGACATGGGGCTTGACCTCCTGAACCATGAGACCATGACCCAACCCAAAATTAAGAGCCAGATGCTCAACCAACTGAGTCACCCAGGCACCCCATACATTTTTTTTTAGTTTATTTACTTTTTTTTTTTTTTTTTTTTAGTAATCTCTACACCTAATGTGGGGCTGAATCAAACGCGTGACCCCAAGATGAAGAGTTGCATGCTCCTCTAACTGAGCCAGCCAGGCGTCCCTATACTTTGATTTCTGTTGAGAATTTTAGAGATCTGACAGGCCAAGATAAATTTTTATTGATACCTGTAAGACTCTAACAGATAAGAGCTGTTTTATTGTTTTATTTTTATTATATTATAATATTGTTTATATTTTGTATTTTATATTTATATTAATATATATTATAATAAAATATTTTAAAATATATATTATTACTTATATTTATATATTTTTTAAGCTAAATGCTTAATTCTTTTATTTACCAGTTATCCAAAGAAATGGTACCATAGCATCCCAAATGTGACTAGGGAGTTATTATTTGCGATGTCATTATGAACTCATGGATTTAAATGTTTCATGTATTTCAGTCTCTCACTTTTTTTTTAATTTCTTTTTTTAATTATTTAATGTTTATTTTTGAGAGAGAAAGGGAGAGACAGAGCACAAGCAGGGGAAGGGCAGAAAGGGAGACACAGAATTTGAAGCAGGCTCCAGGCGCTGAGCTGTCAGCACAGAGCCTGATGTGGGGCTTGAACTCATGAACTGTGAGATCATGACCTGGGTTGAAGTCAGACGCTCAACCAACTGAGCCACCCAGGCACCTCTCACTTATTCTTATTTATACTCAAATTGTCACATCTTGGCCCCAATCTCTTTTGAGTGGGCACTACCCCAGACTTTCCTAGCTTTCTTGCTTCTGGTATGATATATCATGTTCTAGGCTCTCTTGTACACTTCCTGCCAGAGGCCTGGAATCTGCCATTTTTTTCAGGAGCCCTACTTTCATTTAATGAAAAACAAACTTAGTCTAACCACTAGTGTTGCTCATTGCTACAGTCAGTTTCTAGAACTTTTAGGTAGTCATTGTCTGTAAATCTTTTAGCTGGACAGATTAGGAGTAAGGTTTTTGTTTCATTTTCATTTTTTAAGATAACTACACTTTTCCATACCAGTAGCTCCAATTCAGGTTCAGAAGTACAGGATTTTTGTCTCACATCTTCTGTCTCACATCTGTATCTACTTTCCCCCTACTGAAAATTTCACTTTTCAGTGCTACAAACATAATTTCTCATTTAACTTTATTCTTTACTATGTAGAGCAGTCTCAGAATCATATAAATTATCATCGATATTATGATTTATGAAAATGGCTTAACATGTCTTTGTGGGGTTTTATGTTCTTAAGCTATATCATGTTATCTGCATCTTTTCATACAATATAAATTCTAAAAATGAAAAAAATTATTTTCATTTTTAGACTATTATAAGTGTACAGTCTAGTCACCATATTTTACAGCCATTTGGAATAATTATTTTTTGTGTAGGTATACCACTAACTCAGTCCCTAGCTTTGTTTTATTTTGCTTTTGGATTTTTTAGGAGTTGTTTTTTCTTTTTATCTTTAATTCTTTTTTTAAGTTATGTAAACTATGTACACAGTATCAGAGGCTGCAAAACAAGGTATATTCAGATAAGTCTAGCTTCTAACATTGTCCCCTTTACCTGTTAGCTCCCTATCCCTGAAGGTAACCATTTGTTAAAAATTATGGTTTTCAATCCATTTAAAAAAATAAAAGTAAATATCTATACAGAAATATATTGTCAGTCTCTCTCCCCTTAGACAAATGGTAGAATGCTGTATATACTTTTCTCTATTCTGCTTTTGCTTTCTTCGTTTTAAGTATATATCCTAGAAATCACTCATAATAGCATATAGTGATATTCCTCACTTCTTTTTTAGTTACATAGTACTTTATTGATGGTACCATAGTTGATTCCTTAGTAATGGGTATTTGGGGTGTTTACACTTATGCTAACAGAATGCTGCATTGAATAATATTGTACATTCTCTTTTCATAATTTTATATATCTTTGGGATAGACTCCTTGAAGTAGGATTGCAAGGGAAGAACTGTCATTTCAAATAAATATGAGTAGTTTTATTTATTCTGAAACCATTAGATAGCTGGAGATATAGGAGGTGGGTCTGATGCGTGGACATGGTAAAGGTCTCAGAGTTCACATTGTTTCTTTCCCCACAGACAACACTAGCAAATCCTGGGAAGATGGGTTGTGTTGTATGAGCGAAAGAAGCTTAGTAATCTTTCAGGTGGTGCTTTAAGGTCTGCTACAGATGCCAGTCTCCTAGTAGATTCCCTGCAACATTATAACACCGTATAGAAGCAGAATAGACAGTACTCAGAGGAGAGGATATGATATGGCCCGAATGTATTCTACATAAGCTTTTAAAATTCCGTAAAGTGTTTGAAAGAAAGCAATTTTTATCTGTCCTTTTAATTTACAGATTGCTCTAAGGTTGAGAGTTCTTGGGTTTAAGGACCTAAAGGACCTATAACCTCATATACTTTGACATAGAGGGATTGAAGCTTTCTTTTGCGGGAAAGTGCTTGCCAAGTAAAGGGGCATACAATCAGAATACCTCAAAGGATTGGATATGTTACCAACAAGTTGTTTTAGAAATCAGTTTGTGTGAGTCAGACTGTTTAAACTCACTGGGGATGCTTCTATTATAAACTATTATTCTATTATTATATATACCAACACTTAAGGCATCATTTACCTATTTTGTAAGTTTGGACTTTTCTATATTGGGCTTTAAAACTTAAAGCAGGATACAAGTATATTAAAAAGTTCTGTGCTTTTTCTTCCAGAGCACTCCATACCTCATTAATACCTCAGTCGCTTTGGCCTTTCCTAGGTTTCCAGTAGTTCTCAATAGGATCTGATCTATTTAAGGAAAAATGCAAATAATTGTTCCTAACATTTTGAAGAATCCAGGGTGAATGGAGGCAGCAAAATATTTTTTAGAGAAACTGACAGATGACAAACAGGTGAATCTCTTTTTTGAGAGGAATAGGTTAGCCCAGAAATACAGGTTCTTAAAGAAAACTGAGTTAACAGAGGTAGTTATTCTTTCTTGGTTATGTTATAGAATACCAATTCCTGACTTTTATAATATAATACTCCTTTTTAAATTAGGTTATTTTATATATTATTTTCAGCCAATCAGGCAAATTTTCAGGCAAAAATAGGAAGTAATGGTTATCTTTTTTCAGTTAGAGAACAATATACATAAAAATACCTGACATATAGTAGGCACCTAATAAGTATTTAATGAAGAATGCGTGAAAAAATTGTTTTCTAACATACTGAATAAACATTTCAGATAAAATGAGTGAATGTTTTGGGATTATTTCTCCTCTGGGCCCTCACCTTTGTTAATTAAAAAGCTAAACCAAAGATTTTTGCAGTAATAAGTAGATTAATTTTTAAATTTAATTCATTTTTCTTCCAGAGAGACTAGCTTACAAAATTTTCCTCATATTGAGGTAGTTCGGAAAAAAGAAGAGAGAAGAAAATTGCTTGGACACACATGTAAGGAATGTGAAATTGTAAGTACTAACGTAAATACTGTCCAGTGGGTGTTTTTAATATGGCTTTAAGATTATAAATGCATGATTTAAAAATCATACATACAAATCTAGAAACCTAGTTTGAGCCAGGAATAGCAAGATGAATAATTAAAGAGCATACCAGTTGTGACCTGAGAGATATAAATGAAAATGAAAGCCCTCAACTTCTCAAATTTTCATTAAGTGAATCTGGAGCCTAAGCCCTAGTTCTTTTTACCAGCTTAAGACATTTGTGCCATTTTTCTTTTCTGTGTTTATTTGTTCTAATTTCCTGTGTATTTGTTTTAATATTTTCCCCCTGGTGTTACGTTACAGCAAAGGCTCTTCTATGTAAACTACTTGGGGAAATTTTTGATATTTAATTTTTAAAAATTTTTATTTTTACATTTATTTATTTTTGAGAGACAGAGCACAAGTGGGGGAGGGACAGAGAGAGAGAGGGAAACACAGAACCCAAAGCAGGCTCCAGGCTTTGTGCCGTCAGCCCAGAGCCGTCAGCACAGAGCCTGACGTGGGGCTTGAACTCACAAACCACGAAATCATGACCTGAGCTGAAGTCAGACGCCCAACGACTGAGCCACCCAGGTGCCCCTTGATATTTTAGTAGGAAACTTTAATGCTTATTACTTAGCCCAACACTCTCAGGACATGAGATATACTCTTTTTTTTTTTTTTTTGAAAACGTGGTACGACCCCAAGCTCTTGACTCCCCCAACATTCCTTCCTAAACAAATTGTGATGAACAGGCTCTGTGTCATCCTTGGAGCACAAGCATATCTTCCTCTTACACGTTGTCCGTCTTGAACTGTTGCAGCAGGTAGTACTAATCCTCCTGTCACCAGATACCTCTCAGGTGGCTTCTGTGTTGTCTTGAAACATGCTTCTTTAAGTGCTTCCCTTCGCTGTCTGTTAGCTATTAGATGCCTGCCTCTGGCGACTTAGTTCCCCCTTTTAAATTTTCTTTGTAACAGCTGTGGGCTAGAAAACTTGATAACCAAGCAGATTAAAGTTCTATACGGATAGCTTGTAGTCCAGGTAAGCATCTGGTGAGAAATAGGCTCTAACCAACAGTGGGAATGTAAATTGAGATTGCTATTTTGGAAGGCAGTTTGGCAATGCAAGCAAAATCTGTATCATGAGTTTTCATAACACAAATTGAACATACCGTGATTTCTTAACTAAAGAACATGGTCTACACTATGCAGACCTCCAACCTTTAGTTGTAACCATGACTCTTACACTACCAGTTAGAAAACAAAGCTCTTGTGCTAGAAACACTTAATTTGCTTACCTTCTCTCAGGAATCATTGCCTGTGCTGTTATTCAGTCTCTAAAAACTATTGTCTCATGCATTTAATTCCAATTTTTTTGTTGTTTAAGATAGGAGAAAAATCCATTCCCTGTTGCTCTCTCATGACCGACCAGGAGTCAAATTGCCAGTCCTATGTTTTTAAATATTATCTGTATGCTTACAGTTCCTAAATTATCCCAGTGTCTCTTCCACCTGTGGAATATGTAATACACATGTGGAAGTGTAATAATCGTCTCAAAGTTTAGCATGCCGAAAGCAGTTTCCACTGCTGATCCCCAAACCTCACTTGAGTCTCCTGTATGTCCATTTTTCTAGCTGCTTAAACCAAAGCTCTTATAGTTGTCCTCTATTCTTTTCTGTCATATCTCAGTAACAGATCTATCAGCAAATCCCATCAATTCTACTTTGAAAATGTATCCCGTTTCCACCCACTTACTATTACCACCACTAACCGCCTGGACCAAGGCACAATTTCATCTTGCCTGGACTATTGAAATAACTTCTAAGTGCTTTCCTTATGTTGTTTTGCTTTAATTAATCAACGGTTTCTAGAAAGCAGTGTTAGATTCACAGCAAACGAGCATAAAGTACAGAGAATTACCATATACTTCTGTCCTCATTTTTCTTTTTTATTCTTGTCTCTTCACAGTATTTCTTTCTTTTAAAGCAAGGTATTTCTGATATGTTAATGATTTTATTGCCCCCAGTGGGGAAATTGCCTGGGATTAAAGGTCTTCTTTACATCAGCACTAGGTGCTTCAGTTCCTGGCCTGCATGCCAAAGGGGAGAGAGAATCAAGAATGTGGAATGTCAGGGCAGGGCCTGAGAACATCAGCACAGAGTGGCTTGGATAGGACAGGCATCTTCTTAATTTCTGTCTTCCCAGTGTACTTTTTTTTTTTTTGACACTTATTTATTTTTGAGAGACAGAGACAAAGCACGAGTGGGGAGGGGCAGAGAGAGAGGGACACACAGAATCAGAAGCAGGCTCCAGGCTCTGAGCTGTCAGCACAGAGCCTGACGTGGGGTTCGAACTCATAAACCGTGAGATCATGACCTGAGCCAAAGTCAGACACTTAACCGACTTAGCCACCCAGGCACCTGTTCCCAGTGTACTTTTAACACAGCATTGAGGGGTTGTTTTTCTTTCCTAATGATCTTTTTAGAATAAAAACTAAATCTTGTCATCTCTCTACCTGAAACCCTTAAATAGCTTCCCATCTCACAAAGAAATAGAATCCAGAGTTCTTATCAGGACAGCAAACTCTGGCACCCCACTTCCTCTCTGATTTTGGTCACCACCCGCCCAGTTGCTCATTATGTTACAGCTACACCAACCTACTGGTACTTTTGTGTATGTTGTAATTTGGTGGCAGCATTTCTCTAAATTGATAACCATGATTCTCTAAGGTCATCCCACCCCCATGTCCAGGCTCAAGTAACAAAGCCTTGTCAGTGAGAAAGATGAAAAAGTCCCCAAAATCTTTGTTTCAGAAGTACTCAGAAGCCTTTAACTAATTTGTGTAAAAGAAAAATGTATTTACAACCTTTACTTCAACCTTAAGTTCTAGTCTAAGTCTGCCACTTTCAATAGATGATATCGCCAATAAATTATCAATTTGATTTTCAGTTTCTCAAGTATGAAGTGGGATTGGCTGGATTGTGTGGTCCTGTCGTGTGTTCTGTTACACTTCACACTACTGCCTTGTTTTCAAAAGACCTATACATTTTTTACATATAAGTTTTAACCTTGTTTTCATGAAATTCAAGTTCTTTGGGTTGCAGTTGCAAGAAATAATGTCTTTGATCTTAATTGAAAAATACAGTTTAAATGGGGTCCTGAAGCCTGCAACATTGAAAGCTAAACTTTTATTTGTAAAAACCTAAATAAGAAAATTACTTCAAAACACACGTGTCATATCCGAGTAACAACTGAGAAAAGTGCCAGTCAAAGTACAGTTTTGTTATTGGACTGATAAGGTTGACTTTGCACCATATAGATCAACTGCGCCACTAAGCATGCTATAAAGTTAAGCTGGTGGGTTTGGGTTTTGTATTGTAAGACTTGATTGATGAAAAAAGCATCGTATTGGTTTACATTGTGACACAAGCTCCAAGCTCCTTTTCTCATTTGTGGAGCAAACATTTTACAGACCAGCACTGGTGTTATTAGTATTAATTACTGATACTGTCTTCAGTGAGTATCATTCCCTAGCATGCTAAATACGTTGACAACTTCCTTAGCTTATGGTTTATGATCAATAAGCATAATAGTCCATGTATTATTTCTAAGTGAAAAACTTACCAGTTTTTATTATCAGTATTATGCAGATATTCCAGCGGAAGAAAGAGAAAAGAAGCTGGCTTCCTGCTCAAGACACCGATTTCGCTACATTCCGCCCAACACACCAGAGAATTTCTGGGAAGTTGGTTTTCCTTCCACTCAGACATGTATGGAAAGAGGTAAAAATATAGGTTATAATGTTTTGGAATTAATTTTTTTGAAATAATGTATATACCCAAGACTAAACATTAGACTTTTTTTCCCCATGGTTCTCTTTATTTTTTTTAAGTGTTTATTTATTTTTGAAGGAGAGAGAGACTGAATGGGGGAGGGGCAGAGAGAGAGAGGGAGACACAGAATCTGAAGCAGGCTCCAGGCTCTGAGCTGTCAGCACAGAGCCCAATGCAGGGCTCGAACTCACAAGCCATGTGATCATGACCTGAGACAAAGTCGGACACTTAACTGACTGAGTCACCCACGTGTACACCCCCCCCACCCCCCACACCATGGTTCTCTTTACCTTCTGCTCAGGGGCTAGTTCTGTGACATAAAAACAGATTCCTAAAGATAAAAGGCTTAACTTTAAGTAATGCCATTGGAATCAGAGATTGTGTATAATCACTTTAATATAGTTGTATATTCATTATCCTAGTTTGTCATTCAAATTTCAGAAAGTAATTTCTCTTTTATTCTATCAAAATAACTTGTAATAAAATAAAACATTATAAAAGTTGCCAGCAAAGTATTGTTAAAAAGAGAGAATCTTTTTAAAGCCACTAGTCTGAATTTTAGATTTCAAAACCTCACTTATCCAGAATGCTGGGTCTTTAAACACCATATCTGAGTAAAAAGGACCTTTGTTTGTTTGGACGCTGTTGTAACTAGGTCCTTCAAGTGTAGCACTTACATTTAATGTGATTTGAGAATGTATACAGCTTTGAAGCTAAGTCTCTTGTAGCTATTACCATATTTTCACACTCCCCATTAACAAGCCAAATTAAGTTCCCTTTGACCGAATGCCGCTGCCTGGTCTTCAGATAGAATTAAACAATCTGGATAGAGCCTGTTTTTGTGCGCCTGCCATGGCCTAAGGGGGTATAGCAGAGTGCACACCACATGACTCAAGACACCTTAGGAGAATTGGGCGGTTGAAGGGTACCGGGGCACGGTACTGCCCTGTACATCATCTAAAGAAGTAGCTGCTGCAGAAAGTCTTTTTGATAAGCACCTGGAATTATCATAATAGCAAATCATTCTTGTTTAGCTGTTTGTCCCCATTTGCAACCTGTAGGAGGCAGAATAGGAAAGTACTTCAGAGCTCTGGTTCTGGGGGTTAGATCTTGGGCAAGTTATTTAACTTCCTTGGGTCTCCATTACCTCTTTCTATGAAGTAGGTATAGTGGAAGCTACTTCAAAAGAATGTGAGCATTAGCTGAGGTAATGTATACAACACATTTGATAAATATTTGCTGTTACTGTTAGTATCAATGAGGAGACTGATGCTAAGTAGTGAAATCATGCGTTAACATCGCACAGCTAATAATCACAGGATCATGTGAACTTAGAAGGCATTAAATAAGACAGTTTTGCTGGGTACATGCTGAAAGAAATGCATGTTGCAAATACAGTCTTCTAAATTTGTTGTTTGTTTTTAAGGTTACATTAAGGAAGATCATGATCCTTGTCCTCGTCCCAAAAGACGGCAGCCTTACAATGCAATGTTTTCTCCAAAAGGCAAGGAGCAGAAGACATAGATGTTGAAGCAAAAACAGGATGGAGGACAATGTTTCTTTTTAGTTATTTATAGTTAAAGTTGGTATTAAACACTGATTTTTTTTTGATCTTCTGTACTCTGACTTTGTCAATCGTTTTTCTATTGAAAGTGTTTTTAAATGGCATTTACCTACCACACAAACAACTATTTAAAATGTGGATACGCTCATGTTATATTTTCTTGCGTTTGCACCTTTAAAATAATAAGGTGTTTCATTTTGCACTCTAACTTAAGATTTGTTTATTTACTTTATTTGGTAATACCTATTACAGTTTTGAAAATATGATAGTTGTAGTCTCTGATTTGTTGCCTTTTAGGTCTTTTCACACGACCTTCCCTCGGTATGTACATTAGGCAGTGGCTTTGTATTAATCGTTACAAATTTTCCTTCTCTTCATCAGTTGCTTCTTTGTAGTTCATTCCAGTGTCTGACATTTAAGTCTTAAAAAAAAAAAAAGGCTAAATTTTAGTAGTCCTTTTAACTTTCCAGCTTCTTTCTTTTTCTGACTTGAAATGAGCACCTACTTTATAGTGAATTCCTTTAGTGGCTCAACCACAAATATCAACCTTTTTTATTTTTCATATTATAAATTAACATAGTCTTCTGATCTGAGCATCCTATTCCAGGTCTTCACAGTCTCTTCATCATACTCTTCTAAAGTTTTCAAGCTGAATTTGTCAAGTACTTCTCTGCCCATGTGTTCAAGTTCAGTTGTATTTTTTCTGTGGATTGGCTACATTATTAACTTCCAATTTGGCAACAAAACAGATCTCTCGATTCAGCAAATTTCTGTTCCTCTAAGACCCAGTGTCTGACTCAAGATAACAGACCACATCTGTGTCATCCACCGTTTCTGGTGGCATTTTGTTTATCAGTGTCTTTTTTGAGTATCTCTTAAATCCACATCTTGACAGTATTGCTCAAGCAAGAGTACATGAGACACTGAATGGAATGCCTCACTAAGATCTAAATGTGTAGATAAAACTCTTCTCAGAGTTCCTAAAAATCTCTGCTTAATCTCATCTTCATGTATCAAGGTTCTCATGTGAACAAATGACATCAATTTGTGTTTTCAGAGAGAGGATCACCAAAGAAATCACATATACTGAGTACCTACTTTACATCAGACCCCTTATGTGCATGATTTGGCTCTGAACGTGATCTGAATTTTTTACAGCCCTGTTCTAGCTTCTATTCAACACTTGTCTTCCTTCCCAAATGGTTTATCCTGTGTTTGATTTTTGTTCTCTGCTGGCAGTGAGCCAATCTCTCCAAAATAGTAGCATCCATTCATTGGTAACTTGTTATATGGCAGAAACTGTGTTATACTCTTCACATAGATTTTTCTCTTTTAATCCTCAAATAATCTTGTGAATTTATGTGTCAGCTTAATGTTAAGCTGCAAAAAATGGACCCAAAAAACAAATTAAACAACAAGTGACTGGTTTTATTTTTCTCACATTAAAAAGTCTGGAGGTCAGCAGTCCAAGGCTGGTAACACAGCCCCATGATGCCCTCACGGATCCAGATTCTTTTGGCTTTCATACTTTGTATGTGACCTTCATCCTTGTCACTATAAAATAGTTATGCCACCTCTAGCATCACGTCCATGTTCTAGACAGAAGGAAGGGAAAAGAAAGCATATGTCATTTGTTTTTGTACCTCTTTAAAAAATTTTTCCACTTAAATAAACTTGAAAATAAAAGGGGGCACCTGGGTGGCTCAGTCGGTTGAGTGCCCAACTCTTGGTTTTGGCTCAGGTTGTGATCTCATGGTTCGTGAGTTCAAGCCCCACGTCAGGCTCAGCACTGATGGTACAGAGCCTGCCTGGAATTCTCTCTCTCCCTCTCTCTCAAAATAAATAAATAAACTTAAAAAAAAAAAAGAGCATACAACTCTTGATCTCGGGGTTGTGAGTTTGAGCTACACATTGGGTGTAGAGATCATTAAATAAATAAATAAACTTAAAAAGTTTTCCAGAAGTCCCTAGCCAATTACTTTCCCTATTTCTCAGTGGCCAGAATTGTCACATGGCTAGCTCCAATAACTAAGAGACAAAATTAAAGCCCAGGATTGCCTAATTCCAGAATCAGAATTATAGTATACTATAGCACTATAGTATAGTGCTTCTAAAGGCCAGGAGTCTGAGAGACACCTAGATTTGAACAGGGTACCACCGGATGTACAGTTAGAGCTCTATACCTCCACTGGATTTCCTTATTTATTTTTTAAATATTTTTATTTAAAAGGGGGAGGGGAGAGAGAGTGAGGAAGAGAGAATCCCAAGTAGGCCCCACACTGTCAGCGCAGAGCCCAGTGTCGGGCTCAATCCCATGAATCATGAGATCATGACCTGAGCCAAAATCAAGAGTTAGATGCTCAATCGACTGAGCCACTTAGGCCCCCTGGATTTTCCTTTTTAAAAGGCAGCCTAAGCAGAGACAGGAAGCAAGAGATTGTCTACCTGATAGTTTACAGTAATCCAACCATTTATAATCAGCATTTTTCATTTTATCTTCAGTCAACCTGTGAGGTTGGGTAAACTGAGGTCCCTATCCCTTTTTATCTGTTATTGACCACCTCTACCTTTAAATGAAGTAATAAAACAGACACTTTTTAAACACTTAAGTTCATATGTGGAATTTGAGAAACTTAACAGAAGACCGTGGGGGAAGGGAAGGGGAAAAAATAGTTTCAAACAGAGAAGGAGGCAAACCCACAAGAGACTCTTAAATACAGAGAACAAACTGAGGGTTGTTGAGGGGGTTGTGGGGGAGAGGGGAAAATGGGTGATGGGTATTGAGGCTGGCACTTCTTGGGATGAGCACTGGGTGTTGTATGTAAGCGATGAGTCACGGGAATCTACCCCTGAAACCAAGAGTACTGTATACACTGCATGCGAGCTAACTTGACAATAAATTATATTAAATAATTTTAAAAATTAAAAAACACTTGAGTTAGAAGGATGCATTTAAATGCAAACACTATTTCATGACACATAGTACATTCTTATACTTAAAAAGATAATATAGGGGTGCCTGGCTGGCTCTGTCAGTGGAGCATGTGACTCTTGATATCGGAGTTGTGAGTTTGAGCCTATGTTGGGTGTAGAGATTACTTACAAATAATTTTTAAAAAATCTTTTAAAAATATATTTAAAAGGGCTTTATTCATTTGTAAAGCAGTATACATGTTAGATAATATTTTAATACAATTCTATGTCAATCACTATAGTTTCAGGTTGGCTGTAAGCTTTTTTAAAAGATTTTATTTTGGGGGCACCTGGGTGGCTTATTTGGTTAAGTGTCTGACTCTTGATTTCAGCTCAGATCATGATCTCAAAGTGAAATTGAGCCCTATGTCGGTCTCCGTGCTGACAGCACAGAGCCTGCTTGGGATTCTCTCTCCCTCTCTCTGTATCTCTCTGCCCCTCCCGTGCTCGTTCTCTCCCCCCACCAAAATAAATAAACATTTTTTTAAATAAAAGATTTTTAAGTAACCTCCACACCCAACATGGGGCTTGAACTCATGACCCTGAGATCAAAAGTCAGATGTTCCACTGACTGAGCCAGCCAGGCACCCCAAGACCTTTAAAAACCTTCAAAACCTATGGGTCAGCACTTAACATAGGAGTAACACCTTTCCTACCTTTGATAAGCAGGTATCCTGATGAAACCATGTGAAACCAAAGATTGTCAAAGGCAGTAGTTTGAATGAGTTAATCACGGGTACCCAAACATATAGAAGACCTTATTGTCTTGGAAGAGCACAAAATGAAAAGAAGAAAATTTCCTAACACCTTCCCAAAGTGAAAAGTCTTCCCAAAATCCAACTAGAATGGCTGCTATTGGTAGGCTCAGTGTATTAGTAATTCAAGATAAACTGCATCTAGCATATGTGTTTAAAAATGCCTGGTAGGGCGCCTGGCTGGCTCAGTTGGTTAAGAGTCTGACTCAATTTCGGCTCAGGTCATGATCTCACTGTTGGTGAGATCGAGCCCTACATTGGGCTCTGCAGTGGGTGTGGAGCCTGCTTAAGATTCTCTCTCTCCCTCTCCTCTGCCCCTCCAGTACTTGCTGTCTCTATCAAAAAAAAAAAAAAATGCATAGGGGGGTACGTGGCTGACTGAGTCGGTAAGCATACCATTCTTGATTTTGGGGTCATGAGTTCAAGCCTGACATTGGGGGTAGAGTTTACTTTTAAAAAATTTGTTTTTAAAAATGCATGGAGCACATTCTTGGGCCCGCTATAAGACATAATTGAAAAACTACAAAGATTCCTCCTCCGATTGTCTTCAATTCTTAATTAGTTACAAAAAGGGAATGGTTTTACATAAGCCAAAAAACACTAATACATTTATTTAACATTTATCTTTACCATGCACAATACTAAGTATCAGAATCAGGCAAAATTTTACAAATTTCCTCCAAAGGAGCCAGCTTTTAAAGAAACATACACCGAAGAATCTTACTCTGTTAATCCTGACGTATTAACATAACCACATGGGATTTTTTTGAAAAATATTACTTTCAGAAATAAACACCTGAAGTACATCTCAAGGGCATCTGGGTGGCTAAGTCGGTTAAGTGTCCAACTTTAGCACAGGTCATGATCTCGCGGTCTGTGAGTTCAAGCCCCACATTGGGCTGTGTGCTGACAGCTCAGAGCCTGGAGCCCACTTTAGATTCTGTGTCTCCCTCTCTCTCTGCCCCTTCCTGGCTCCCCCACTCTCTCTTTCTCAAAAATAAACATAAAAAAATTTGAAATACATTTCGAATTTTACCAGCTGTCTTTTCTTAGCAAGCCTAGCAGTTTAAGAGACATTTCAAAATCTTTCAAGATCTTTGCTGAGTTGATGTTGTTAGTTGTTAGGTTCCTTAGAAAACTCCAGTGTCCTTACACTTGAGTTCTTGAGCACAAAGAATTAATGAAACAATTGTTTATCACACCAGCAGAGGCCAGAAGAGAGCTGTTTTTGGAGAATAATCACTGGAAATTAGGGGATGAACAGGAAGGACTATGATAAAAGAAAATTCTAGGATGAATAGGATATGAATTGGGAAACTGTGGCACATAAATTAAGGTTCACTGGGCAAAAATGAACTTTCAACATAGCTATTGTTGGCATAAAACCAACTGACCGAGGCAGTAATTCATTGTCTTAAAAACATTCCAAATATCGTGTATTTACCGTATGCTAGGCATTTGGGGATGTGAAGAGAGATGTGAGATCTTGTTATTACCCAGTAGGACACCAGGCATAAATCAGAGAGATGCCTAAGATATTGAAGAACCTTAGACTGAGTACCAAAAAAAAAAACAAACAAAAAAAAAAAAACCCAACAGTAATTAGAACTCAGACTGCCTTAGGATAAATTAACCTAGAGAAGCAGAAAGGAAAAGGTAATGCAATCTAACTTGGGAAATTCACCTGAATGTGTAAATGCTAATATACTGAGTCAAAAGGGGCCTTGGAGAGAATTTGATTGTATCCCCTCCCTTTATAATGGGCAAACAGAAGCCCAAAGGGAATTAGTGACTTGCCAAGGTCCCAGTGGGCTAGAAGTAGACTGTAGTTTGGGACTTCAGTATGGTGGTTTCCCCTTCCTAAGTGATAGAGGCATGCCTTCTAGATAAATGTTACAGCTAAAGAGTAGAGCTATGCAGTATTATTAAGAGAGGCAGTACACTTTTTTTTTTTTTTTAAGATTTTATCCTTAACCAATCTCCACACCCAATGTCTGGGCTCGAACTCACAACCCAAGATCAAGAGGGACACACACTACCAACTGAGCCAGCCAGGCACCCTGGCAGTACACTATCCTTAAAGGTAAGACTAGAGTTTAGACTTGAGTCTGTAGTCCTATGGTTTTCAAACCATTAGTAACATCCTTTTATTAAATCTTATATATGGAGCCACCTGGGTGGTTCAGTTGGTTGAGTGACTCGATTTTGGCTCAGGTCATGATTCAAGGATCATAGGATCAAGCCCCATGTTGGGCTCCACGCTGAGTGTGGACCCTACTTAAGATTCTCTCTCCCACTGTCCCTCCCCCAACCCTCAAATTAAAAAAAATTTTTTGAATTAAATCTTACACATAACCCTGATAAACAATGATATTTTAAAGGCATAAGTTTATTTCAAGCATTCAAATTTAATAAATCTTTACTTAAACATCCAATCAGCAAGACTAGATAAATACAAAATTGTGAAATGAATTATGGATGACAGGGAACATCAGTCTCCACATCCATGATATTCCAGTCAAATGTTTGCCATACGCCAGACTAATTAAACCAAAGTATCTGAGAGTAAGGTCTAGGCAACAGAATTTTTTTTTTTTAAACTCCTTAGGTGATTGTAGTGTGCAGCCAGATTTGAGAACCACTGCCTTTAAGTCACTGTTAGAAGCTAGCTGGATGTTATTCAAACTTTAGTATGCATCAAAGTCACCTGGAGGGCTATTAAACCACAACTATCTGGGCCCCCGCCTCAAAAAAAATTTACACTTTTTACATGTTCTTAGGCGATACCAATGCTGCTGGTACAAGGACCACAAGTACTTAATCATAAAAGTCACCCAGACGCTTGATAAATAGAGATTACTAGGCTCCTCCTGTGGGGATTTTGAGTTACGTGTAGCCTGAGCATTTATAGGTTTATAAAGTTCCAGATGATTAGGATGAGGCAAATCTGAGAAATTTTGCTTAGAACAACAGGGAAAATGAAGTAGCAAAGTTTTAAGCTTCCAGCATCCTCTGACTAAAAATACTTTGGCTGGATTGTAATGCATTAATTTAGGTAGAATTATTAGGTGAGCAATAGATGTGAAATGAAAAGGGGAGGGGCAGAGGGTAGTGAAGCATCAAGTGTGCAAGACAAAAATGTAATATTCCAAGCACAAAGAGCACTTAGGCCAAGATGATGGCTGTAGGATTGGGGGAAAAAATTTTAAGCAACCCCTTCATAGTTGTTACATACCAGAACTGTGACAGCCCTGAGGACCCAAAGATGAATATGACAACCTATTACCAACTCAATGGTTACCAGGGGCATTATGAAGTAAAATCAATTGGACAAGGTCTCCCACTGGAAATGAGACCCTTGTTCCACATTGTATTTATAATTGTAGAACTTTAAAAAACAGGAATGAATTCATTCATAATTCTAAAGTGAGGTTTTTTGTTGTTTTTTTTTTTACACATTGAAGAATTCCACAACGATGGCATAGTAGATATTTACCCAAAAGTAATTTATAAAATCATAGGCAGGAGTATTTTATAGGGCTGCAACAGTTGGCTTGGAATATCCGTTCTAATGCATTTCCCTACTCTCCACTCAAGCTTAGGAGTCCACATTATCATCCAGTTGGAGATTCGTCCAGGAGATCTACCTGTTGTTTTCTTTTTTTTATCCTTTATTCACTTATTCACTCAGATAATCATTCATTTGTGCTTACTGACTCTGGGCCCTTTCAGTGTCCGTTAAGATTTCCACCAAAGGCTGGCAGGACTAATAAAAGTTGAAATTCAGACCAACCATAGACCATCAGTCTAATTTGATAAGATATTTGGGAGAAAAATCACACACAAACTATGAAGGATAATATGGATTTCCAATGGCCTACCAACTGAAGTAAATAATTCTTGGGAAAATAAAGATAGAGGCAAGCTAGAAAAAGACCCTAAAATTAAAGGTATTCAGGTTTCCAGGTAGGATCCATGCAGTAAAAATCATTTTTTAAATATAGTAGTGATCTGATGGAGCAACACCAGATAGGGATTCTTTTCGTTTCTTTTCTTTTCTTTCCTTTTCTTTCTTTCTTTCTTTTTTTTTTAAGAGACAGCATAAGCTGGGAGGAGGGGCAGAGGGAGAGACTGAGAGAGAGAGAGACAAAGAAAGAAAATGTTAGGCAGGCTCCATGCCCAGCGTGGAGCCCAACTTGGGGCTCAGTCTCACAACCATGAGAACATGACCTGAGCCAAAATCAAAAGTCAGGTGCTTAGCCAACTGAGCCACCCAGGCGCCCCCAAATAGAGATGCTAAGCTTAGAAGGAAAGGAGAAGCCTTGACGAGGTGAGCTGAATTCTACTGACAGTGTTTCCGTGGGGCGGGGAGGCTGAGTGGTCGAGGCTTCACCAACCAGAGTGTTGCGACTAGGAATCCGAGAACCCAGCTGAACTGCTGGTCGTCTCACAAGGCTGGAGTGACAACACTGGAAACTTGGGCCTCGTTACAACTTTCCCCATAAGATGTTTGTCAAATATTGAAGTAAAACCTCTTTTAGGGAAAATGGTTAAAACGGTATGTTTTATTTATATTTTACCACACTGAAAAAATTTACAAGACAGTTTTCTACAGACGCACTGTGCTAAGGAAACCATCAATAAAGTTCAAGACCTGCCACGAAAAGGTGCCCAGTTAATGCCCCAGACTCTTAGTTGAAAGGCCAAGAGGGCTGTAATGTCAGAATGGGCTAACAAGGGCAGGCTTTTCCTCTGCAGCCCTGAAACCCCACTTGCCCCCCACCCCGTTCCTGGTTGGGCAGTCAGTCCCCACCCTGCCTGTCAGAGGAGAAAGTGTGACTCCTCTCTGAAGGAAGATAACCTCGTAGCTTATCTTCACAGTGTTCACCATCCAATTTAAAAAATTCTAGACAAGCCAAAAGATAGGACCATACAACTGAAACTCAGGGGGACGAAAACAGACTCACAAGTGACTCAGATATTAGAGTTAATAGGCGAACACTTAAAGATCATTGATTAATATGCTTAAGAGAAGAAAGGAAAATTTGAGAAAATTTTTAAAAATAGAGAATTTCACCAGAAAGTTGTAATCTTTTAAAAATCTAAAGGAAATTCTAGAACTGAAACTTAGAAAATCTGAAATTAATAACTCAGTTGATGGCTTTAGATACAGCAGAAGACAAAATCAGTAAACTGGAATATAGGTTAATAGAAAATATCTAAACTGAAGCAAAGAGACTAAAAAACAAGGAAGATAAAGCAAAGAGCCTAAGAGACATGGGACACATTGAAGAATTTGAAAGTATGTGTAATTGGACTCCCAGAGAATGGGCAGAAGCCATGGTACAGCTCTGTTGAGCGTTTTTCAACCCAAATTCAAGAGGCTCTTCAAACCCCAAACAGTGGACACACAAATCAAACCACATGTGACCACATAATGGTGAGATGCTAGAAATCATGAGAAAAATCTTAAAAGTACCCAGAAAAGGGAAAAATTCATTAACTTCAAATAACAACAAGATGGCTGATTTCTTAAACTGGGAGCCAGGTGACAGTGGGATGACAACTTTAAATTGCTGGAAAAAAAATAATTGATAACCTAGAAATCTGTGCTCAAAGTGTCTTTCAAAAGTGAAAGAAAAAGATATATCCAAAGAAAAGCTGAGAAAATTCATCACCAGCAGACTTGCAGTAAAATGCTATCTTAAGTCCTTGAGGCCAAAGGAAACTAACTGCAAGTAAAAAGACGCAAAGATAAGGAGGAATGAAGAGCAATGGAAATAGTAACTATGGACGTAATATTCAGACATTTTATCAAGTGGATTTGATAGGAAGTTAGCATCAAGCTCAAGAAAATCACAGATGGGGCACCTGGCTGGCTCCATCGGAAGAGCACACAACTCTTGATCTTGGGGTTGTGAGTTCGAGCTCCATGTGAGGTGTAGAGATTACTTAAATAAATAAAACTTTTAGGGGCGCCTGGGTGGCTCAGTCGGTTAAGCGTCAGACTTTGGCCCAGGTCATGATCTCACGGTCCGAGCCCCGCGTTGAGCTCTGTGCTGACAGCTCAGAGCCTGGAGCCTGCTTCGGATTCTGTGTCTCCCTCTTTCTGCCCCTCTCCTGCTCATACTCTGTCTCTCTCTTTCTGTCTCTCAAAAAGTGAATATATATTTAAAAAAATTTTTTTTACTTTAAAAAAAAGAAAATCATAGATAAAATAAACTGTAAAAGGTCCTACTCAGCATGCATTTGATGGACAGTTTCAAAGCATCACAGGGTAATAAGTGAATGCTAGAAATAATCTAATCAACCTTTCATCATAAATACATTGGGGGTATATGATTAGTTGTCTTTCTTTGCTACAGATGCAGAGGTAAACTTGAAATTTGGAGTTATAAATGACAGCTGCAATGTTATGCCAACTTTATTTAGCATAAAAGTTATTTCTATATTTTGATTGCTCAGCATCAAGATTATCTGGACCCATATAGGTAAGTTGTTGTCTATGGAAGACATTTTTTTTTTAACATTTAGAGTGGGAGCAGGGGAGAGCAGAGAGAGAGGGAGACACAGAATCCAAAGCAGGCACCAGGCTCTGAGCTGTCAGCACAAAGCCCAGCGCGGGGCTTGAACCCACAAGCTGTGAGATCATGACCCGAGCCGAAGTCGGACGCTCAACCGACTGAGCCACCCAGGCACTCGAATGAAAGACATTTTTAACCTCTATATGTATCCTAAGACCCTATTTTATTAAACTAATACAGAATCTTGAAGAAGAGTAATAAAGCAATTTCAAGACAAAGTTGAATCATTTTCAATAGCTATCAACGGCTTATATTTCTTATCATGAATATAACAAGCCACATAAGTAACCAAAACTCTTCAAAACTATGTGCATTAATACTCACTTGTTTGGGGCGATTGACTGGGTGACTCTGTTGGTTGAACATCCGACTCTTGCTTGGTTTTGGGCGCAGGTCATGATCTCATGCTGGCAGCACAGAGCCTATTTGGGGTTCTCTCTCTCTCTCTCTCTCTCTCTCTCTCTCTCTCCCTCTCTCTCTCTGCCCCTCCCTCTTGTTCTCTCTCTCTCTCTCTCTCTCTGAAAAATAAACAAATATTTTTTAAAAATACACACTTGTCTGATGGATTATACTGATGACAGCAAATGCACCTGAGTCTCACTTGCTATGTTTTTTAAATATATATTTATTTTGGGGAGATCAAAAGCCAGTGAGGGGCAGAGAGAGGGGGACATAGGATCAGAAGCATGCTCTGCGCTGACAGACTGATAGCAGCGAGCCCAATGTGGGGCTCGAACTCAAAAACAGTGAGATGACAATCTGAGTTAAAGTTGGATGCTCAACCGACTGAGCCACTCAGGTGCCCCAACTATGTTTCAATATATATAGTACAGTTGTGATCTGTAATGTGTTAGCTGCACAGTTTTCTGTAAGCAGACATAACCAGGCCAAATTTTTTTTAACATTTATTCATTTTTGAGAGAGAGATAGATTGCATGTGGGGGTGGGGCAGAGAGAGAGGGAGACAAAGAATCTGAAGCAGGCTCCAGGCTCTGAGCTGTCAGCACAGAGCCCGATGCAGGGCTCAAACCCACGAGTGGTGAGACCATGACCTGAGCCAAAGTGTGATGCTTAACCAACTGAGCCACGCAGGCGCCCCCAGGTCAAATTTTTTTAAAGGCTTGTGTACACTTTCTAATTGATGCCACAATTTTTTTAAAGAACATCTAATATATGCCCAGAGATAGTGGGGAAAATTGTATTTTGAGTTGCCACAAAATTTAAGTTAATCTAGCAGCACAAGTTAATTCCATCTTATTCACTTTATCAAACTTTTATGTATAACGTTTGCATGGCATGTTTTTTTTTTAATTACAGGCTTTAAATAGTTTTAAGTGTGTTTTTAAAAATAAAATCAGAATTAAAGGCTTAGGAGCTGAAATATCTGTGTTCTTTTTGAAAACCATTTTCCACTTTAATAACACTTTTTAAAATATAATTAATGAGGAATGCCTGGCTGATTCAGTCGGTAGGGCATGATCTTGATCTCGGGGTTGTGTGTGGAAGCCCCACATTGAGCACGGAGACTACTTTTTAAAAATTAATTAATTAATTAATTATTAATTACGTAGGGGTTTCTGGCTGGCTGGGTCACTGGAGTGTGCGACTCTTGATCACAGAGTTGTAAGTTCGAGCCCCACGTTGGGTGTAGAGATTACTTAAAAATAAAATCTTTTTAAAAAATTAGTTAATTCAATAAAATATTAATTAATTTAACTTAACTAAAAGAAGAATATCTGAAAGCTGAAATTCATACTAAGGAACTTATTACCAAGATGGTAAGGAAAAGCACAATGCATCCCCTCTTTTTCTCAGAAGTCTAGACTTCATTTCACTTCTTGCTTGTACCCTGAAGAGACATTCATTCATTCATTCATCTTCTCATCCATTTAACAAATATTTATTAAGTGTCAATGTCTCTGTCACTGTTGTAGGTGCTGGTGATTCAGCAGAAAACAAGAGAGGACAAGTCCCTTCTCTCTGAATTATATTCTATAAGGCAACGGGGACTATTTTGATAGGAGCCTTCAGGGAAGCCCTCAGTAAGGTGATCAAAATTAAGTGAGGAACTGAACCTCAGGAATATTTGGGGGAAACTTTTCCAAACAGAACAGCAACAGAAAGGCTTTAAGGTAGGAGCCTGTAGTGTGCTGAGTCCTCACTACCTGGAGCAAAGCAAATGGGGGTGTCTGGTGGGAAATATGGTCACAAAGGAAGGCAAGGACAAGATGCCATAGTGCTTTGTGCCCAGAAGGGACTGGGTTTTAGTCTAAGTGAGACGACAAACCACTCGGAGAGGGGATGTGATTTGACCTGACCTGTTTAAAAGGATTATTCAAGCTAATGTGAGGAAAGGGTGAGATCATAGGAGGCAAAAGTGGGAGTGGTGAGTCTTAGATTTTTGCAGCAGGTGTTGAGAGGTGGTGGTTTATGAGGCTTAGCAGCAGAGTTGACCTAGGTGTCACCTGGTGACTTAAAAGGGTGGAAGGGAAATGAGCTAAGGATGGCTCCAAAGTTTCTAATTTGTACAGCTGGGTGAATATGGAGAAGCAGACTTGGGATGGCTTGACAGGAATTTGTCTTGCACAGGTTATCACTGAGACGCCCATCAGGCTTCTAAATAGAGGCATTAGGTAGCCAACCAAACATATGACTTTGAAGTTCAGGGAAGAGTCTAAGGCAAGAGATAACAGTTTGGGGGGCTTCTAACTCCAGGCGCTGTTTAAAGTAATTGACCTGCATGAGGTCAACAAGGTTTGGCTATAGACAGAAATGAGAAGAGTCTGGGAAGCTTGTGTTAGATTATGAGTGTGCCCACAAAAGAGTCTGGGTGGGGAAGATTACCTGCAGAGGATTACCAGAAGCTTCTTCTAGTAACAGAGGTACTAGATTACAGGCATGATGGCAGGATGATCCCTTAGGGCAGGTGGGTAATTGGTTATAATTATAGCCTCCTTGCCCCTACCTCTCAGGAAGTTTGTATTAGCGGGGGTGGGAGAGGGGTGATGGTAGTGGAGCGCAGTCTACCTGGGCAGACTGAGCTTCCCAACCATGAAGCATAAAAGCCTCACCAGTCAAGGGTCAGAGTCCCTCCCCTAAAGACTGCCGTCTGGCCTTTCTAGATCACCATGGGCAGCACCAGAATGTAATGAACAGCAGGGAACCTGTACCTCAGCCACTGTTTCTGTGCCTGTGACTCCCCACGAGACACACTTGCAAAAGGCCTGTTTGTGTGTGATTGGGTCAGTCACCCTTGCTTGAGTGGCATGTGGTAAGTTGCAGTCAAATACTGCTGATCTGGTGGCCCTCTTTCTCCATTGCATCAATGTGCGTGTCTATCTTTATTCTGATCTAGTATGTGCTGACATTACCGTTTGGCATTACTGTTTGATGGCATTTCCTTTCCTTCCAACTTCCCAAAGTTCCCAAGTTCCCAAGTCCTGTCAGCCCACTTGAGAGGGTTTGTGGGGCATCTGCAGGTATCCTCAGACAAACCTGACGATGAAAAAAAAATAATATATCCAAGTAGCGGTGTCAGGATGGGAGACACCTAAGGCAAGCTTGATGACTTCTTTTTTTTTTTTAATTTTTTTTTTTAATGTTCCATTTATTTTTGAGAGAGAGACAGTGTGAGCAGGGAGGGTCAGAGAGAGAGACACACACACAGAATCTGAAGACAGGCTCCAGGCTCTGAGCTAGCTGTCAGCATAGAGCCCGACGTGGGGCTCGAACCCATGAACCGCGAGATCATGACCTGAGCCAAAGCTGGACGCTCAACTGACTGAGCCACCCAGGTGCCCCGGTGACTTCTTTTACACACACACACACACACACACACACACACACCAGCAGAAGAGAGGTAAAGTCTTCTGGAATTGGATTAGACTTTGTTGGCACAACTTGGAGTCATGCTTCCTGTTCTCTAATGCTTGCTCTTGAAACAGTTACTTGAACAGCATTGAATTCTCTTCCTAAACAGGGCCTTTCTGCACTCTCCACGTGACCCTGTAAGCAAGCCCCCTCCCCTCCAATCTCCAACACACCCTTTCTACGGAACTGCAGCTGCTCTGAGTGTGGGTCCAACCAATGACAATGGCACTGTGTTGAGGCCATCGGTGGTGCATGGCACTTATCCCATTTTGAAACAACTTTGTGTGTGGATTCATTAAACTCACAAACGGTACAGCAGGAAAAATACCCAAAGCCCAACACAGTGCCTTAAACATAGAAGGCTTTAATATATATGTTTGTTGAATGAATAAGTGGTGAAGGAGTCTGAGAACCAGAAAAACTAGTACTTGTCCAGGCTCTGCCAACACTTTGCTGTGTTACCTCTGTGGTCTCTTTGCCTCTTTAGGCTTTAGGTAGGTTCCTCATCTCCAAAGTGAGGATTGGACAATATGGCCTTTGAGGTGCCACCTAGCTCCATCAGCTTCTCACAATTAGATAATTAGCAACTTTCAGGAGGGCAGACTGGAAGGGGTTAAAAGTATGGCCTTCAGGGGCACCTGGGTGTCTCAGTTGGTTAAGCGTCTGACTTCGACTCAAGTTATGATCTTGCAGTCTGTGAGTTCGAGACCGGATTAGGCTCTGTGCTGACAGCTTAGAGCCTGGAGCCTGCTTCACATTCTGTGTCTCTCCCATTGTCACTCTGTCTCTGTCTCTGTCTCTCAAAAATAAATAAACATTAAAAAATAATAAAAACAAATTTTTAAAAAAAGCATGGCCTTCAGGGCCAGGCAAACCAGGAAAGGAGTCCTAGCCCCACCATTTAGAGTATGACATGGCCAGTGCGCTCAATTTCTCCGACCTTTCTGCACTTCCCAGTAACAGAGTTATTATGAGTATCGAATGAGATGCTACAGGAGTTTGCTCTAGCCCTCGGTACACAGTGACTGTTTGATCATTGACAGCTGTTACCATTATTGAAGACACAGTGATGATGAATCAGAAAGTAAGCTTCTTGGGGCGCCCAGGTGGCTCAGTCAGAGCCTCCGACTCTTGGTTTCCGCTCAGGTCATGATTTCATGCTTTGTGAGTTTGAGCCCCACATCAGGCTTCACGCTGCCAGTGTGGAGCCTGCAGGATTCTCTCATTCTCTCCCCCTCTCTCTCTGCCCCTCCCCCGCTCACTGTCTCTGTCTCTCTATCAAAATAAATAAATAAAAACTTAAAAATATTTTAAAATAATAATAATGATGGGACACCTGGGTAGTTCAGTCAGTTAAGCGTCTGACTTCAGCTCAGGTCATGATCTCACAGTTCGTGGGTTTGAGTCTCACGTCAGGCTGTGTGCTGACAGCTCAGAGCCTGGAGCCTGCTTCAGATTCTGTGTCTCCCTCTCTCTCTGCCCCTCCCCTGCTCATGCTCTGTCTCTCTCTCCCTCTCTCTCTCTCTCTCTCTCTCTCTCGCCCCCTCTCTCAAAAATAAATAAATATTTAAAATTTTTAAAAATTAAAAATAATAAAAAAAATAATAATGAAAGAAAGTTTCTTGCACAAGTCAGAATTTGAGCCAGGCCCTGAAACTAGTTATGCTATAGACAGACTAGGGGAGCAAGGTGGATAGGGAGTTGCACAAAGGAAAAGAGGTCATACGAGCAGAGGCCCAGAAGCAGTGGAGCAGGAGGGATGTTGCAGGCTGTGGTGGGGGCCGCACTAGGCAGGAGCATCCAGTGGGGGCATCACAGCCCATGGGCACACACAAGATCTCATTAATTCAGGATCTTTATGTAAAATCCCACAAATGACACAAGAACTTGAAACCCCTGAAGCCTCCCTACTTTCTGAATGTTCAAACTCTTGAGGAGAGATACAGAGCAAGTATCACTTGGCCATTGAGTCATTTCAAACACGGCCATGTTTTACAAATGACTGTAACTCCATAAATTTTATTTTAGAGATATTAATTAACCACCACTTATTTGCTCACAGTGAAGTCAGCAGAGACTAGAGGTAGATGTGGAGCAGTCTTCCCAGGCCCAGACGAAAACTGAAAAACCAAATCAGTACTTCCAGAACACTCACAAAGGGATTTTCCAAAACGTGCACAACCTGGTTTCAGATCTCAGGGCTTGGAAGAGAAGTCAGTTTGACCATGTATCAGATGCAGCACACAAAAGGCGATAGCTCAACGGGTGGGTATGCATTTCAGGTACAAGGTGTCTGCTCGGCAGTGCTATCTGTCCTCCTAACTCACCTTCCTGGACACCTCATTTGTTCCAGACAAGAGGGGGAAGCCAGGGGAACCTGACACAGCTGCTGAATTATCCAGAGCTGTTCCCTGGCACACCCCTTCTTCACTCTCCTCATAGAAAACACGCGAAAGCCTCCTTAAACGGGAGAGCAGGACAGGGGGGAGTCATGGGAGGAGACTTGTCCCCCAAAATGCTGAAACATGACCACTTAGTAATGTCCTAAAATCAAGGGGGAACAATGTGGAAATGTGAGAAGTATGATTGTTCATGAAGTCAGCTGTGTAAACTAAGATGTACATCATGGTTCTATTTGTCCTCTAACAATGTACACGTTACATATTTTTTATTCATTAGAAACTGAAATGAAAACCTATAGCCTTCAGGGTGCCAGGGTGGCTCAGTCGGTTGGGTATCTGACTCTTGGTTTCAGCTTAGGTCATGGTCTCACAGTTTGTGGGTTCGAGCCCCCATCAGGCTCCACACTGACAGTGCAAAGCCTGCTTGGGATTCTCTCTCTCTCTCTCTCTCTCTCTCTCTCTCTCTCTCTCTCTCAAAATAAATAAATAAACTTTAAAAAACCTATAGCCTTCATCTCTCAAAGAGATAAACCACTGCTATATGGGATTTGTCTCCCTCCTCTGTTTAATCATCCAATTCCTTTACTTTGTCTCAGCTGAGTAAAGCCTGGTATAACTTCAGGGGCTCCAGAATCACCCGTTTGCCTGTGACCTAATCTGAAATGCTCCTCATCACAGCATTATTTCTTTATGTTAAGGCATTCTGCAGAACTCCAGGACTCTCCTATTAAATGTAAGCATGCCTACCTACCACACCCAACACTTCAATGGTCATTCTCGCCTGGGCAGTGGTTCATATCTCAGGGAATCAGTTGCCATGTTGTTAAAGAAGAACAGGGTCTTGGGGAAGGGTTTCCTGAAAGGTGAAATGTTGAAGAAAGGAGAGAAGAGTCCAAGGCACCAAGTACTGCCCATGGAGATAGACCAGGCATTGACCAGGAAAGGCAACAGAGTGGAGTTTAGAGCAACCCAGAGTTTGTTCCTTTGGGTTCCTACAGTTGTCCCTGTAGTGAGCATAGCAAAGATGGTGGCAGGCCTGCTCTGCAGAACCTGTTTTTTAAGCTACCCTGCATGACAGGGCTTCTTCAGTGGCCTTGGGCAGCAGGAAGCCCAGGACACCTGGGATGCTAGGAAGAAGTCAAAGAAGAGATGCTCCTAAGAGGCAGGAGGGTGCCACAGCAGTTCCTGTGGGCTCCTGGTTTGGGTTTCTCATCAGGGTAGAATTTGTGCTTGTCTATGGGGAGTTTCGATAGATATGCCCCATCTGTCAGTGTTGCTGCATCAACCCTGGCAGGTTTGATGCTAAAAAATAAAATCTCAGTAGCTCAACCTTCACTGGGAGTTTGTATGCTGTGACCCATAGCCCCAAGAGAGTTCCTTAGTATTTACTTAGTATTATTACTTTCATAATATTAAGACATCATTTGCCTTTTCTTCTGTGTTGACATTTTCGCTGATAGCACAAACAACTGTAGGTAAAACTGATGCCTTAACACAACCAAGGCAGTAGTCATTGTATTCTTCACTGCCATGCACTGACAAGGAAAAACAGTCATTGCCAGCTAAGAACGTCCTTGCTGGGAGTGCCTGGCTGGCTAAGTCAGTGGAGCATGAGACTCTCGATCTCAGGGTTGTAGGTTTGAGCCCCATATGGGTGTAGAGATTACTTAAAAATATGTTTTAAATTTTTTTGAATGTTTATTTATTGTTGAGAGATGGAGACAGAGCACAGGCAGGGGAGGGGCAGAGAGAGAGGAAGACACAGAATCTGAAGCAGGCTCCAGGCTCTGAGCTGCCCACCCAGAGGCTGACATGAGGCTTGAACCCACAAACTGCAAGATCATGACCTGAGCCAAAGTCGGACACCTAACCAACTGAGCCAACCAGGCACTGCAAGGTTACTTAAAAATAAATTCTTTAACAGGGCACCTGGGTGGCTCAGTTGGTTGAGCGTCTGACTTTGGCTCAGGTCATTATCTCACAGCCCACAGGTTTGCGCCCCACATCAGGCTCTGTGCTTACAGCTCAGAGTTTGGCTCCTGCTTCAGATTCTGTGTCTCCCTCTCTCTCTGCCCCTCTCCCATTCACACTCTGTCTTTCTCTCTCTCAAAAATAAATAAACATTTAAAAAATTATTTAAAAAATAAAAAACAAACAAAATCTTTAAGAAAAAGAAAAAAGAATGTTCTTGCTAAAGCAGTAAAAAAAGTGTTAATTTTATTAAATTTCATCATCTTTTTAATATTCTGCATTGGGATGATTGTCTTGAGGAAAAGTACTTGCACAGTTGAGTTGTAAGCTGAAGTATCGATTCTGAATGAAATGCCATTTCAGAAAAAGGACTAAGAGAAATGATTATTCAGACTGGATTATTTAGCAGACATTCTCTCTTAAATGAAGTAAATAAGCCTGTCACGTCAGAATACAACTATCCATATTTGTTGCCAATAGTAATATACGAGTTTTCAAGTCAAAATTAGAATTTTGGAAAACTTGTATCTGCTACTAAAAGACTTTTTTGATGAGATTGTTGATGGTACTAATGAATGTGATTTTTTGCCATATACTGAAATGTGTCAACATCTAGAGGATACGCATACCTCAGTGGAATCCATATTTTGATTGAACAAATTATTATTTGTTACAAATCAGTTATAGGGAAAAGATTCAAGTTGTAAGATAGACCTATGGATTTTAATGCAAATTTTCATTGGTATGGTTTCAGATTTTATAATTCAACTCACCTTTAAGAAAGTACCACTTGTTGAATAGGTTTGATAGGGCATCAAAGACTAATACCCATTATCTGAAATTCTATATTATCTGAAAAATCTACAAAAAGACTATGTGATACCTGAGTTTCTTCCTCTCAACCAAACAACATATCACAAACAAGTTAAATATAGAAGCAAATGTGAAAATCCAACTGTCTTCTGTTGGATTGACATTAAAGAGATTTGAAACATCTCTTTTAAGTTCATTGTTTGGAGGTAATATGTAGTTATTTTTCATAAATATTTTATACTTTTTATTAAAATATAATAGGATTATTCTTGTTATTTTTAGAAAGACTAATAAATAAATATTTAAAATATCTCACCTTAGGGTGCCTGGCTGGCTCAGTCAGTAGAACATGCCACTCTTATCTCAAGGTTGTGAGTTTGATCGCCACATTGGGTGTACAGATAGATTACTTAAGAAAAATAATATACAATCTTTGGGGCACCTAGCTGGCTCAGTCAGTAGAGCATGCAGCTCTTCATCCAAGGTTGTGTGTTTGAGCCCCATCTTGAAGGCAGAGATTACTTGAAAACAAAATCTTAAAAAAAAAAAAGCAAAAAATAAAATAAAATATCTCACCCTTAACTTCTCATATGGTAAATAGCAATCCATATAACTGACATTAAGCAAAGCTTTTTAGGTTTCTCAATTTTTTAAATTTTTTAAATATTTATTTTTAAGAGGGACAGAGACAGAGCATGAGTGGGGGAGGGGCAGAGAGAGAGGGAGACACAGAATCCCAAGGAGGCTCCAGGCTCTGAGCTGTCAGCACAGAGCCCGACGTGGGGCTCAAACTCCGGAACCCCGAGATCATGACCTGAGCCCAAGTCAGATACTTAACAGACTGACACACCCAGGAGCCCCTCAGTAGTGTTTAAGTCAGAAGGGGTCCTAACACCAAAACATTTGACAATGGCCAGTATGGTATAGAAAGAATGCCGTTGTGGTCAAATCAACCCAGGCCCCAGTGCTGATGCTGATATTTACTAGCTGTGTGACTAGAGGCAACTGGCTGGTCCTCAGTCTTTTTATAAATATAAGACGGCAAAATCAGTTCTTCCTCATAGGCTTGTTAACAACATGAAACAGGGGTGCCTGGGTGGCTGAATCGGTTGAGCATCCAACTTCAGCTCACGTCATGATCTCACATTTCGTGAGTTTGAGTCCCACATCAAGCTCACTGCTGTCAGCTCAGAGCCCTGCCTGATCCTCTCCCTTCCCTGCTTGCACTCTCTCAAAAATAAATAAAACAAGCCCCTCCCTCCAAAAGAACATGAAACAAAGCAAAGTAATACCCCTAGGATATGGCATGTAGTAGGAACTTTAAAAATTAAGAAAATTTAGTCTCTTTCCTATAAAAAGATTTTGTTTCCAAGATATGAAACTTCTCTATTAGTAGATCTAAAGTCATAATCTTTTTAATGCTATGTGGATCATCTGTTAGACAATTTCAAGACCTCTAAGAAAGGAAGTCTCTTCATATGAGATTTTAGAAGTCAGTGGGCAGTTAAGGCTGAAAGTCTCAGGGTCATATTAGCCACATATTAATTCATAAACATGCAGAGTACCTAATGTCAACTCTTTAATTAGTATGTGGAGGTGGGAGGGAGGACTGTAAAGGAAAAAAATCTGTTTTAGGGGAAAAATATGTGAATCCATCTAAGCAGAAGTATAGTGAATAACATGATCTAAAGTAACGTGAATTTCTGAGAAACATGTGGCATCCCATAATAGAACTGAAAGTTTGGAGGTGCCTGGCTGGCTCAGTCAGTAGAGCATGCAACTCTTGATCTCGGGGTTGTGAGTTCGAGCCCCATGTTGGGTATAGAGATTACCTAAAAATAAAATCTTTTTCTTTTTTTTTTAAAGTTTATTTATTTATTTTGAGACAGAGCGAGCACAAGTGGGGGAAGGGCAGAGAGAGAGGGAGAGAAAGAATCCCAAGCAGATTCCACACTGTCAGTGCAAAGCCTGACACAGTACTCGAACCCACGAACTGTGATATCATTGCCTGAGCCAAGATCAAGAGTTGGACGTTTAACCAGTTGAGCCACCCAGGCGCCTGCCCCCCAATAATAAAATCTTAAAAAAAAAGAACTGAGAATTTAGCCTGAAGTTTTCCCAGACTTATGCTTTTTAAGGAAAATGTTGTACTTATGATTCATGTTTTTTAATGAGATAATTGTAGATTCACATGCAGTTGTGAGAAATAATACAGAGAGATCTTGTGGACCCTTCACCCAATTTCCCCCAATGGGAACATCTTGCAAAACTGTAACATAATATCATAACCAGGACATTCCCCTTGATACCATCCATCCATCTTACTCAGAGCTCTCCAGTCTTATCTGTACACACTTGTGTGTGTATACTTAGTTCTATACAATTTTATCACATATTCAAGTATCCGCCACAGTCACCTTGACAACCAATAATCTGTTTTCCATGTTTAAAGTTTCATCATTTCAAAAGTGTTTGATAAATAGAAGCATATAGGATGTACCCTCTGGGCTGGCCTTTTTCCACTCAGTGTAATTTATCCAAATTGTTGCCCGTATCAGTAATTCCTTCCTTTTTATTGCTGATGGGTGTTCTGTGGTATGGATCGACCACAGTTTGTTTAACCTGTAGGAGGACATCTGAGCTGTTGCCAGTCTGGGGCTATTACAAATAAAGCTGCTATGAGCATTCATGTGCTAGTGTTTGTGTGAACACAAATTTTCATTTCTCTGGGAAATTGCCCAAGAGTGTCATTTACTGGATCATATGGTAATAGCATATTTAGTATTGTAAGAAACTGCCAAACTGCTTTCCAGACCAGCTGTGTCATTCTACATTCTTAGTGGCAGTGTATGAGGGATCCGTTTGTCCACATCCTTGTCAGCATTTAATGTTTTACTTATTATTTTTTAATGTTTTTTTTTAATTTTTGAGAGAGATAGAGTGCGAACAGAGGAGGGGCAGAGAGAGAGGGAGACACCGAATCCGAAGCAGGCTCCAGGCTCTGAGCTGTCAGCACAGAGCCTGACGCAGGGCTCGAACCCACGAACCATGAGATCATGCCCTGAGCCGAAGTCGGACACCTAACCGACTGAGCCACCCAGGTATCCCTATTATTATTTTAATAATAGGCACTATTTTTTATTTTCATCATTCTGATCGGTGTGTAGCAATATCTCATGGAGGTTTTCATTTGCATTCCTCTGAAGGCTAATGATGCTGAACATGTTGTAATGTGTTTATTTCCATCTGTATATGTCAGTGAAATGTCTCTCCATACATTTGCCCATTTTCTAACTGGATTTTTTAATGGTTAAAAATGGTTTACATTGAAATGGAAATCTGCTTACTTTTGTCAATAGGACATTCATCTTGCAAAATTTATTTAAATGGAAGTCAGCTGTACCTCCCAGCAATTTCAGATATGCTAAGGGATGTTTATGGCTACTTGATGGCCACCAGTTTTTAAGATAGAATCAGAGAAAATAAAGCAGGTGGACTTCCTAGATCCTTAGGATCTTCCCCCCTTCTGGGGGCAGTGCTTCACACACACACACACACACACACACACACACACACCCTTTCCACAGGTCTGCTGGTTCATGTCCATGTCTTTCAGCAAAAGGGTTTCAAGCCAGTATGAACTACCTCAGGTAAAGACATAGACTGAAGTGGCTGGTTTTAATCCAGAGCATCTATCTGCCCCTGTTCCAAGGTGAGGACCTTGAGGGGCACCTGGGCACAACTAAGTGGATGACTCAGAGAGGATTACTGGCTCCCTCTGTAGAAACCGGGCCCAGACCATATTCTGCTTCCAGAAAGTCACATGGCCAGCAGGTGTGCACAGGAGTCCAAAGGGAGGGGAAGCCAAATGCCTCTAAACTGGGGGTTTGGAGAGTAGGAATCAGAGAGCAGATGTGTGGAGGAAGGTGGCTGCCGTGAAAGTACTATTCGGCCTTACTCAGCAATCCCAGACTTCCAGTCCTCTGCCCCAACCCACCTTATCAAAGCTTTGAACGTATCAGCGCAGACCAGCGCTCCACAACTTGGTAAGCTGTTCTAAGCCTGACAAAAGATGTTAAAAATATATCTGAAAGTGTTCATTTCAAGCTTTGATTCCGCTCTCTGCACATCCTTTGATGTCACATAAAAACTTGCGTCCCATTGACCTTGCCCTTCCCAACACAGCTCTACCATTCGCTCAGAGAAACCTAAGATGTCTGTTTTCTCCTTCAGGAAAAAAAAGAAAAAAGAAAAATTTTCCATTTCATTTTATATTTTCAGTTCCTTTTAGTTGATAAGCTGACACTGAAGCACACTAATTGGTTATGTTATTTTTAAATGAATTTTTAATGGCAAATAATTTGTTCCATCTGGGAAAAGGCTGATGGCATTTTCAGCAGCCAGGCACAAATCAAGATGGATTATTTCCAGCATTTAAAAAAAAAGCTTATTTAGATCCACATCATACGGTCATTCACTGTCAGCAGCATTTTCTGATCCTGAAGAGGGGCTAAGCCCTTGGCTGCTTCCCTCATCCCTTGAGGCCACTCGCCTCTCACAATGTTAAAGACTTTTGGTCACCACACTCCCCCACCCTTCCATGGCTTCTATTAACCAGTTTCGGGTGGCTGCTGGGAACTACTGTGGTTCACACAGTGGTGGTCATATACGCCGAACTTAACCCAACCATCGGGAAAGGCATGAGGCGGTGTCACACATCAGCAGCTGACCTTGGCTTGTCCGGGTGCTGTTTCCACAGCGCACAGCCTCTTATTTAAAAGGAGGGAGCGGCAAGAGCCATCAAGCATTTAGGGAAAGCAGGGGATAAGGTAGTCCTGAGGCCCCCATTTTGATCCATCCAGCTCTCCCGTCTGCCCTCTGGGGGCTCCAGAATTAAGGGCATCCATAAAAAGAAAGGAAAAAAACAGTTCACCGTACACTCACATTCATAGCAGCATTTTTCACAATAGCCAAATGTGAAACAACTCAAATGTTCATGGATGGATGAATGAATAAACAAAATGTGGCATATACATACAATGAATAAGTTTTTTCATACGATGAATTATTATTCAGCCATAAAATGCTAGAAAACTCAGACACATGTTACAACGTGGATGAACCTTGAAGACATCATGCTAAGTGAAGTAAGAAAGAACAAATATTGTATGATTCCACTTACCTAAGGTCCCCAGAGCAGTCAAACTGACAGCAACAGAAAGTAGAATAGAGGTTCCCAGGGACTGAGAGCGGGGACTAGGGAATCGTTTAATGGGTATAGAGTCGTGTTTTGGGATGATGACAAGTACTGGAGATGCACAGCAGGGACGGCTGCACAACAATGGGAATGGATTTAATGCCATTGAACTATGCACTTAAACATGGTTTGGGGTGCCTGGGTAGCTCAGTTGGTTGAGCATCCAACTTCGGCTTGGGTCATGATCTCATGATTTGTGAGTTGGAGCCCCACCTCAGGCTCTGTGCTGACAGCTCAGAGCCTGGAGCTCCCTTCAGATTCTGTTTCCCTCTCTCTCTCTCCTCCCCAGCTCGTGCTCACTCGGTCTCTTTCTCTCAAAAATAAATAAATATTTAAAAAATTTTTAATGGTTAAAAATGATGTTTTATGTTTTGTATATTTTACCACAATAAAAAAAGAAAGGAAATATATTTGTACTTTTCTTTTTTTTTTTTTAAAGAAAGGATTCTGGGTATCATTGCTAAGTGAGGCAATGAATGGTTAGTGACCAAACTACCCAGGGGAGTGCTGGTAAATATGTATCAACCGGCTTTCCAACAACAAAAAATATCTGTATGCAAATATGTGTACATAAGTTTATTTTTTTAAGTTTATTTATTTATTTTGAGAGAGAGAGAGATGTGGACGGGGCAGAGAGAGAGGGGAGAGAGAATGAATCTCAAGCAGGCTCTGTACTGTCAGCACGGATCCTGACAAAGGGCTCGAACACATGAACCATGAGTTCATGACCTGAGCCAAGACCGAGTCAGACGCTTAACCGACTGAACCACCCAGGTGTCCCGTGTACATAGTTTATTATAAATTTTACCAATATAAAGGATGTGAATCACATGATTTACAAATAGTAAAATATATACAAACTCTTGTATATCAATCATTTCTCAATAAAACTGAAAATATATATATAACCTTTTTTTTTCAATTCCACGTAGGCAATTGATTGTCACGGAATGATTTCACCCACTTTTGCTGAACGCTTGTATCCACAGCCATTGGCTGAGGACCAAATATAGTTCTGACATGAATATTGGTTGATACGTTAATTTAATGAGTAAGACAAAAATGGAAGTAAAGACATACGTGGGGCCATCACTCATCAATGACGTAAGCATTTTTTTTATGAGTTGGATGATAGTTTTTGTACTGTTCTTTTTGTGTGTTTGTTTTCTTAAGTAGGCTTCACACCCTGAGGCTTGAACCCTGAGATCAAGAGTCCCATGCTCTACCGCCTGAGCCAGCCAGGCACCCCTTCCCTCTCTTCTTGATCTATAGCAGGCACTTACGTTTGAAAGGGGGACTTAGGAATCCATGTCTATCAAAGAAGTATGGGGAGGGGCGCCTGGGTGGCTCAGTCGGCTAAGTGTCTGACTTCGGCTCAGGTCATGATCTCACAGTTCATGAGTTTGAGTCCCGTGTCAGGCTCTCTGCTGATAGCCCGGAGCCTGGAGCCTGCTTTGGATTCTGTGTCTCCCTCTCTCTCTTTCTGCCCCTCCCCTGCTCATAGTCTGTCTCTCTCAAATATAAACATTAAAAAAAATTTTTTTAAGAAATATGGGGATTTAAGTTTAAAAAAAAAGAAGTATGGGGAAACCTATGGCAAACTCAACCTTCTGGGCATTTTCTTTCTAGTCTTCTGATGCTTAGTACAGCCATTAAATGAACTCAACAATCAGAAAAGAGGGGAAAACTCCACAGGATGTATTTTAAGTGAGAATCTTGGGGGGATGCCCATTAAATAGGATTTCATTAGTGAGAAAAGCATGCCATAGGAGGTACTGGTGGGAAAACTTAATGAGCCCTATGATAGAATGAGGTAATAAAAATAGTGCAAATTTCTGGAGGCCTGATTAAGAAAATATTTTTATTTATTTATTTTGTAATATAAACTCTACCCCCAACCTGAGCTGGTACTCACGACCCCAAGATCAAGAGTCACATGTTCTACCAACTGAGCCAGACAGATATCTGCCCTAGAAAATATTAAAAACAACAACAACAACAACACAAAACTCAGGGACATCTGGTCATCAAATACCATGTAATTCATGGACCCTTTTAAAGAGGAAAAAAAATTGTTACAGACTTATTTTAAAAGAAAATAGTTCTCACTGACCCTCAATATTGCCTTTAAATGACTTTTATTATGTCTTTTAAAGAGTACAAGCATAAACGAAGCATAAAGCCCTATGCTTATAAACCTATAAAACTGTAAAAATAAGTGTACTAAAATACAAAAGAAGCCAAAAAAAATCAACAATATTTTAATGAACAACATTAATTTAATGTGATGAATGATGTTCTTGAAAGCAAGTTGCCACTGTTGGGTTTTAATTGGTTTGTTGAAAAAAAAAATAAATGAACCCATCAGTGAGTAAGTCTTGACTTTATTGGTGCCGGTAGTGGGCAAAGGATGGCATCACTGATCCCCCCCAGCCTCCACCGACTCTTCACTGGCATGTAAACATTCGGGAATGGAAAGCACTTAGCTCTCATATCAGGAGACATATTTTCCCACATCTGTCACTATTAATAAACACAAGAAGAAAAACAAGGAAATCATATGCACCACATAGTTCACAAATGTGTTTGGTATTTCATTTCACAGTATTCAAGGTTGCCTGGGGAAAAGATTTTACTTGCTCTATTTTCCTATAATTCATTTTATATTGCTTGAGACCCCATTCCTGCTCAGCAATGAGAGATTCCTTACCAACCCCCTGCCCCTCACAGAGAAAATAGTTTCTGACCGTCTTCTGGAAAGTAACCTGTCTTTTATTCCCAATCCCCGACGGGTAGCAGGGAGAGATGTTCAGCATCACCATAAAGAGAATCCACCCTGGGACTTTGTAGTAGAGGGCAGTGCTGATGTCAGCTCGCACTCCACTTTCTATTCTCTTTCGATCTCTGTCTCTTTTCTGCAAGGCCCGTTTCCCCTCAGATGGCCTGGGGTTGTGATAGGCTTTCCCGCTGGCCTGGGGCTGCCCTGACACCCTGATCCCACAGCCGCCACCACCCCTCCCCACACGCCCCATCTTACCCTCAGGTTTTCTCTGCCTGCAGAGCTCTGTGCTCCGCACCACCACCCGCTTTCTTCACTCAACACACCCGCTGAACCATAATCAGTTTCTTACCTCAGTCTGAGGGCTCTGTTCTGTTTTCCAAGGGCTTGATTGGTTATCTGGAAAGGGAGGGGGCGGGAGGGGGCGCCGTGGAAACCAGGGGGTGGCATTTGTGTTAAGAATTGGCATGATTTTGTGTTAAGTATTAGCACTATAGTGAATTCCAGCAAATTCTGTGGGCCTTCAAGGGGAGCAGATTTTTCCACCTTGGCATATTGATTATCTTAAGCTGATAATTTTTTAAGAGACTGCAAACACAGGTGAAGCTTTGAAAACTGAGAAGTTATCCTTTTGTAAGAAATATTTACATTAACAAGGGAAATCTCCATTTGTAAGGGTATCTCCATGTACCTGGAAGAGGAGGAAGTCTGAATCTCTAGAGGGGCACCTGGGTGGCTCAGTTGGTTGAACATCCAACTCTTGGTTTCTGCTCAGGTCCTGATCTAATAGTTTGGGTTTGAGCCCCATGTGGAGCCTGCTTGGGATTCTCTCTCTCCCTCTCTCTCTGCCCCTCCCCTGCTTGCTCGCTCTCTTTCTCTTTCAAAATAAATAAATAAACATTAAAAATAAAATAAAATATATCTCTAGAAATCTGTTACCAATGGAGAAGGCAAGGACTTAAACCTGCATAACAACCTTACCTTAGTTTCTTGTGCTTCTCCGGGTCACTTCCCATAACTGACTCGCCACCCCCAACATCTTTTGTCTTAAGCTGAAGATGGTATTTAAGGTTATTTGCTTCGGCCACTTCGGGGAGTTATTCAGTTTTCTTAGGCCCCTCCCATGTATACGGGAGGTTTGCCTGTTATTAAACTATTGTTGTTTTTCTCCTGTAACTCTGTCTTATGTTAGCTTAATTATTAGACCAACCAAAGAGCCTAGAAGGGAAGAAGTAAAATTTTCCACCCCTGCAGCTCCCATGACAAACCAGCACTGTGACCAAGCCCAAAGCACACACAGTGAATGTTTCATCGGCAGCAGATGCAGCTCAGGGGAAACTCACTGATAGGCACTATTAATCACAAATGAAGCTTACAAGAATCAACATAGAATGGATAAGATCAGCTATCTGCAGACTCAAAGCACTTCCAACAGAATTGTAGACATGAGCCAGTAGCTCGGCCAAATATAATCAGGAGACAAGAGGTCCTCTCGAGTCAATCAAGAGACCAGAGGGCCACTATAGTATGGGCCATTGCATCCTTAGGACTGGAGCTTTTTTGTAAATAACCAATTTTATCACATTGTGACTGATGTCCTAATAGAGGATGGTGCTCTGTATGGATGCTAGAATCTAGAGGAGGGAGCCAAAGAGTAAATATTTGTCAGTGTTTATCCTATGCTATAAATACTATGTGTTTGACAGGTCACTGAATAAAACAGAAGCCAACATTTACAGGATACTTGCTATGTGTGCCAGGTCAGGGGTAAGTAAGCTTTAAATCCACTCTCCGCTAATCCTGACAAACACATAATGAGGTAGGTTTATCCATCAGTCTTTTGTGAGTTTGATTACTGGGAATCAGTCTCCCAAAGCCTGATTTGCTCTGAGGGATCTGATGATACTGGATAGCTGAACTTGCAAAGCTAAGAGGTTGGAACATAGTGACCCCACCAACATACAGCTACTCCGAGGGTGCCAGGCTGAAACAGATGGCTGGACTTTCTTCAGTCATCTTGATTACAAAAGAGATCATCTGTTCCAGCCCTTGGTTGACCCGGGCAGCTTATCAAAGTCACGTTTTTGTTGCAAGATGCTAGACTCCAAATATGCAAGACCCAGATTGGAACAGAGACGTGACATGGAGTTCAAATGGACCAGTCTCTGCAGAAACTGGAGTTGTTTTCCTCATGCATGCTTTACTCCAAGGCCTCGTAAATAGAAACAAGAATGCGTTCCACTTAAGACAGGTGACGTGTCTGGAATAGCTTGTAGGGGACAAAAGTGGGCACAGAGTGGGGGAAGGAAGGCACTGGCGAGGATCCCAACTGCCAGGAAAGAAGAAGAACCCCAAGTCCCAAAAAAGGCATCTTGAGAGAAGATTTAAAACTTGAATCATTGACATGATAGTCCTACTACAGCATGTAAATATCTAAAAGGAGGGAATTATAATTATTCTGACATTAGACAGGCTGAGCTGATGACTCTAAGTGATTGCCCCTTGGCGTGGGGAACACCCATCTGCTGCCCTCACATAATCTAAACCAGCAGGGCTGTGGAAGACTGGCCTGTTGTTATTGCGCCGAGATGAAAGTAGCCGGCTAAGTGTGTCTGGTTTGGTAATTAGACCCTTTATTACAGCTCTCAAAAGAAAGCCAGGCCCAGCAAGTTTTTTTTTTCCCCAGCAACTTTCTTTGATAGTAAAATATTCCTACCTTCTTCTAGACATGGATACTGATCTAAGAGGTATATGTTTATAGTAACAAAATTACATATGCATATGTGATGTATAAAATATGTATAAAGTAATTTATTGAAGATCAGAGAAAACTTATAAAACAGTATGGACTCATGATCTTAAACACCGTGAGACCACCTTCAAATATGTACATATGGATGATTGAATGGGGGTCCAGGATGTTGCATCAATATGGGCTCCAAGGAGATGTGGACAAAAAGGAAAAAGAAATTTTGTAATATATTTTAAAATATATTTAAATATATTTAATATTTTATAAATATTAAATGCATATACATATTTATGGTTTTATTTATACATATTATATATTTTTTAAATACTGCTTTTACATATTACATATATAATATATTCCCGTTATATATCATTTGTAATATATTCATATTATATTTATACATATTTTTTAATACTCCTTTTTCTTCCAATCCCTGTCTCCTTAAAATCCATGATGATGCAGTATCCTGGGGTCCCCATTCATTCATGTTGCTGCCTTCTCCTATTCTTCCACAATCAGATAAGGGAGATAAGATTGAGAACAATGAGCATGGTATTTGTGGTATTTTAGTTTAAGGATGTGGGGAGTGGTACAAAAGGGCAGCTATTTCCAAGACTGTGTCTCCACACGTGGGGACAGAACAGTTCCAATGATTCCAACTGTCTTTTTTAATTTTAATTTTAATTTTTTTAAGTCAACTCTACCCCCAATGTGGGGCTCGAACTCTTGACTCAGACGTCAAGAGTCACATGCTCTACTGAGCCAGCCAGGTGCCCCCTCAACCAACTCTTTCAGTCAAACCAAGCACAGTGATCTGTCTGCAACCCCGTACGATCGGAACTTCTAATCCTCACAGCTCTCCATGGCTGTGTGTACAGAAAACATCGATCAGTCTGACCAAAAGCTACAGCCAGAATAATTTGCAGAATTTTTCTATTGCAATTCTTTTGAGAGACAGTTTCAGAAGGGTGGCAATGATAAATTGAATGAAAGTCTGGGTAAGCCTATGGACCAGTAAAAATAATTTATAGGCAGAAAATGTTTTTTAAAATTTTACAATTTTTTTACCGATTACTAAAGTAATACAGCTCATTGTAGAAAATACGCCAAAGCATAAAGAAAAAAAAAGAATCACCTCCCACCGTGGCTGTGAGCAACTTTTTCAACCTAAGAAGTGGAGCTAAATGAATCTTCCATGGTCAGCAAATGTCCTCAAGTGTTTTGGTGTCTGCCTCTCAGTTTTAAGGATTTCTCCTCCACGCCCCCAAAGCCAATGACCCTTCCTAGGCCAGCCTTGGTCTTGGTCAGAATTGGGAGGCCCTATAAAGTGAATGTTCAGGGTCTCCAAGGAGGCTTCTGCCCAGAAGCACTGTTCCAATCTGCTCCCCAGAACCAGAACTCAGGAAACAGCCCTTATTTCACAGTGAAAATTGGTTAAATGTGAATACCTATTGCCTTAAACTCATTCTCGCTAAAATATAAACAAGACTGGTTGATGTTTCTACAAAGAGAAAGAGGGACATTCCAGAACTCCAGGCATCTGTGGTAGGAAGCAGGGTTCCATGGAAGATTGTCCTCATTCAGGAATAAGCCATTCTAATGTCAGGCAGCCCTTCTTGTTGGTGACTTTTTCTTTTTTTTTTTTAAACAGGCTTTATGCCCAGCACAGAGCCCAACGTGGAGCTTGACCTCAGGACCCTGAGATCAGACCTGAGTTGAGATCAAGGGTCAGACGCTTAACCTACTGAGCCACCCAGGTGCCCCTTGTTAGTGACTCTTTTAAAGCCTAAACCAGCCCTATCATAACCTTAAACATGGCTATTCTTTGAGCAAATGCCACCTAAGGGCATTTGTCCTCCACTGAAACGGAGCTATAGCACCTCTGTCACCTGGGGAAGCTGGTCTGGCACATAAACGTCAAATCACAGATATCCTTTCACGTCTACTTGCCCCCTTTCGAAAAGAGCCCCTTTCTCTCACATCTCCTAACTGTTAAAATTAATTTAAAGTAGCAGTGAGCCTATCAGGCCAAGTTGTCCAGTTTCACATGAGAAATTTCTCATCGTTCCCCAGCGCAGTCTTTCATGGCTTGTCTCCATGTCTGAATTAGACATGGCTCTGAGGTCACTGAACCTCAAATTGATTAAATCCCTTGAATTGGCTTGGACAAAGAGTCATCCTGTGTATTTATTAAATAAAATTATCTAGTGTCTTTCAGATTCTTTTACAATGAACTAAGTCCCTTGTTTCTTGGGAATTCTTTGATATTCCAAAAGCTTCTGGCACACATTTCATGAGACTTTTCTAGGTTCTTCTTCCTTAGAAACAGGAAGTTGACAAAAAGCACCAAACATTTATTTTAGTTCCCAAAATTGGGATGGATGTCCAGCACATTCTAAAAATAGTAAAAAGCCCTTTGACATTGAATTTTGTCTTTACCAAAAGATCCAATAGATTTAAATTTAATCTGAAATGTATCCAAGACCCACCTGACTAGGTTTGGAGGCATCTTAAAAATCATTGATGTTCTTGGTTTTGAATATATTGCCCCGGAAAACTGCTTTATTTCCATTCGTTGACAAGATAAATGGTTATAATAACAACAAACATCGTTGGCGATGACAGCTTACTTTTCACTGAACCATTCATTCAATCCTCTTTCATAACAGAAATTAGCATTTACAATCTAGGGGCCACATCTACCTTATTGCCTGTTTTAATAATATATTAGGTGAAATCTTTATAAAATTAGTGTTTTAAAGTGAACTGTTTCAAAGTGAACAATTCTGAGATATTTGCTTCATTCACGGTGTTGTGCAAGCAGCATCTCTGTCTGGTTCCCAACATTTCCAGCATTCCAGAGTAAAACCCTGTGTACATGAAGCAATTTCTCCCCATTCCCTCCTCCCCGCCCCCCCCCCCCAGCCCCCAGCCCCTGGCAACTACCTGGCTGTGTTCTGTCACTGTGGATTTATCTATTCTGGATCTTTCATATAAATAAAACCATACAATATGGAGATTTTTGTCTGGCCCTGTGCACTTAACATAACGGTTTGGAGGTTCATCCATAGTGTAGTGTATGAGAGTGCTTCATTCCTTTTTGTGGCTGGATAATTGTCTATTGTGTGTGCATATAATGATTTATTTATCCATTGATGGATATTTGGGCTATTATTATCTTTTAGCTATTATGAATAGTCCAACTTTAGCTATAAACATGTTTGTACATGTATGTGTTCTAGTTCCTGTTTCAATTATTTGGGATATAGACCTAAAAGTAAAATTCCTGGGTGTATGGTAATTCTGTGTTTAACTTTTTGGAAAACTGGCCAAACTGCCTTCCACAGTGGCTATACCATTTTATGTTCCTACTAAAAATGCATGAGGGTCCAATTTCTCCGCATCCTTGCCAACACTTTTTTTTTCTTTTTAAAAAATTATTGTTGTATAAGGCACCTGGCTGGCTCAGTGGGTAGAGTGTGTAACTCCTAATCTCGGGGTTGTGGGTTTGAGCCCCACATATGGGTGTGGAGATTACTTAAAAATAAAATCTTCTAAAAAATAATAAATAAAATAAAATTATTATTATATCTATCTTAGTGTCATTGCCTGTTTTTTTAAATAAAGTTTTATTGGAACATACATGTCCATTTGTTTACATGTCTATGGTGCTTTTGCTATAATGGCAGAGACTGTATGGCCTATAAATCTGAGATATTTATTATATGGCCCTTTAAGAAAAAGTTTTCTGGGGCACCTGGGTGGCTTAGTTGGTTAAGCTTCTGACTTCGGCTCAGGTGATGAGCTCAGGTCATGATCTTTGTGAGTGCAAGCCCCACATCAGGATTTCTGCTGTCAGCACAGAGCTCACTTCGGATCCTTTTACCCCCACCCCGCCTGTCTCTCTCTGCCCCTCCCCCTCTCATCGCTCCCCACCTCCCATCTTTCTCTCCCCCCCACAAAAATAAATAAAACTACAAAAAAGAACTGGCCCAATACATTTAAGAAAAAAAAGAAAAAGTTTGCTGTCCTCTGTTTTGGAAGATTAGGCGTTTTTAATTTGTCATTTTACTAGACAGTTCCCCAAAATAAGATAAAATAATATTGTGGCCTTAGATGAGTTATCTTATTTTTAGTCTTAAATTTCCTTATCTGTAAAAAAATACAGTAGGGCTCGTTGATTTCCAAGTTCTCTTTTGGAACTTTATAATAATCTGAAAACCTATGATATTTCCAAGATAGCCAATTAGTTTGCACTTTATACTTAATGCAGTCTGTAACTTCCTCAGTTTTCTTCTGGCTGAAATTAATGGTTTCCTCCATAATTCTCTTTGATCTATTCATCACAGTAGCCAGTTCCCAGCTCATGCTGTTCTTTCTCTGTACCAGGTTGCAATGATGTGGTAGGATTGTCTAGGAAGGTAAGAACAAATGAGCAAGTGGAAACTCCTGGCTCCCCTAGTGAGGAGAAAAGAGACTCCATGAAAACCAAACGGTGTCAACGGTTTCTTAAATACACAGCTGTGCCCAATTTAAGACCAAGGCTTCTTTCTGTTGCTCCTTAACCTGGGGTGGGGAGCCAGGAAGGAAATGAAGAGATGGAGGGAGAGAGAACAGACTCTTTCATCGTACGTCACTAAAGGAATGCTGACATTGGACACCACATATAAGTAACTGGTTTGTCCCTTTAGAAGGCTGTGAGGATGAGCCAGATACTTAGCAGGCACCTCGATCAGAACAGCTCTGCCAAGAGTCGGGTGTGGACGAGCCCCTAAAAATACTGTAGCCCAGCCCCTCACTTTGAGCTGAAATGAAATGAAGCTGAAATGAAAGCTGAAAGGGGCTTTGAAACGAAGAGAAGTGAAGTGCCTGGCCCATATTCCCCGGGGCAATTGGCTGCAGAACACGAATAAGCCCTGGGTGCTCCAAACCAGCGCAGACAGAAAAGCGGATGTTTTGTTTCTCGTCGGATGACATGTACAGGGCAGCCAGGAAGTAAGTGGGGTGTAAGTAAATGTCCTGGCTGTGGTCAGGAAGGACACACCTGGTCTGCAGGGACCTGTACGACACACCTGGGCATTTCTCACCCTTGGGTCTCTAAGATGGTTGGAATGGAGCCACGCCTGGAACAGAGAGCGCTGTGTTAGGCTTCACTCAACAAGCGGAAGTGTAATTGGTGAACAAACCATAAACACTCTGGAGAGGGCTCAGAGGGTGTGTGTCCATCCCTCCACACAAGGAAGCAGGTATTCTCCGCCAAGCACAGCCGGTGCGCAGCTTGGCCTGGGCTGACTCAGTTGAACCGACTTCTGTCATCAGCAAGTCCTGCACGTGTACCCCCTCTGTGGTCCCTCCAGAGGCCGAGTCGAGGTGAGCGCTACTTGATATGAAGTCTTTTTATTATTGTGGAACAGCCTCTAGTTCTGAAATTGCTCAAAATTCATTTTCCCCCCAGCTCTACTGAAATATGATTGATAAGAATGGTACATACTTAGGTTGTATAACATGATTTTTTTAAATGTGTATGATGTGGTTTAATAGATGTGTCCATTGTGAACGGATTATCACAGTGAAGTTACTGAACACATCCACACCTCAAATAGTTACCCTTTTTTCTCCCAAACTTTATTTTTAAAATCTAGGGCCACCTGCTCCCTGAATCTCTTGCTGGTCCCACCCTGCTTCCCCCCACACGGTTTTGCACAGGCTGTTTCCTCTGCTGGAAGGTACAGGTTCTATATTTCGGCCAATTTCTACAAATCTCTCAAGAGTCAACTCGGATACCACCTCCTCCAGGAAGTCTTCCCTGACCCCATTGTTTTCCTATCTCACTTTTACCAGAGCACGGATCATACCCTAACATGCTTTCTCATTTACCTGTCCTCCTTCTCAGCGAGCCTGTGAGTCTCTGGAGAACAGGCACAGGCTCTTCTGCTTCTGCCTCCCTTACATTTAGTTCCCTTCCTGCTTGCAGCAGGCACTCGACTCAAGGGATAAAGGGATGAGTGATCCCAGCACCCACTTCTCCCTCTGAGCACTCTCCCTGCTGAGGCTCTGGGAGGGGGCTTCCCCAGTGGGTGCTTTTTGGAAGAGAGTAGACTTTTGTCCCCATTACCCTGCTGGGGTGTGAGCCAAAGCGCACATGGGTCCTCATGTGACCTTTCCTACTTCCATTAAATGGTCACCACCTGCGCAGTCTCTCCTCTAGAAACCTGGGCGTGATTCTTCGCCTGAGTTTTCATACTCGCCTCAACAACTTCTCTTCGATTCTCCTTCTGTCACCCGCAGCAGAGGGGACCGGGCCCCTAGAGACAAACTGGGGAGACAGCCTTATGACTACCCCTCTTCCATAAATCTACCCCCCATGCCGCAACACCTTGAACACAACTCCAGAGCCAGTCCAGCCACACAGCTCCCCTCCTTAAAGTCTTCCTGGCTCCCGGGCCCTGGGGGTCGTCTGGGCTCCTGAGCAGGACACGCAGACCCTCTGACAGCCGCCGTCCTCCCCAGGCGCCCTATGCTACCCACCCTGTTCCTTCCTGACCCTGGGCCTGTGTCTGTGGTTGTCTCTATTTTGCCCTTCCTCTAGCCCCTCGGACTCCTCCCCAGCTCAAAACTCGCCTTCTCCCTGGAGCTTTTTCTCTTGGACACTGAGCCACCCCTCCCCCTCCCACCAGTCTGGCCCCTCTGGGAGCAGGTGGCTCTATCCCAGTAGGATGGCCGTCCTGGTCGCGTGTGAACTCCCTGAGAGTAAGTCTGTGCTTACTCACCTCGCTGAGGGCTGACACACTGATTAGCAAGAGAATTGCCATTTACATGAATGTCTAAGCCAACTGGATCTTTTGGTCTTCCCAAAGCAGGGAGCTTGCAGTGGAGGTTAAGGAGCAAAGGGGCAGGACGAGCAAAGGGAGGGACAGTCAGGCATATGTTCTTCTCGGGTGGGAGCCAAAGACAAACATACCCAATATTTGCCTTTTACCAGCTGAGGGTCAGCTATGTACCTGCTAATTCTGCATGCGAAACATCCTCATCTCAAGCCCATCCAGTCCTGGCATTGGTCATGTTAGCCGAGGGGACTGAGTGGGTGAGCAGGGAGGTTTGGATGATAGTAGCAGCTGGAGGGGAGGAGAGGGCAGCAGCTGGTGATGAAGGGGCACCCAGGCAGCACTTTTTGAAATTACTGCACTCCTGGCCCTGCTCTGGTGCCCTGCAGCTGTCGCCAAGTAGGAGTCCGCTCTCATTCTGGTGGGACGCTTAGTATCCCTTTCCTGGCTAACATCTTCTGGGGAACATTGTGGCGTAAAGGAATAGACAGGATTCAGAACTGTGGAACTCTAATCTTCAGACTCCTCTTCTAAAAAATAGAAATTAAAAAAAAATCCTTACTTTGCAGGATTATTCATTCCTAGAGAAAATATTTGTTGAGTCCTCATTTGTATCATCTCTTATTTAGTGAATGGGAAGATATAAGTACTTAAATATTAGTTTCTTTTCTTTCTGCTATTTATTCCCTAGTCAAAACCCACAATCCTTAGAGAGATCACCTCCATTCTTTCTCTCCTCCAGTGCACACTATGTTTTCTCCAAGATCATCTAAGAATAATAGTAACACCTAACATCTGTCAGGTACTTACTGCATGCTGGGCACTATTTGAAGTACTTCCATACATTTACTAATATAGTGTTCATAACAGTGAGATTGGGATTTTACAAGTAAGGGAAAGGAGGCCTGGAGGGCTAAGGAATTTGTCAAGGTCACTCAGCTAGCAGATGACGAAGCTGGGATTTGAACCGCGGCGCCCCAGTTCTAGCCCATAGTCTGAGCCAGTGTGTTAGAGATCACACAGTTCAGCCCCTCTGGATGATACTGGCTCTGCATAGCCGTCTCCCTCCCCAATCCCTTCTTTTGTCTTCCCTGTTCAGCTGAAGAAAGTGAAGGTCACTTTGGGCTTTGGGCGGGATCTGGTGACATGCCCAGTCATACAACTACTTGTGTCATTTGTCCTGAGTCCCATTCCTGTGCCCTTCCTATGACATAGGCAACACTAGACAATCAATATGAAGGCAAATGGCTGAAATTAATTACTATTTTGAGTAAATCATTTATTACTTTATCCTGCTAGTTGTAACAATCATTCAAAGATATCAGATCTGATGGTAAAAAAGAAAATATATCCATTAGATACCATAACGTTTGTTTTCATTTAATTAAGACCAATCCGAAATGCATTCTTTGTTTTTGCTAGCGTTTCGATTTCTATCCCCATAAATATTTGTGCTGTCGTCTTAGCTTCAATTAGTTTTTGCTGTTTTCCTTGGACTGGGGTTTTCTGATGGGATGGGGGTGGAGTATTTACAGTCATCTTCAAAGCGTCGCATCCCCAAAGCACAACAGCCAAAGCTCAGAGAAGACATCGATGTACAGTCAAAACAAGCCCAGGGGGTTCCGTGAGCTCAGCAGTGCTGTGTCTCAGTGGCAGGGGTGACCCTGAATCTCAAGACACCCAGAGGCAGCCATCCCCAAGGAACACTGAAAACAAGCCCTCCACGGAATCTTCATGAACTTTGCTCTTGAACTGACTGAGGTCATCACAATCCAGAACCTATGTCTAGGGGAAAATGCTTTCTTGTGTCAAAGGTGTCCACTACCCAGGAGATAAGAGGTGGTGGGTGGCATGGAGAAATTGGGGCATATGTTTACAGAGGGTGGTGTAGGCGATGAGACATAGCAGGAAGAAAACTACCGGCAGACAAAGAATTTCCCAGTTCACTGTGTGACTCAACAAATCCCATCTGTAAAATGGGAATAATTATACTTGTCCTGCTTATCCCCCAGGGACCAAATGAGGAAATTAAGTAAATGAGAGCAATTTGAAAACTATAAAGTGCTCTAGAAATGTGATGAATTATATTATTGCTATTCTGTAATGTTTATTTGAAGGTTTTTAAAAATATTTTTATTTTTGAGTGAGCTAGAAAGACAGAACACAAGCAGGGGAGAGGAAGAGACAGAGGGAGACACAGAATCCAAAACAGGCTCCAGGCTCTGAGCTGTCAGCACAGAGCCCGACATGGGACTCGAACTTGAGAACTGTTGAGATCGTGACCTAAGCCGAAGTCAGACGTTTAACCAACTGAACCACCCAGGTGCCCCTCTGTAATGTTTATAGTAAAGGAACAGGCATTTCCCCCAGAACAATATATATAATATAAAACAGTGATTTCCACTAAAATGCACCAGAAAAAAAATGGTACAATTCATTATGACAAAACATCTATTGCATTTTTAAACGTAGCAAAAGAGAGACAGCTCTGCAAGCATACTAACAAAACGACAAAACACAGCAAGGTAGTGTTGGACAAGAACTTCCCATGGGCACCAGCCAGAAGTGTTGCAGACACATGGAGGAGGGCGAGGCCAGTGAAATGTGCACCCTGGAAGAGCCAAGTTCTCTATGTACACAAGGGGGGACCAGGCATAGTCGCTGGGCTTCCACCATAAGGTAAGGGGAGCTCAATGGCAAGGCAAATGTTAAAGCCTTCTATGGACTAAATTTTCTCCCCCAAATGCATATGTTGAAGACCCAACCCTCATGTGGTAATATTTGGAAATAATGTCTTTGGGAGGTAATTAAGGCTAAATGAGAGCATAAGGATGGAGTCCTAATCCACTAGGACTGGCGGCTTTATAGAAGGAGAGAGCTTCCTCTCCTTCCCCTCCGCCTCCCTCAGAGGAAAGGCCATGCGAGGACAAAGCAGCCATCTGCAAACAAGGAAGAGAGCTGACACTAGAAACTGAACCCTGCTCGAACCTTGATCTGGACTTCCAGCCCCCAGAACTGTAAGAAAATAAATTTTACCCAGTCCGCGATGTTCTGTGATAGCAGCTCCGGAAGACTAAGGCACTGACAATGTCTTCATTTTTGTTTTACAACTAAAAGCCCCTGGGTGGCTCAGTTGGCTGAGCATCCAACTTCGGCTCAGGTCATGATCTCCTTGTTTGCGAGTTCGAGCCCCACATCAGGCTCTGTGCTGACAGCTCAGAGCCTGGAGCCTGCTTTGGATTCTGTGTCTCCCTCTCTCTCTGCCCCTCCACTGCTCATTCTCTCTCTCTCTCTCTCTCTCTCTCTCTCAAAAATAAATAAACATAAAAAGAACAGTCTGCCATGGAGCTAAGGCTACAGACCTCCCACTGGCGAATCAGCCGCAGCCCTCAACGCCTGCCAATTAGCTATCCGTGGATCTCTCAAGCCAATTAACTGAGTATCATAATACGGGGAGGAAAAGTATTAGAAGAGAAGGACAATAGAATTAATTAAATGAAAGCCAATTCAGGAAGTCCTTTCGCTCAAGACAAGTGAAGCCATTGTCTACAGGACACAGAAAGGTACTATTTGTGCAGATGTGCTCACTGCTCCACACGCCTGGCACCCCTACTCCATTAGTGTGCAAAGGGGTGTCAACAAGAGGCTTGCACGGTACAGGCCCCTTCCCAACATGGAGAATGGGTGACCCTGGAGGATGCAGAGGGCACCTCAGGCCACAGGACAAAAAGACGGCCCCAACTTCCTGCAGCAAGCATCTGAATGAATTTTAAGACAAAACTGAATACCTTAAAGAACTTTCGGGCATGCCATATTCTGTCTCTGGCTGTGCCTCCAATTCTGCAGGGGCTGTGACCTCTGCCCAGCCAGGGCGCTCTGGGGCAGGGGGAAGAGCCCCAGACCTGCACGCAGCTGCGTGCCCACCACTGCTTCCTGGACTGTCCCAGCAGCACCCCCCACCCCCCTGCCTTCTTCTTTCCCACAGACTGATCCTTGTCAAACTGGACAGGCTCTGCCCATCCTCCCTCCCTGAGGAAACACCATCCACACCTCCCTCTGGCCTGTGGAGTAAAGTCCGTGTTTAACTTGGCCCAAGGCCTCACAGCCTAACTCCCCACAGCCTTTAATTTAATTTAGTTTAAGTTTATTTATTTTAAGAGAGAGAGAAAGAGCGAGAGAGAGAATCCCAAGCAGGCTCCTCAGGGTCAGCACAGAGCCCGATGCAGGGCTCGAACTTGCAAACCGTGAGATCCTGACCTGAGCCCAAAATCAAGAGTCGAATGCTTAACAGCCTGAGCCACCCAGGCGCCCCTCCCCCCAGCCTTTTAAGCCTTTGCTATCCCCTTGCTGATACCCTGTGGCTGCCCTCACACCTCTCTGCCTCCACACCTCAGCCCCTGTTCTCTGTCAGTCTGTCCCTCTCCTTCCCGGGCCGTCCCATGCAAAACCTTGGCTGTCTGAGATTGGATTTAAAATCCTTCCAGTGCAAAGCTTTCCACCCCCACCCTACCCTCAGAGCCTGGGTGCCCAGAACCCAAAGCGAGGCTTGCCACGCTTACTGAGTACCCTCAGTACTTGACTACCAGGATTCACCAGCTATTCCAATTAGTATGTAACTGGCTGTCCGTAGACGCTGACTACAGTTTTGTTCTCACTGGCTTTTCTAGTTTGCAGAGAAAGTTTCCTGACGAAGTTTGAACAGCTCTTCTGAAATGACATCTCAGCAGATTTCATTTCCAAACAGAATTAAAACAGGAAGTGAAATTCTACAGTGCGCTACACTGTGACAAAAGTCACGTTACGAAACCTAAGTGTCCTCATCTGTTAGGTGGCTCCAGTGTCCACAGGGGCAGAAGGACTTTCCGGGGCTCCCACAGTTGAGATTCCCTGGAAATTCACTGAAAGAGGTTCTCGCTGCATTTACTTCACGGCGAAGTGTGTGAGGGTGTTGAATGCCACGGAAGCCCCGCCACCACCCCGTAGGCTCTAAGTCAGATCGTGGGAAGAAGGGGCTGCGGGCAGCCAGGCCGGAGGCCAGCAGCGCTTAGAAGACACAAAAGTGTTTCCTTTATTTAACAAAAAAATTAAAAAAAACCTTTTGTGGAAGAAGTTTTGTGTCCCCAGGCGAGTTCTGACTTCGCCAAACCAGCTGAGCTAAGCTCTGCCAGCCTCTTCCAGAATGAGGGAGAAGAGAGGTGCCTGTCTGCGCACCCCAGGGCAGAGTGAACCAACGGTGACTTCTGTTCCACTTATAAATAACAAACCAAGCTCCACTCACTCTTATCCCAAAGAATCCATCAAAACCAACCTTGCTGTGAGGACATGGCCAATTCTCAGATGCTTCTGGTTTTGTCTGACCGTGCTCATTTCTTTTTCTTGTTGTTTTGTTCTTTCCACAACCGGAAGTAAACAATCATCAATAAACAAATGAACAGAGAAAAAGAAATAACAGCCGTGCTGGGAACACAGGCTGGGAACAGGGAGGGTGCTCCGAGTCGGCAGGCAAACGCTGAGAAGAGGATGCTTTCTCCGGCTCCTACAAATATGCTAATGTTTTGTGCCACCCCAAACTCCATACCAGCCCCTTCATGTTATTGTTCGCTTTGTCATCCACTCATTCATCTAACAATTATTGAGTTTTATTACACTGAAAGTCACCCATTAACACAACGTTGGTGGTTCTTAAACTGAAGCGGTCAGTCACCCCATGACTTACTAAAATGCGCAAGCAGGACCAGAATTCCTGACTTGTGCAGCAGTGGGGTGGAGCGCTGGAATTTGCATTTCTTAAAAATTCCCAGGTGCTGCAAATGTTACTAACCCTTGGAGCACACTATGAGAAGCCCTGCATGAATATATTCACCACCAAATCCCTAGAAGGCCCAGAACTTAGGTGATGGTCAATAATTACTCATTAAACTAAATTGAAGCCACTTTGAAACAATCCTGGACTCTCTAAAGGACTGGTTTGTGCAAAAATTTACACGTTTTCCCTGCTGAGACAGACACAACTGTGCAAGAACAACTTTATAGAGCATAGTGCTTTCATTTGCACACCAAATATTAGGTTGGGAACCGAGGAATTTGCAGCTTAGTAGTGAGTTGACATAGTTATGGACATCCTGGGAATTATTAAGAAAAACAGGAAAATTACTTTACCATTTTTAGCACCTGCCCCTACAGGGACCTCCTTCTTTTCCTTCTCTCTTCCCCCTCATCCCCTTTCTCTACCCTCTCCCCTTCTCCACCTTCCCCCTTCCACCTCTCTCCCACCTCCCCCTTTCATCTTCCTCCCTTCTCCACCCTACTCCCCTTCTCCACCCTCCCCTTTTCTCCTCTATCTCTACAAGGCTATTAGTGAATACTTGTACAAATACTTTGAGTTCTTTGGAAGAGAGGAATTGTATTGTTGCCAAATGAAATAAATAATTTCTCTCTGTTCTTCTTTAAGAAGGTAGACAGGGCCATATTATCAACCAAGAAAAAAAAAAAGAACCTCCAAAACGTGTCTTCTTTATACTATCTTGTATCAAACTTTAGGGTAAACAGAAAGCCTCACTTTTTTATGACCTTGAAGTCTATAGTCAAAGGTGATTTGTGGATTGGGTGTACTAGTTGGCTATTTTATATAATACTTTTAAATTTATAATGATGGCTTGTTTTTTATAGTGCCATATCAAATATCATCTTGTGTTCTTGAGTTACTCTCACTATTATCAAATTATTTTATTCCTACTCACCAAGTGGCAAACCTGAAGAACCATAAATTGTGTGGGCTTGGAATTTAGCTTTCGTCCCCTCTTGGCTATCTTGCAGAGAGAGAAAGTAACTTTATATGTCTTACAATTTAAAAAATATGCATCAGCTATAAATTTATTTGTATCTCAGATTACCATTCCAGGTAAAACTTTAATGTGCATTTCAAATGCAGTGTGTCTTTCATACATTAGTATGGTTCTTTTTTTAGTGTTTTGGTGACTTAAAAAATGTTTTATTTATTTTTGAGAGAGAGAGAAAATGTGCTCATGAGCAGGAGAGGTATAGAGAGAGGGGGACAGAGGATCCAAAGTGGGCTTGTGCTGACAGCAGAGAGCCTGAAGCAGGGCTTGAACCCACAAACTGTGAGATTATGACCTAAACTGATGTTGGATGTTTAACCGACTGAGCCACCCAGGCACCCCTGTTTTGGCAACTTTTGTAAGGCTTTCTTTTATATTAATCGTTAGAAGATGAACACCTTATATAAGCATATGGGGGTGGGGAGCTAAAAAGGCACCTAATGAAATGTCTAGTAGCAGATTTTTATACTTCTGTATTGAAGTCACAAATAACATTTTTAACTACAGGAGCTCTGAATTTTAACCTTATCTTTGGCCATGTATATAAGGAGAGTTTGACACTATAAACTGACCCTCTCCTGCCTCTCATTAAACAGCACAAATAATCTAGGGATGATTATCTCATCAACCCCTGAGAGTCTTAGTGGAAAAGAAGCAGGTTTCCTCTACTTCCCAATGCGTAACATCTGAACCAAAATCAGAATGGTGCATATGAAAGCCACAGATGTTATAGGCTCTAGGGTCCCTACAGACTTTCATGATAGTGGTGAATGAGAGAAGATTCTAGAAAATTATACCATCTCCCAAGAGTCTTTGTTTTTAAGGATAAATGCTACAAGGAGATGATAGTTTATAAATGATAGATAGATAGCATTGATCATTTTTTGAGCCCTTATTGAATGATAGGTGCTGGGCCAGTTGCTGAATCTTTTTTTTAATAGACATATAATTCACATACCATAAAACTGACCCTCTAAAATTGTACAATCCAGTGGGCTTTAGTATATTCACAAGGTTGTGTGACCATCACCATTATCTAATTCCAGAATATTTGCATCACCCCCCACTAGATCAAAGTATTATAAAGTCAATTTTCTATGCAACAAGATAAAGATAATTCTGGTCTCTTAGCGGTGGTATAAGAATTCATTACAGGAAGAAGCTTGCTTTTGTGGAGAAGATGCTTTGATAAGGCCAAGCCCAGTGCAAGGGGAATGTGACTGCATGGCAGAGGAAGGACTCACTGGGGCCTCCTGAGAGGAGGTTGCTGAAGGGCAGGGAGAAGGGACCATACTGGAGGGGAGGTTTCATTTTATTCACTGATGTATCCTGAGTGTCTGGAACAGTGCCTGGAACATAGCATGTGCTCATTACATGTGTGTTGACTGGTTTAATTCTGCTTTTATTAGATATCAGGCTCTATTTATATCCACATCTATTAAATCACGTTCTTTTATTTTATCTTGTTTTATTTTTAAGATTTTGTTTTTTTTTTTAAGTAATCTCTACACCCAACGTGGGGCTTGAACTCACAACTCTGAGATCAAGAGTGATGCTCCACAACTGAGGCAGCCAGGCATCCCTAGATCACATTTTCAAATCACCTTGTTCAAACTTTCCTAGTCTTTGTTGATGTTTTGTCTACCTGATCTATCAGTTTCTGAGAGAATGACTTTTAAATCTCCCATTCTGATCAAGCCATTTGTTAGTTTCCCCGTGTGATTCTGACCCTTTTTACTTCACCAATTTCAAGGCTGTGTTGCTAGGCATATCTGTCAGGATTCTACACTACAAGCAACAGAAATGGACTTCGGCCCATTTAAGCAGAAAATGTCCCTCCCAGAATTATTGGAAGACCTAAAACAACTGGGCTCAGTGCTACCCAGCCAGGAGCTGCACAGCAAGCCACAGAAGGAGCCACGTGAGGAAGTTGCAGATATCACGCTATTTCTGGAGTTTTCCACGTGCCATTCCCCAATGCCTTAAGCAGACCCCAGCAACTGGAACGTGACCAGCAGAGCCAAAATGCTACCACAGGAACTCAGTCTTGCTGGAGACCCCAGCCTGCTGGAGAAATTCCGTGGTCTCTTTTCTCTTGTGTCACTAGCTCCTAAATGGAGGGAGACAAATGTTTGTCCATTGGCAGAGCCTAGGTCTCATGACTTGCCTTGGAGGACAAGACACTGGGAAAATGACAGTAGAGTATTTTGAGCTTCTATAGGGGGAGGTAGAGAATCCTTCAAAATCAGAGGTGGGTGAGGGTGCTTGGCAGGATAAATGTCTATTCCAGATAAATATAAATTCCTCATTATTATATCTTCTTTTTAAAAATTTTTAACATTTATTTATTATTGAGAGACAGGGAGAGACAGAGCATGAGCCTGGAAGGGACAGAGAGAGGGGAAGACACAGAATCTGAAGCAGGCTCCAGGCTCTGAGCTGTCAGCACAGAGCCCAACATGGGGCTCGAACCCATAAACCGCAAGATTATGACCTGAGCCAAAGTCAGACACTTAACCGACTAAGCCACCCAGGCGCCCCAAATTCCTGATTATTATATCTTCTTGATGTGCTGGTCCTTAATTTACTTATTTTTGCTGTGAGATATTACTTTCCTGAGCTGTGCTTTTTCATGGGCCCTGCAAGGGCTAATATTGGCCAGGGGAAAGATTAGAGCTGGCCTTCACAGAATTGAACAGGGGTCCCTATCCTGAAGTCTCTGCCCAACCAAGATCCCCACCACATCTTGCTTTGTTTCAGGCCCAGTAAGTCAGGTGGAAAGGGCTTTCCTTTAGGGAAGAAGGAAACCTGCTTTTTTCTCTTCCTTCTAGACTTCCCGCACCTGCCTGCTGGCAGGCAAGTCCAGTCCATCTCCTAGAGAACAGACACTCCTGACAAAGACTGTACCAGCTCTTGCTAGAGCCAGTGTTCCTAAAGGGGAAGGAATCTATCTGCAGTTCACTTGCTGGGTTCCCTAAGAGCCAAAACTTGGCCCGGGTGCTGGAGTCCAGCTTCAGCAGGTCCAGGGGTCCCTGACAGGTTGGACGGTGTCGGCGAGAAGGAGTGAGAGAGAGCCTCAAGTTTCTTTCTTGGTCACCAGGAAGGCATCTCTGCTCTGTCTGTTTTTGTGTCTTTATTTATAAGTCAAGTGATAACATGACATCAGAAAATAGAAATTTTTTATAGTGACTAATTTTTTTGTGATAAGATGTTTTAATCATTGGAGGTGATGACATTAGAAAATAAAATTTTTTATAGTGACTAATTTTTTATGATAAGATGCTTTAATCATCGAAAGTATACAGAGAACTATCTCATTCATTCTTGCATCAGTCCCCAAGATTAAGAAAGTAACAAACCTATCTTATTTTGTACAGGTTGGTTTTTTTGCCAATAATTATGACTTTGTTTTTGATTAACAAGTTAACAACCAAGTCATCTAACGCACTTACAGTGAGGTTGAGCAAATCCCACAACCAAGAACATAACAGGATGTCTTCAGCTAGGAACAGGATAATATACATATCATTTAAGCCAGTAAAGCTAAGATTAAAACATAGGTCAAGCTGTACACAGGTAGGCCAGGAGCCATTTCATTAGGCTCACAAACCACAAGAAAAAGAATGCTTGTTAACAAGTCGTTTGAGAAAGCCCTTTCTTTGATGCAAGCACAATGGGGGCCCAATGTGTGTTGGCCTTGGACCTAGGTTTCTCACATTCTTATCCATCCTCATAACTGAAGTCAGCACAAGGTAGAATACAGACCTTGGGAAGGGACCATGTTCTGACCTTGTCTTCTACTTCTAATCTCCAATTTAGGCTCCAATTCTCTTTGGACTAGACTCAAATGGACTATGTTTTTGACCTTGTATTTATTTCTTATCTCCAAATTAGGCTCCTTTTCTCCGGGCCAGACGAAATGCAATTTTTGTGTTTTTAACCCCTTCAAGTCTATGTTTTGGGTCTACAAGGCTCATTAGAAGAGTCTTTTGTCAAACATTTATAGTGTTTTGATCTAAAATATCTTATGCAGGGCAGGAAAATGTTTTTTCTTATGAGGTAACTGTGTGGGGAATATCGGTCTGATTTGGAATGCTGTAAGGCCTAATTAATGACAATAAACTTATTTTCAACATGAGCAGTAGTAGTAGAAGAAGATACCAGTTTTGCCTCTCATGGCAGGAGCTGTGCAAACGTCTGCCATTTCCTCACTGGAACTGTCATCCAGCAAGGTTGATGTGGCTTCCAGCACCCGGGGGAGCAGGAAGTCCATTTCTGAGAGAAGTGAACAGAAAAGGGGAAAGGGGACTTTGGTTTGGCTTTGAGGCTGAAATCTACTTTTACCAAGTATAATCCAGGTACATAGACAAAAAACTATCACCTACTTAAGACATACAACAATTCAGAGGAAAATACAGCAAACACCGTATATCCATTTCTCAGCCTGAGAAATAAAGCAGCACAGTCACAGCTGAAGCCTTTTGTAGCCCTCCTGGATCTCACCTGCATCCTACCCCATATTACACACATTTGTATCATTTCCATGTGTGTCACAGCAAGGAAATGGCAGACGTTTGCACAGCTCCTGCCATGAGAGGCGAAACTGGTATCTCCTACTACTGGCTCATATTGGGAATGAGCCTGCTGTTACCCATTAGGCCTCACAATATTCCAAATCAGACCGATATTCCCCACACACATACCTCATGAGAAGAGGCATATTCCTACCCCTACAAAGGCGATTTTAGATCAAAGCACTGTAGATGTTGGTCAAAAGACTCTTCCAGTAGGCCCCTGTAGATTCGAAACATAGACTATGAAGGGATTAAAAACACAAGAGCTGCATTTAAGTCTGGTCTGGAGAAGAGGAGCCTAATTTGGAGATAAGAAATAGAAAACAAGAACAAAACATAGTCCCTTCCCAAGGTCCACATTCTACAAATACCCTCCTTGTACTGACTTCAGTTATGAGGATGGATAAGAAAATAGAAACCCAGGTGCAAGGCTAATGCACCGAGGGCCCATTGTGCTTCCATTAATAAAGAAAGGGCTTTCTCAAGCAACTTGTTAACAAGCATTCTTTCTCTTTATTTAATGAGCTAGATAAATACCTCCTAGCCTATCTATGTACAACTTAACCTATGTTTTAATTTTAGCATTACTGACTTAAATAATGTGTATGTTATCCTGTTTTTTACTAAAAACATCCTGTTATTCCCTTAGTTAAAAGATTTACTCAATCTCACTGTAAGTACGTTACAAGACTTGGTTGGAACTTGTTAATTAAAAACAAAGTCATAAATATTGCAAAAAATCAACCCATACAAAATAAGATAAGTTTGTTATTTTCTTGTTCTGGGGGACTGACATGAAGAATGAAGGGGGTGGGTCTACAAAAATACTTCTGTAAAACCTGTTTCTGTACCCTTTCGCTGATCAAAGCATCTTATCACAAAAAATTAGCCACTGTAAAAAATTCTATTTTCTGATGTCATGTTATCGCTTGACCTGTAAATAAAGACACCAAAACAGACAGAGCAGAGATGGATGCCTGGTGATCAGAAAGAAACTCGAGGCTCTCTCACTCTGTTTCGCCAACACCGTCCATCCTTCAGGGACCCCTGGACCTGCTGGAGCTGGACTCCGGCACATTGTTCTGCAACATGGTCTTTCACCCAACATGATGTTTGGGGGATTTATTCATGTTCACACATGTAGTTCTGATTCTTTCATTAATGGTTATATAGCACTCCTTTGTATAGACATACCACAAGTTTTAAAATTCTCATATTGATGGCCATTTCAACGGTTTCCAATATTTTGCTATTATAGGCCATGTTGTCAAAATAGTCTTGTTTCTTTTTTTTAAGTTTATTTATTTATTTTGAGAGATGGAGAAAGAGAGAGAGAGTGCGAGCGAGCGGGGGAGGGGCAGAGAGCAAGAAAGAGAGAAAGAGAATCCCAAGCAGGCTCCGCACTGTCAGCACAGAGTCTGATGTGGGGCTCGAATTCATGAACTATGAGATCGTGACCAGAGCTGAAATCAAGAGTCAGACGCTTAACCAGCTGAGCCACCCAGGCGCCCTAAAATAGTCTTGTTTCTATTTATTTCCTTGAGCATGTGTAGAAGAAAATCCCAGGAAATTACTTGGTTTGAGGACAAACACATCTTTAATTTTACTAGCAATAACCCAGTGGCTTTAGTGGTTGTACTAATTCACACTTTCACAGTATTTTTTTTTCCATAGCACTGTGTGGTCCCCAACATTTGTAATTGTCAGTCTGTTTTATTTTTTTCCAATCTAGCAAATGCGAAGTGTTTTGTCACTGTGGTTTAATTTGCATTTCTCTAGCTACTGGTAAGGTTGAACATATTTGTCATTCTGTTTCTCTTTGTTTCTCTTTCCTGAATTGCCTGTTCCTATCATTTGCCCATTTTCTACTGGTATTTTTACATTTTTTCACTGATTTGTAGAATTTCTTTATATATTTTGGTTAATCCTTTGTTAATTATAAGCATCACAAAGAGCGTCTCTTAGTCTGGCTTATTTTTTCACTTGATTTATAATGTCTTTTGATAGGCCAAACGTTTTTAAAATATAATCAAATATTTAAGACACTTGGAATAAACATGAAAGATTGTTGGGTGTTCACTAGGGGAAATTATGCATTGTTTGGAGCACATTTTTCCAGGTTATTGGATTTTAGTCGCTCATTGTTTTGAGCTATTTTACAACTTTTAAGTTGCAAATACTGATAGCTATGCAAAATAATTCTCATCTCTGGACATGAAAATAAAATTCTGTCTGGTGGCAGTTCAGTGAACTCAGTCTGCCCATACCCCTTAATCTCCCTCCCCAAACCTGCCTGTGGAAATTTATTTCAACATGCCTTTATTCCCTATTAATTCGTGGTTCTCTGCTTTCTCATTTTAACAGTTGTAACATCTGCCTGGTTCCCTCATTAATGATGAAGTAAATAAAATCTTTTTTTAAAGGTTTTATTCTTTTCAAACAATGTCTCTAACCAACACGGGTCTCAAACTCACAACCCTGAGATCAAGCGTTATACGCTCCACCGACTGAGCCAACCAGGTTCACTGTAAATAAAATCTTTAATATGTGTTAATTTTATGTCTGTATGATTTTACCTTTTCTGAAAATTTCCTTTAACAAAACATATTAATCTTTTCCTTTACTTTGTGTTTTTGAGTCTTAGAAAAGTATTCTCTCCCCCAAGCTTATAAAGATAGTCTTACCTATACTCCTTAGGCTATTAAAGTTTTACCCTTAGGGCACCTGGGTGGCTCATCCATTAAGCTCTGACCTTGGCTCAGGTCATGATCTCACAGTTGGTGGGTTTGAGCCCCGAGTTGGGCTCTGTGCTGACAGCTCAGAGCCTCCAGCCTGCTTCCAATTCTGTCTCTCCCTCTCTCTACCCCTCCCCTGCTTGTGCTGTCTCTCTTTGTCTCTTAAAAATAAACATTAAAGTTTTACTCTTATTATTTAAGCTCTCTGCAATAGATTTTTACTAATGATGTAACATGGTGATGTGATTAATGTTTTTCCCTATGGAGAGCCAGCGTTCCCAGCACCATTTACTAAACTGTCCACCTTTCCCCCACTAATTGGTAACTCTATCTCTGTTGTGTATCAAGACTCCTTTATGTATAAGTCTGTTTGGGGGTCCCCATTCTGTTCTAGTAGTCTGCCTTTTCCACTTCTGCTCCAATGTGCACTTTCATATTTCCTGCAATATTATAAAAAAATCCTAATATCTCCTGCCATTTTCTTTGTATTTAAAATTACCATGGTCGAGGCACCTGGTTGGCTCAGTTGGTTTAGTGTTGACTCTTGATTTTGGCAGCTCATGATCTCATGGTTTGTGAGTTAAAGCCCACATCAGGCTCTGTGCTGACAGCATGGAGACTGCTTGGCATTCTCTCTCTCTGCCTCTCCCCAACACACTCTCTCTCTCTCTCTCTCTCTCTCTCTCTCTCAATAAATAAATAAACAGATAGATAGATAGATAGATAGTTCTAAAAAAAATAAAATAACATTACCATGGTTGTTATTGACTCTTTACTTACCTGTATTAATTTTAGAATCAACTTATGAAGATCCACAAAATATCATTTGGGATTTTTCATCTGAATTCTATTGGATTGGGGTACCTCGGTGGCTCAGTTGGTTAAGTGTCTGCCTCTTGATTTCAGCTCAGGTCATGATCTGTTGTCCATGAGTTTGAGCCCCAAGCTGGGCTCCGTGCTGGCAATGTGGAGCCTGCTTGGAATTCTCTCTCTCTGCCCCTGCCCTGCTCACACTCGCATGTACGCTCTCTCTCTCAAAAAAAATAAAATAAATAAATAACTTTAAAAATGTTTTAATTCCATTGGATTTACAGATTACTTTAGAGAGAATTGACTCTTTAGGATTTTATGTCTTCCCAACCACAAATATAGTATATGTTTTCCATTTGTTTAGATTTCTTAAAATATTTTTTATGGAGTTTTATAGTTTTCCCCCATGCCAAGATTTTTTTTTCCTACACACCAGGCCTTGTACATCATTTGTTAGTTTAACTCCTACATAACTTGAGCATTTTTTTTCTGTTATAAATAGTATTTTTCAGGATGTTTGTTTATTTTTTTAATGTTTTTTTTTTATTTTTGAGAGAGAGACAGAGCACGAGTGGGTGGAGAGACAGAGAGAGAGAGAGGGAGACACAGAATCCAAAGCAGGCTCCAGGCTCCGAGGTGTCAGCACAGAGCCCAATGTGGGGCTTGAACTCATGAACGGTGAGATCATGACCTGAGCCAACATCCAATGCCCAACTGACTGAGCCACCCAGGCGCCCCTTCAAGATGTTTATTACTGGCATATAGTAATGCAATTGATTTTGATATTATGTCCAGGAACCTACATGTGTTCTTAAAGTTAGAACGTTAATGTGTGATCTCTCCACCAATTCTTAGTCCTTCTTGTACACAAGGGACTTATTTCAGTTTTCAAACCTTCCTAGGACTGAGAAGATTTCTCAACTCAGTCCTTTGCAGAGTGTCAGGCACATTGTAGACACATTCAATAAATATTTTTTAAATAAATAATGGTCAAAAGAAGGCATTTTCATTTGAAGAATTGTGGATTTCTCTATGATCTGCAAATTCCATAGTCAGCTATGTCAGCATTAAGAATATGATAAATGCATCCCCTCCCTTTCAATTTTATATAGGTAAAATCTGCCTGAAATAAACACAGAGCAAGCCTGAAAGAAGGGAGGGAGGAATGGAATATTACAAATTGATATCTAGGGGGAGGTGAGGAGAGGGCACAGTTGCTAGGCAACTGACTTCATGCCTAGCAGGTGCTGACCCAGTTCAATGAGGGTCTCCTTTCCCTCCCTCCTCTTCTTCATCCCCTCCTCTTCTCACCTGATAGAGTCCAGAACATTGCAGATTGAGATTTATTTTCCCTTTTGGAGAAGGCATGTTGGCATTAAGTTCAGGTTGTGATATAGTGTTTGTTCTGTGATTGCAGAGTTGGATCATTGAGATCTGAAAGGAATCCTAGAGATACAGTGGCCCTGTCTCTGAAACAAATTGTCCCCCTATGAGAAACTCCAAACAGAATGTTGAATCAGATGGAGACTTCAGGGTAGGAATGCTGGGTTCTTCTCTGGTTTTGAAATGATTGTGTGATAGCCACATGCACAGAGAGGAGTATGGGACTGGAGGCAGCTGAACTGTCTGCAGCAGAGACCTACATTGACAGTCCACTGTGAGTGGAGGTTGAAGTCAGGGCAGTAGACAAATCACCACAGAGCATTTGTAGTGTGAGAAGAGAAGAGGCTGGGCACGGAGCTCCTAGTATACCAACTCTCAGAGGAAGGAAGGCACGGCCAGAGGAAGAGATGCCTGTCAAGGATGCCTACAAGGAGGGGCAGGAGGGTTAGGAGAGGAAGGAGGGGAAGTAGGGGCAGGAACCATGCAATGTTTTTAAGAGGAAGTGGGAAAGGGGCAGATGCCAAGGAGAAGTCAAGGAAGATCCACAGAGAGTAGACTTAGTCCAAGGTGGCCACGAGTGACCATGGTGAGTGGATGAGTTTTTTGTTTGTGCTCCTTGTCCTTGGAATGATGAGACCCTGGTCTGGCTAGGTTGTTCAAGCCCCTTAACTTCTACAGGTCTCTGTTTGCTCATCTATCAATTTGACATGATAACAACTTCCTTGAGGACTGTTCTAAGGATTACCAAAAAGATTCTCAGTGTCTTGGTGATGTCTCTGCCCTTCACTCCTTCTATCTTTATCCTTTCTCACCCAGATCTCGCCCTTGGAGCCCATTTGACAGCTTCTTGCCTCCCGTATCATCTGGGCCTCTCTCTGCAAATTCCTTTGTGCTGAAGCTTTCTGTGAAAACCTTATTCTGATGCAAGTGTGCACGCATTCCTTCCCCACCCTATCCTCCCCTACCTTCCTGCAGAAACACAATTCCACCCCACACCAAACTTCAGCCATCCCTTCTGACCCAGTTGTATTCTCTGGAAGTTGAGGGAACAAATGAGGCAAATGTCTCCTTGGAGATACACTGTCCCTTGAGTGACTCTAAATGGAGATGTTCGATTGATTCTTCTGTTTTCTCCACCAAAAGGATGTATGGTTGCTAAGAAACCAACAATCGGTATTAACCACACCTGGCAGGAAAATGCTCCTAACCCGAAGAGGAATTATATTTAGAAGAGTTTTTAGCTGCTGTTTCATAATCATCTTTGAGAAATTGAATTTGACAAATATATATTAAACTTATATATGCAAGGAACTCGCAAAGCAGAGATGTGATCATGTCATTCCTCAACTCAAAAGCCTTCCATGCTCTTCCATTCATAAAAGGAAGTCAAAACTGCTTATCTGACCTCCAAAGCCAGCCTTGCCTACCACACTCCCTGCTCACTCTCTCCATTCTACCTTTTGGGTGTTCCTGAAATCCCATCCTGCTCTTGCCTCCACAATGACTCATCATTCTTCAAAACCCTCCTTAAAAGATACTACTAAGTCCAGACAGAATGAATTCCTTGTTCCTGTTCACTGATGATTTCAGGAGTGCCTGCATTCATTCAAGAAAGATTTTTCTGGGACACTTGGGTGGCTCAGTCGGTTAAGCATCTGACTCTTGATTTGGGCTCAGGTCATGATCTCATGGTTCATGGGTTCAAACCCTACATGGGGCTCTGTGCTGACTATGCAAGTCTGCTTGGGATTCTCTGTCTCCCTATCTCTCTGCCCCTTGCGCGTGCTCTCTCTCTCTCTCTCTCTATCAAATTAAGTAAGCATTAAAAAAAAATAAAAGATTTTCTCTACCATGTACTGAGCACACCTTGTTTGCCTTCTTTCTTTACAGGGCTCAGTTGGTAACTGTTCTATTCTTGTCTTTATCATAAGGATTCCCCATTGGTGACAAAACTATAGCAACTGGGGGGCGCCTGGGTGGCTCAGTCAGTTAAGCGGCCAACTTCAGCTAAGGTCATGATCTCACAGTTCGTGAGTTCGAGCCCCTCGTCGGGTTCTGTGCTGACAGCTTCGAGCCTGGAGCCTGCTTCAAATTCTGTGTCTCCCTCTCTCTCTGCCCCTCCCCCACTCATGCTCTGTCTCTCTGTCTCAAAAATAAATAAAGTATAAAAAAAAATTTTTTAAAAACTATAGCAACTGGTAATTCTTTGATTTCACAAATTATGGTCCTGACTTCATAAATACAGAGTTGAGGATTTTAAAATTTAAAAAGCAGCTAGTAATTATCCCAAAGTGGCTTTTTAAAAATTAAATACGCTCTATTGCCCAATCATGCTTAGCACAGCCATGGGAGACATCCTCCTGTATTGAGGTTTTGTTCGGGTTTTATTAAATTTGGATGTTCTCAGAAGGCTTTTACTCCAGAAAACAGGTATTGTTTAAAGCCACATAAGCATATTCCTAAAGAAATAAATGGCCTCTCTCCATGATACATAAACAACTCACCAGTTATCAGCCATCAAACCCAGATTGTTAAGAGAGCCAACTTTGGTTTTTCTTTCGACACATGCTTAAAATTCTTTCTAAATCCCTTTGCATCAAGAACCCCCACTTCATGCAGCGCCTGCATTTCACCTGCTGCCATTGTGACAAAATATCTGATGGTGCAGTGAGTCTTTGAAATGTCTTTTCTTTGCTTCCCTTATGTATGTTCCCTTGAGCTGGAGTGCCTTTCCCAACACAATCCTAAATTACAACCTGTTGTATTGCCAGAGTCTAGTGTGAAAAGCAGAAGCCAATTTGAGTATTTTACAGGGAATTTAATAGAAGGAATTCAATATATAATTGATGAAAGAGTAGAAAAACCAGAGATTAGCAACAGCTAGAAACTACCAAAGCTGAGAGGGCAGAGCGTTCATGGAACCCAGGATTTGGCGTCACCTGGCAGAAGCCAATACCAAAGAGGAGAAATATCTAGAACCAAAGACACCGCCCAAGGTAGAGAGAGAGGGAGGAAAGAAGCATGGCTTCTCCCTTTCTCCCCACTCCAGGATTCCAGGAGCTTCCGTTGGCCAAATGGAAGCTACATCAAGCCAGAGGGCAAGGAACCTGAGAAATGTTGTTCCCTGAGGGGTGCCTGGGTGGCTCAGTCAGTTAAGCATCTGATCTTGGCTCAGATCAAGATCTCACGGCTCGTGAGTTCAAGCCCCACATCAGGCTCTGTGCTGACAGCTCAGAACCTGGAGCCTGCTTCAGATTCTGTGTCTCCCTCTGTCTCTACCCCTCCCCTGCTCACATGCTGTCTCTTTCTCTTTCAAAAATAAATTTAAAAATATTTTAAAAAAAGAAAAAGAAAAAAGAAATGTTCCCTGAACTATCAGATAAAGAGAGGCAGGACAGGAGCAGGGAGGAGGCAGGGAAGGAGTCCGACAGCAAACAGGAACACAATCCATGCCTTGAGCCACAGAGGTGCAGCTCTGTCACACCACTTGTTTTTCTGTTTAAGTTTAAAAATCCTCCTCTTTGGGGTGTCTGAGTGGCTCAGTCGGTTAAGCTCTGACTTCAGCTCAGGACATGATCTCGCTGCTTTGAATTCAAGCCCTACATCAGGCTCTGTGCTGACAGCTCAAAGCCTGGAGCTTGCTTCCAATTCTGTGTCTTCCTCTCTCTCTCTCTGTCCTTCTACCCCTCATGCTCTGTCTCTTTCTTTCAAAAATAACTAAACATTTTAAAAATTTTATTTAATCCTCTTTTTTTTAATGTTTATGATTTATTTTGGGAGAGAGAGACAGACAGAGCATGAGCAGGGGAGGCACAGAGAGAGAGGGAGACACAGAATCTGAAACAAGCTCCAGACTCCTAGCTGTCAGCACAGAGCCCAACGTGGGGCTTGAATCCACGAACCACAAGATCATGACCTGAGCCGAAGTCAGACGCTGAACCAACTGAGCCACACAAGCACCCCTAAAAATCCTCTCCTAAGGGAGAAAAATAATACCTCTGCATTATAATCATGTCCCATATTTACATTTTAAGTAATTTTCAGGAGTTTGTCTCCAATTAATAAATGTCTTTCTTTTCCTCGCTTAACATTCAAATACCTGCTCCTAAAAATGCATCTTACTCCTATTTTTGCCCAATGTATTCCCTTGAGGTTTTTCTCGGTTTGGTTCTATGTTTAGCAGAACTTTCAAGTAACACGTTGAGAGCTTTAGGCAAATTTAAATAATCTTCTTTAAATTAGAAAGAAAATCTAAGAGCACTGCGGATCCCTTGCTAGGCTGAGCCCCATTCATTTGAAAGCCTTTTGCCCAAAACAGACAGTTAGTACTCCTGGGAAATTCCATACATGCTGGGAAGATCAGAACCTTGTAGTGCAAGTAGGAATCTGCTAAAAAAGCACCTAGAATAAGGGGAAACAACCTAGGAAGAAGATATTTCCATTTACAAGGAAACAGGACTACTAACACTACATATTTACTTTTGGAAACTATAGTCTTCAGAAACTCTTGTCTACATTTAAATGACAGTATTTAACCCTTTTATTATTTTCCTCCATTTTTTAATTATAAAAATAATAGATATTCATGATAGAATGTTTGGAAAATAAGAGAAAGTATAATAGTTAAAATTTTTGAAAACTCATAACTTCAACATCCAAAGTTAACCTCTATTAACATTTGAATGCATGTTGTGTGTGTGTAAAACAACCTGTGGACATACCACACAAACAGTTACATATCCTGATTTTTATCATTTACCATTTTATTTTGAGGATTTCCTCTGTAATTTTTCTCATTGAAAAATCATTTTAATTAGCTCGTAATATTCCATTGTATGGTTGCACTATAATTTAAGGTATTTCCCTTTTGTTAGACATTTAGGAACCACATTGCCAATTTATGCCTTGAAAGCCACTATGAAAAGACTGGTTTTTAGTCTATAAAAAGGAAGTAACATCATCTTAAAAGAAGCTGCCATTTCCTCTTCTTAGGCTCTGATTATCTGTCTTAGCTTAACATTCAAAGGCTTTCTCTTTCTTTCAAGGCTTCTCTTTCTTTTTTTTTTTCATCTATCTTTTCTCCCTTTCTTTTTTTTTAATGTTTATTTTTTGAGAGAGACTTCAAAGTTTCAAAGGCTTATCTTTCTTTTTTTTTATTCTTTCTTTTCTCCCCCCCCCCCTTTTTTTTTTAATGTTTATTTTTTGAGAGAATGAGAGCATGAGCATGGGAGGCGCAGAGAGAGGGAGACAGAATCTGAAGCAGGCTCCAGGCTCCAGGCTCCAATCTGTCAGCCTAGAGCCTGACGTGGGGCTTGAACTCATGAACTGTGAGATCATGACCTGAGCCAAAGTTGGATGCTTAACCAACTGAGCCACCCAGGTGCCCCCAAGGCTTCTCTTTCTGTTATATTGAAGAGTATGAGTGAAAAAAGAGGCCACCACCTAGAGGAACTTGGACCCAAGGAGTGGCCGTGGACAATTATTTAAGGGATAATTTTGAAGAAGATAAGCCTTGCTCTTGTCTATAAATTGCAGGTCACAGTGTGCCTGGGTGGCTCAGTCGGTTGAGTGTCAGACTCTTGATTTCAGCCCAGGTCATGATCTCACGGTTTGTGAAATCAAGCCCTACATTGGGCTCCATGTGCTGATAGCACAGAGCCTGCTTGGGATTCTCTGTCTCTGTCTCTCTCTGCCCCTTCCATGTTCATGTTGCAGTCTTTCTCTCTCTCTCTCTCTCTCTCTCAAAATAAATAAAACCTTTAAAAAATGAATATGTATAGAACCTCTGTTAAGTGAGTGATAAATTATGAATGTAAGAGAAAGTTATGGTGAAGGGTTTGATTTGACCTATCTGTTGTGTCCTCTGGGTTTTCTTGTCCCTTCTGTAATTTTCTAGCAAATATTAATGATTTGGAGTAGGATTGGTCCACAGTAGACTTTATAGCACTAAATGGAGGAGTAAATGCGATGATGCATAAAGAATTCAGCTCAATGACTGACTCCCTGAAAATACTCCCCAGATGTCAAATGCCGTTAGTATCATCATCATCAGTACCTTCATTTGAATAGAACTTCATAGCTTACAAAGAATTTTCACATACATGTATGCTTTTAGTTGCCACAACAACTTGGGGAAATAGGCAAGGATGGGGATTCTCTTTGTCTCCAGGTGCTTCCACACCGTAGCTCATGATGATGACTTGCTCCTTCGCCGACGGCATTTTTCTGGACTGCGTTATTATAGACTATGATTTTGGCAAAAGCAGATAGACTGAGTGGACAAGGTTGGCAAAATACTCTCTATTCCAGCACAGACAGAGGCTCCAGACTCCTTGCTAATGAACCGTTCGATTTTAGGCAAGTTACTTAAATCCCTCTGTGTTTGGCCAATGCCAGTAATAATGATAATAATAATACCACTGTACCTTTGACCTAGGGTTAATGTTAAGCACAATGGAAGACAAAGCAGTCAAAATTAAGTCTTTTTAGGATTGGAACTTAGAAAAGTATTTTGACAAGACTATTCTAAATGATAGTGCACTTACAAATTAAATATAATAATCTAAGCATTCTTTTTTTATTTCTTAAATTATTTGTTTATATTTATTTTTTTCAACGTTTATTTATTTTTGAGAGACAGAGAGACAGGGCATGAACAGGGGAGGGGCAGAGAGGGAGGGAGACAGTCTCCAGGCTCTGAGCTGTCAGCACAGAGCCCAACGTGGGGCTGAACAAACCATGAGATCATGACCTGAGCTGAAGTCAGCCACTTAACCGACTGAGCCACCCAGGCGCTGCTGTTTATATTTATATTTATTTTTGAGAGAGAGAGAGAGAGAGAGTGAGAGAGAGAGCAAGCAAGCGGGGGAGGGGCAGAGAGAGAGAGGAGACACAAGATCCAAGCAGGCTCCAGGCTCTGAGCTGTTAGCACAGAGCCCAATGCGGGGCTCAAACTCACGAACAGTGAGATCTTGACCTGAGCCAATCAGATGCTTAACCAACTGAGCCACTCTGGTGCCCCTCTAAGCATTCTTATGGAGTGTTCGATATGAGCATTTAACAACCCCTTCCTTCTTTTATTTATTCTTTTTTTTTAAGTAGGCTCACACCCAGCATCCAACATGGGGCTTGAACTCATGTCCCTGAGATCAAGACCAAGCTGAGATCAAGAGTCGGATGCTTAACCAACTGAGCCAACCAGGCAACCCAACATCCCCTTCCTTCTGCTCGATCTGCTTGCAGTCCTGATATATAGTAATCCTTTAAACTGTTAACACAGATCTATACTCTTTTTAGCACCCATCTAGAGGCAGGAAGTTGGAAGGGAGCTACATCTGGGGGAAAAAATCCAAGGGGATAGCCGTGATTCAGGGAGAGACTGGCCGGAAAGTTGTATTCCAGGTCAAGGTTATGACTCCCCACATAAACTGAAGAGCCTAGGGTCCTCAGTGTCAATGGTTTGGCATTTATGATTGCTCCAGATTAAGGTTCATCCATTTGTGTTCAAAGAGCTGCCCTCAAAGTCAGCAAGGTTAATCAATTCTAACCACTAAGCAATCAAATAGCCAGCAAATGCATCCCATAAGGGTATGAAAGAAGAAAGCTGGACACACTGTTTGATTGTCCTAATCATTTAAGAACTAGTCAGGACAGAGAACCAATCATCCCAATATTCTATTTAATATTAGCACTCAACCATTAATGGACTTGACTTATATTCCCTTCATTTTCTAAGTATTTTATAAACACCACTGAAAAGCAATCTTTTTGCTTTCATTAAATGTTGGGATGAGAATTGTAATGTGAGTACATCAGAAGACACACATTTTCCAAATCAGCAGGACAGGTAAGGAACAAAACAGGAAGATTGGTTAAATCATGGACTCAGAGTTCCCAGCTTGCTAGAGAGCTTTCCAGGGAATACAAAGAGAGGCAGAAATAAAAGTGATATTTGGATGGTGTTAAACTATATTTTGTTTTACCCAAGAGAAGGTGGGGATGTCAGTTGGCTAATACAGATCACCAAGCTAGCACAGATGAAACATATGGCAGTAAGAAGACTTGTATGTGACAAGGGCGCCTGGGTGGCTCAGTAGATTAAGCGTTTGACTTCAGCCCAGGTCATGATCTCACAGTTCGTGGGTTCGAGCCCTACATCAGGCTCTGTGCTGACAGCTCAGAGCCTGGAGCCTGCTTCGGATTCTGTGTCTCCCTCTCTCTCTGCCCCTCCCCTGCTCTCACTCTGTCTCTCTCTCTCTCAAAAAGAAATAAACATTAAGAAATTAAAGAAAAAAAGAAGACAACTTGTATGATACAAACAGCTGCTAAAAACAGAGCATGTGACAAAGTCTTGACTTGTCCTGGCATTGTCTCAGAAAATAGAGGAAGCAAGCAAGTAAGAATAGTTACAACAGTAGATTTATGTTTGGTGAAGCAGAAGGAATGTGGAGGTGATATGGAAGTATGGGGTCCTGGAGAATTAAGCAAATGTTTCCACCTTGACCCTTGTTGGCCTAAAAAAAAAAAAAAGATACCAAAAAGTTGATCAAATAGGTACATACAATGACTGATGTCTGTGATTTGCTTCAAAACTACCTAATGGCAGTGGGGAGTAGGTGGAGAATGGTAGGTGGCTGCATAGAAAAAACAGGAATGTCTCTGAGGTCATAATTGTTAAAATGAGGTGATGGATCCATGGAGGTTCATTATACTCCTCTATTTGTGTGTGTTCCACATTTCCCATAATAATCAGTAAAACAAAACAAAACAAAATAAAATCATGTATGACTCATTCCAAGACTAAAAAAAAAAACTTTAAAAGGAAGAATGACTTTAAAATATGACAAGCTTTCAAAAAAGAAACAGTGTATTGATAGAGGCACAAACAATCCCATTTAGGGATAAAATGTGTGTTTTTGGAGTGTGGGGTGGGAAGGCAGATCTAAAGCAGTATGACTCAACAAGGAGCCGTTTGGAAATTTGTGGGGACATTTTTGTTGATTGTAAATCCCTGGCAGTGCTGGTTCTCAGTGAGGGAAGGCTCAAACTCCTTTAATCCGAGGGACCATAGACCTGTTCTCTCAATGCCAGCAGCGCCCCCACTGAACAGCACTGATGTGAGGAGACCAAGGTGCCAAGTGGCTATGGAAGCCCTCTTCAATTAATCTGATGTGAAAATCACATGCTCCATGAATGGGAAGTCTAAATAGTAAAGACTGAATAATAAAGACCCACATGGAATTGTGAGAAATGGGTCAAGAAAGCCAAAGATTAAATGGTTAGAGGCTTGATGAGACTCAAGAGTCAACACCATATTCAGGTAAAATAAGAAAATAACAGAGACACCTGGGTAGCTCAGTTGGTTGAGCATCTGACTTTGGCTCAGGTCATGATCTCACAGTTCACGAGTTCCGGCCCCTCACTGGGCTCGCTGCTATCAGTGCAGAGCCTGCTTTGGATCCTCTGTCCCCTTCTCTCTGCTCCTGCCCTGCTTGTGCTGTCTCTCGAAAATAAATACACATTAAAAAAAATTTTTTTTAAGAATCTAACATTTGTGGGTTTTAGAAAGAGGGGAGAATTTCCTCTAATCTAGAAAAGGTAGCACAAACATGGTTAAAGAGAATTGGAGAGCAAAATGATAAGAGGATCAATAGTGAGAAAACACTGTCAGGAACTTATGCTCATTCCCCAACAAGGCCCCACTAGGGTCCCTTACCCTGCATGACTCAACACTTGCCTCAGGCTCTGGAAGTCATTCTGTCCTCATTAAGGAAACATCTAATAAACTATAGGCCAGTGGCTCCAGCCATCAGTGGGCAAGCAAGCCTGACCTCTGGAAATAGCATGCCTGGTCTGGTCATGCACACTATTGATCAGGTCCTGACTTCTAGTCTGGCTTAGCGAAACAAGACACACTGAAAGAATGATTCTGAACATCAAAAGACACCTTAGATTAAGTCCTAAATGAGTTGCACAGACAGTTAATAGCATAAGTCAAAGAAAGTCAAAGAAAGCGGCTGAGGTCGGCAGGGGGTGCTTTGTGGAACAAAGGGATGGAACCCTGATGTTAAAAGAGGGGCAGGTTTTGAATAACCAGAGAAAGAAAAGACAGGATGCATTTGCGGAAAGTACAGAATTGGGGGGAGGAAAGGCCTCATCCGTTGGCCATGTCTCGGTTTAGGACATCAACTCAAACAACTCTGCTAGCTGGCATGTGGCCTTCCTGTTGAGGTAGTCCTAGGCCCTCAACTTCCATGGACCCCTGCCACTGACTCATGGCTGCTCGGGCCCTTAGGGTTCTTTGTGCTCTGGCCTCACATCTCTCACCTCTCTTAACCAAATGCCCAATGCCTCATACTACTCATACTACTACTACTACTCATGATAGCCTAGAATAAATCATCAGGGGCGACTGGGTGGCTCAGTCAGTTAAGCATTCGACTCTTGATTTTGGCTCAGGTCATGATCTCGTGGTTCATAAGTTCGAGCCCCACATTGGGCTCTGCACTAACAGTGTGGAGCCTGTTTGGGATTCTGTCTCCCTCTGTCTCTGCACTCCCCACCCCCTACCCCCCACTTGCTCTCTATGTCTCTCTCAAGATAAATAAACTTAAAATAAAATAAAATAAATCATGTTCTTTCTCGATATGATTGCTTTTTAAGTTTATTTATTTATGTCGAGAGAGAGAGAGAGCAGGCAGAGGAGAGGCAGAGAGAGAGGGAGACAGAGAATCCCAAGCAGGCTCTGTGCTGATGGCAGATCCCCAACACGGGGATTGAACCCACGAACTATGAGATCATGACCTGAGCTGAAATCAAGAGTTGGCCACTTAACCACTGACTGAGCCCCCCAGGTGCTTCTTCTCAATGTGATTTTGAAAAACTACTTATCATACATCTTTTATACGTTAATTTTCTGACATCCACAGTCTTGTAATTAAGGAAAGATAGTTTCTCTTCTAAAAATTAGAAACAGTACTTCCCAGTAAAATGCCCAAATTAACACAAATAGGATGGGGTTGGCTATATAATAAAAAATATATATAGCTAGCTTAGTCGGAAGACCGTGTGACTCTTAATCTTAGGGTCATGGGTTTGAGCCCCACGTTGGGTGTAGAGATTACTTAAATAAAACATTTTAAAAATGCATTAAAATATAGTCCCCTTGGAGGCAGATGAGGTGAGGGCCAGTGGAACACTGTGTTTCTCTTTATTTGCTGGCTTTGCCAACACCGTGTTTGGGTTCTTGGTTGGTGCTTATCTGAAATCATGTTGACACAGGCATGAATGTTCTGAATTTTTGAAGTGTGTGTGTGTGTGTGTGTGTGAGAGAGAGAGAGAGAGAGAGAGAGAGAGAGAGAGATTGAGGCTGTTGTTGCCTTTGGTATGCTTGCTAGAGCACATTTCTCTTAATGAAGAGCTTTTGAGAAGCTGTAAACATTTCACAACATACAGACATTTGATAACAACAGCCTGTGCTCCATGGGAAACACCCTCGACACAGTTGATATTGTTCACATACTACTGTTTGGCATAAAACACTCGGGCAGGAGGGACTACAGAGTTTCTATGAAGAGAGAGTTTTCTAGACAGTTTCTAGGAAGACCACAGCTTGGATACATCACTTTAGTGTATTGGTAACTGAGTTTTTAGAAAGACTGTACTCAGCTCTTTATTCTAAACTTTCTTTTTAAAAAAAAATTTTTTTTTAACATTTATTTATTTTTGAGAGAGAGAGACAGAGTGTGGAGGGTCAGAGAGAGGGGGAGACACAGAATCGGAAGCAGGCTTCAGGCTCTGAGCTGTCAGCACAGAGCCCAATGTGGGGCTCAAACCCACAAACCACAAGATCATGACCCGAGCCGAAGTCGGATGCTTAACTGACTGAGCCACCCAGGCGCCCCATATTCTGAACTTTCAATCTTATTCTGTTCCTCATTTGAATAGATTCGAAATCGCTAATACCAATGTAAATTGATGAAGGGATTTCTTCTGAATGCTAAACTAAAAAGAGCACTTTTCCACACAGTTTAAGTAGGACATGAGATAATGACTCTAGCACAGTGTATTGTGCATGAAGGGTTTTCCAAGGAGTCGCTCAAACGTCTCTGGATGTATCATTAGCAAAAAGCACTTAACAAAGACAAATGTTAAAATGAACTACGAAGTTCAGGCTTATTCAAACCCCAAGCACGTGGCATGTTACTAATTGAAAGCAAGGGTGCTTCTGTCTAAAAATCTTATTTTGCTCGCTAAAAATTCTTGGGCTATGTGTAGAGAATATGTTATGGATTCATCTTTATAAAGTGGACACACTTAGACCCTAAGAAACAAACTGTAAACATAATGTTAATTTCATATAGCATGAAATATGTGAAGCACTTCCGCTGTTGTGCACATATCATTGATTTAAGGCATCCTGTCTCCTGTGTTGGCTGCAGAAAGCAGGTCAACAGGCCAGGACAGATGCGCGGCCTCCCTGGGCCAGGCCAAGAAAACATTCCTTAAGTGTGTTGTCTCTGGCCCAGCTGTTTGTCCAGAGGCACTAGTACAGCCAACAGGTCACTTCTGGATCTCACCCTGCTGAGTCCTTCCCACTGCTGATGGGCCAGCGACAGTACTACAAGTATCAGCTACCTGATACTCAACACTGCGTATCAGGTAGCTTTCATTTATCTTAACCAAACAAAACAACACCCCCCATAAACTCAAATGAACAAATAATTGTTTAATGCTTATTTATTTTTAAGAGAGAGAGAGAGAGAGAGACAGAGTGCAAACGTGAGAGGGGCAGAGAGGGAGACACAGAATCCAAAGCAGGCTCCAGGCTCTGAGCTGTCAGCACAGAGCCCAGTGCAGGGCTCGAACTCATGAACCGTGAGATCAGGACCTGAGCCAAAGTTGGAGGCTTGAGCCACCTAGGTGCCCCAAACAAATAATTTTTTAAGTTTATTTATTTATTTTGAGGGAGAGAGAGAGAGAGGCAGAGAGAGAATCCCAAGCAGGCTCTGTTCTAGCACAGAGCCTGACTTGGGGCTTGATCCCATGACCGTGAGATCATGACCTGAGCTGATATTAAGAGTTGGATGTTTAATCCACTGAGCCACCCAGGTGCCTCTAAACAAATAGTTTCATCAAAAAGACTGCTTAAAACTGCTTTTTAATCAGCTTGCCCAAGAGCTAAAGAAGAACAGAGACAGCTAAAAGTTTATTAAGTATCTCTCCCATTCCATTCTCACCCTTAGTGCTAATTTTTTCGGTGTTGCAGAATTCTCAGTCCTTAAAAAAGAACACTTGTAACGAGTTTTCACTCACACCACTTCTTACACCAGGCAGGGGTTTGTTTGTTTTTCTTCCCTCCACATCAACCAATTCTCCAACTCTCTGGACACTGACTGGGTGTCGTACAATTCAGTTCAGTTCTGACACTAACCACCCAAAATTGATGCAAACCCCACTGCTTTCAGGGCTCAAACCCACCAAACTGTCACCACTTCAGATGCCAGCCCACAAGTCCCAGTTTACCACTGATACTTCTGACCAACTGGCTATAAACCCAGGGTTCTCACAACCCCCTCCGGTTTGATAATATGTCAGAATGGTTCGCATAACCCAGGAAAACACTTTACCTACTATTTCTGGTTTATTAGAAAGGATTCAACTCGGGAACAGCCAAATGGAAGAGATGCACAGGGAAAAGTATAGGTGGGGGACTTGGGCCTTCCCTTCTCTCTCTGACGTCACTCAAAGAACGTCCCAGCACCACACGTTCACCAGCCCAGCAACTCTCCAAACCCAGTGTTTAGGGGTTTTATGGAGGTGTTATTGCACAGGCATGATCGATTAAGTCATTGGTCACTGGTGCTTGGACTCAGTCTCTAGCCCCTCTCCCTCCCAGGAGGTCAAACCCTTTAATCACGGCTTGGTCTATCTGGAGATTAGCCCCCATCTTGCAGTTACGTAGGGGCCAGCCACGAGTGGCCTAATGAGAACAAAAGAGGCTCCTATTATCCAGGACATTGCAAGGGATTTAGGAGATCTGTGTCAGGAACTGGTGACAAAGACCAAATATATATTTTAATTGTAATCACACAAGGTTTGCTACTTTTGTTGATTCAGTATGGAAGGGAACAAATCCCATAACTCCCTTCTTTTTGCTTCAATGCCTCTAATTTCACCTGGGAAGCTTGCCTGCGGATGATAGCGTTCATGGCCATGAGAAATGGTTTTGTTTTACGTAGCATTGCTTTCTGGAAGTCTCCTTCAGCTTACCTTCCATTCTGGCTCTTGTGAATCAATTATCTATTGATTGGCACTGTGCTAAAAACAGATCAGGGGCACCTGGGTGGCTCAGTCAGTTAAGCACCCGACTCTTGATCTCAGCTCGGGTCACGACTTCATGGTTCCTGTTTTCAAGCCCTGCATCGGGCTCTGTGCTGGCAGCCCCGAACCTGCTTGGGATCCTGTCTCTCCCTCTCTCTGCTCCTCCCTCTCTCCCTCTCTCACTCTCTCTGTCTCTCTCTCTCTCAAAAGAAAGTGGGGTTCTGACCCTGATAGGCCCAGCAAAATCTGGAAGACCTACCCAAGAGGGAGCAAGGGGGAAAAGACCCCATTACCCTCGAACTGTTTCTTTCTTTCTTTCTTTTTTTTTTTTTTTTAAGATTTTAAGGTTTATTTATTTTTGAGGAGGGGAGGGGCAGAGAGAGAGGGAGACACAGAATCTGAAGCAGGCTCCAGACTCTGAGTTGTCAGCACAGAGCCTGATGTGGGGCTCGAACCCACAACCCATAAGATCATGACCTGAGCTGAAGTCAGACACTCAACCGACTGAGCCACGCAGGCGCCCCTCCCTCAAACTGCTCTTGCTGTCCTCCACTCCACATTCCCCAAAATGTCTCATAGATTCTCAGCTAAAAGTGGTTGTCTTTGAATTTCATAAAACAGTAACTTCGAGAGACTATGATCATGTATTTACAAATACATTTTGGGATACCCTGTTCTCAGAGCCTTTGAAATACTTCCATTTGCCAGAGCTGTTGACTCTTCCAGGTGTATAACAACCTGAGTTGGGGTTTTTTTTCACGCTTATTAATTGATTTTGAGAGAAAGCACACACGTGTGCAGGAGTTGGGGAGGGGCAGAGAGAGACGGAGAGAGACAATCTCAAGCAGCCTCAGAGCTGTCAGCACAGAGTCCAAAGTGGGGCTCGAACTCATGAACTGTGAGGCACCCGTAACAACCTGAGTTTTAAGCTTAAGTTATTGGTTCCCCTCCTGGAGCGTCCGTGAGAAGGGGCGGGAGGAACCAGAAGCGAAAGCCCCTGGAACAGATGAGGGCTTTGAACCCCAGCAGGCCTGGGAAATACTCCAAAAGCAGATGTCCCAGTTCTTCCCCTCAAGACCTCCAGAAAAGCACCATGAGAAATACAGGAACTGTGCAGCCAGTACCTGGCCTCACACAGCTCCAGGGGGAGCCACTCACAGGCAAGCGTGAACGACCTCTGTCCCCACCCCCACTGTGCAGAGCAGGCCTCTGAGGACAAGAATGGTGACATTCTCCTGAGACACACACCACAGGGAGCTTCCTGGGAGAAGGGCTATTTCCTGTCCTAGGCCTGGATGCTACCCTGAGAGGATGTGACTATCCACACATATGACGTAAATTCGGTTCCTAATCTGCCCGAAGCCGGCCGGGAGGGCCTCCCTTTGTACTTTGGGAACGGCCCAAACTTTAGGATGAGGAATTTTGAAGATTCGTTCTGCTACGTGGGTGAGTGCTGTCTCCTCTGCTGAAGCAGTGAACTATGCCTAATACTTAGCTTCCACACCCAATGGGGAGAATTCTGCCTCTCCTCCTAGATTCTGGGCCTTTCGTTGCAGGGTTAGGATAAGGGAGGAAAAGAAGAAAGGCCAAGGTAGGCTGATTTGACTTCTATGGGGAAGAACAGAGAGCAAGGATAGGATGAAGGAAAAATCCATTGGGAAAGAATGAGAAAAAGGAGAGAAGCACCAGAGTAGGCTGAGCTGGGGGAAATCTGGGGAGCATGTGGAGGAAAGGAGGGAGGGAGTTTCAGGGGACAGCTGAGGACAGGAAGGACATGTGAACCATGTTTAGAGAGAGAAAGAGAGCTGGGAGGCTTTGTATGATTATTAAATTGTCCTTTAGCATTTCCAGAGATAATTCAATTAAATCCACAAATAGTTTGATCAGATAGGTTGTTGAAAACCATTGCCTTCATCAGCTTGTCCGAGAGCCAGCAGGTCAAGGGCTCAAACATGCCACGATAGCCCTGGTCCCCTGCGAGCATGGCTGCTGGCACAGGAAAGCCGCCAATCAGATGTGTCACTGAATTCACTGTTTTCTGTGGCCCTTCCAAGTTTCAAACCTGAAGAAGGTTGAGAGAGAATTACAGCCTCCTTTAACTTTGTTGTCCTGGGTCATGGGTCCCCTGAGGTGTGATGTGGAGACAACCATTCTCTGGGAACCTCTGGGATGAGCCATAAACTTTCCAGAGGCATCTGTGCAGAGTTCATTTATGTCATTCAAAACTTCCTGAATCAAAAAGAAGCCTCGTAAAGCCTCATAACCGACTGGGTGGCTAAGTCGGTTAAGCCTCCGACTTTAGCTTAGGTCATGATCTCATGGTTCGTGGGTTCTAGCCCTGTGTCAGATTCTGTGTCTCCCTCTCTCCCTGACCCTCTCTTGCTTGTGCTCTGTCTGTCTCTGTCTCTCTCTCAAAAACATGAAAAATTTTTTTAAAGAAACCTCATAAAATGTCAGCTAAACCACTAGTACGTTTTAAGCCATTTCCTATACTTCTGATAGCAATAATAAAATAGTGGCGCCTGGGTGGCTCAGTTGGATAAGCGTACCACTCTTGGTTTCGGCTCAGGTCATTATCTCATGGGCTTGTGAGATCGAGCCCTGCGTCAGGCTCCAAGTTGACAGCAGTTGGGATTCTCTCTCCCTCTCTGCCCCTCCCTCGCTCACTCACATGCTTTCTCTCTCTCTCTCTCAAGGTAGACGGATAAACATTTTAAAAAATAATAAAAATTAAAAAATAATAATAATATGGGAAAGACTTCACAGGCAAAGGAAATGTTTTTGCTTATACCTATGGGCACGTGGGGATTCTCCATTGTGAACTGACAAGTTTAAATATTTGACGCAGGCATCTGAACACACATATTTTTATAAACTCTTTCCCTTTTTTTTTGGTCCCATAATATTCAGTGGTTTTAGTGGTCCCCAAAGTGGCATGGGATAGTTTTATGTAGGAATTATATTTGGACATAGAATCAGAGGAATTTATGAAGGCTGAACCACTGGTTTATGTTACTTTTTAATTGTAGGGACTATTCCCATCAGATTTCTTCACGTGATTTTTGTGTATCCTCATAAAACTGGGAGCTAAATAAAGGGGAAAATAAGGCAACTTTGTTTCCCTCTTCTGTGCCAACGCACACACCCGTCTCAGTTTTACTTTGCGGCAGAAATGTTGTAATTTGCTTAAACTCCACCCCCACGCCCGCGCAAGAACTAATTGTATCATCCCCTTATTTCTGCGGGGAGGAAATGAAGCGAATCACTTGCCCGTGAAACCAAAATGCTCCAGATGAGGCTGGAGTGATGTTTTGATTCCGAACCCCCTCACTCACATGTTTCTGCATGATGGAGACTGAAGGTCAGAGAACCTGAACTACACCCGCCAACTCTGGGGCATGCTAAGCACCTATTCCCACAGTCGTCAAGATTTACTGCAGGACCAGCTGCAAGTGCAAACATTCACCCAAATTCCTCCCACCCCAACTCTATCCTCCGGAGAGAACAGGCTGTTGTTAATGTGTGCCTGTGGGGCCTGGAGATGTTTTCAAGGGAAACAGCTAGAACTTGCATTCCCATCTAGATTCAGAGGCGACTTCCACACCACTTGTAAGAAATAATGGTATTTCCCCCCCCTGAATAGAAAACAGTGTTCGTGTAGAAAGTTTAAAAACACAAAAAGGAGATCTGAGAAAAGAAAAGCTCAGAATCCTAAAATTTTGGGTGGTGAATCCTTCTAGGCTGCTTTTATGCATGTTTATGTTTATGGGATATATATGTGATAGAAAATAAAATGACTCTACATTCGCTAGATAAATTGATTTTTTTTAGTTTATTTATTTATTTTGAGAGAGAAAGAGAGAGAATGTACGCACGGGAGGAACAGAGAGACCTGGGGGCAGAGGATCTGAAGCAGGACAGAGGGTCTCTGACAGCAATGAGCCTGATGTAAGGCCGGAACCCATGAGCTGTGAAATCTTGACCTGAGCCAAAGTCAGATGCTTAACTGACTGTGCCACCCAGGCGCCCCTAAATTTATTTTTTAAATTAACAATATAACATGAATATGTTCCCACTTTATTCAATATTATTTCATATCATCATTTGAAATGGCTATTTGAAATGGTTACATGAAAGGGGTGTTACGATTTATTTAGCCAATTTAAATTAATCTCCATTGCTGGACATTAATCCCAATTTTCTGCTATTAAAATCAATACTGCTGAGACATCTTTGTATAAACCTCAGCAATATGTTCTTTGGCATAAGTTAGGGGATGTTGAAATGCCCGGTAACAGAGCATGCCCATTTTAAAGGTTTTTGACATGAAACTTTGTTTTTTTTTAATTTTTTTAAATGTTTATTTATTTTTGAGAGAGAGAGAAAGACGGAGTGCGAGCGGGGGAGGGGCAGAGAGAGAGGGAGACACAGAATCCAAAGCAGGCTCCAGGCTCTGAGCTGTCAGCACAGAGCCCGATGTGGGGCTCGAACCCATATACTGTGAGATCCTGACCTGAGCCAAAGTCGGACGCTTAACCGACTGAAGGCCACCCAAGGGCCCCGGAGGAGACACAGAATCCAAAGTAGGCTCCAGGCTCTGAGCTGTCAGTGCAGAGCCCGACATGGACTCGAACTTATGAACCTCGAGATCATGACCCGAGCCAAAGTCAGATGCTTAACCGACTGAGCCACCCAGACACCCCATTGACATGCAATTTAAACCTCAATTTTCAGTCTTCCTAGTCTTGCCAACATTGCAAGTTATTTTAATGAAAATACTTTGCCAATTTGATAAAAGAAAAAGGTGGCTTCACTGTGTTTTTACTATGAATTTACATGATTATTAATGAGATTGAAGGGCTTTTTTCACTCTGTTTATTAACCATTTATGTTTTTATTTTTGTTTTGACTATATACTTTCTTTGGTTTTTTTTTTTTTTTTTGCACTACTTGTCTTTGTAATTTTTTTTTCAATTTTAGAAAAGAGAGGGCACAAGAGGGGGGAAGAAGAGCAGAGGGAGAGAGAATCTTAAGCAGGCTCCACGCTCAGCCAGGAACCTGGTGTAGGGCTCGATCCCACAACCCTGGGATCATGACCTGAGCCGACATGAAGAGTTGAACGCTCAGTTGACTGAGCCACCCAGGCACCCCAGTAACCCTTTGTTAATATATTGGCAAGTTTTTCCTGGCTTGCTGTTTGCCTTAATTGTATTTATGATTTTTTTCATGTACAGAAGTGTCTTATTTCTTATGTTTTATGCAGTAGAAACTATATTAATCTTCTCCTTTGTTTCATGTACAGAAGTGTCTTATTTCTTATGTTTTATGCAGTAGAAACTATATTAATCTTCTCCTTTGTTTTCTGACTTTGGTTGTATAGGCTTAAAAAGCTTTCTCTAAGTCCCGCAGACTTTTGTCAACAAATCATAGCCACGTACTACTGTCTTAATAGCTTTTCCATTATTGTGCAAGGTCAAGAGTGACTGAAGGCCAGGAGCAGCTCTTTTACTTACTTCCCCCTTAAGTGTCCTGTGTTTAGTTGATTATAATCCATTCACTAAAAACATGTTTTAATGAGCAACCACTACATTCCAAATGCGGATGAGCTAGACGCCTGTACCCAACTGCTTCTTTGTGAATTTTCCCAGCACATACTGAATAATTAACCCATGTGACCAGTACAGAGACCAGGGCAGGAAGGGAACTGGAGGAATTTTTAAAAAACTCCCTGACCCTTGAAAACTTAAAGCTCAATACACTCTTGAGGGGATAAAGGAGACAAGATTTAAAAAAAATTTTTAATGTTTGTTTATTTAAAAAAAATTTTTTTTTAATGTTTATTTATTTTCTAGAGACAGAGAAACAGAGTGCAAGTGGGAGAGAGGCAGAGAGAGAGGGAGACACAGAATCTGAAGCGGGCTCCAGGCTCTGAGCTATCAGCACAGAGCCCAACGCAGGGCCCGAACCCATGAACTGTGAGATCATGACCTGAGCTGAAGTTGGCCGCTTAACCGACTGAGTCACCCAGGCGCCCCAATGTTTATTTATTTTTGAGAGAGAGACACACACACACACACAGAATCCAAAGCAGGCTCCAGGTTCTGAGTTGTCAGCACAGAGCCTGATGTGGGGCTTGAACCCACAAGTGGTGAGACCATGACCTGGGCCAGAGTTGGACGCTTAACTGTGCCACCCAGGTGCCCCTAAATGAGGCAAGATTTATAAGAGATAAGTGAGTAACTGTAAAACAAGGGAGAAACTAGAAGTAGTCTGTGAAATGGATAAAAACTCTTATTGCTCACACGATGGGGATCAGGGAGAGTCTGTAGAGAAAGTGGCCTCTGAAGTGAGCTGTGCAGGTGGAGATGAAGGAGAGAGCCCTCCCTCCCTCCTGCCCTCAAAGAGAAGAGGAAACAGGCATGGTTAAACCAGTCTCTCCCTGTAGTACTATAAAAAAAGGTTACCAACCCATAATGCCCAGAGGAGGGGCTCAGTGGAAAGAGTTAGCATGTTTTTATACTGCCTTTTGCATTTACAATTTGCTTGTGGTAGTTATGGGAGGGTGTAGATAATTTTCTTTGTTACATAGTTAAATCTTCTCAAAGGGTGTGGCAGACTATATTTTCCAAAGATGGCTGCGCTAATATACATCCCATCTCACACACTCTTCTTAGAAGATGACTGTAACAGGCTTCATTGAGAGGCGGAGTCTGTGTTCCCTGCCGTTGAAACTGGGTGGGTCTCCATAATAGCCTCAACCAGTAGAATGTGGCAGGAGTGCTGTGGCATATGTCCAAGGCTAAGGCCTAAAAAGCACTCCTGGCTGGCTCTCCTTCTTTCTCTTGGGACACTTGCTCTCTGAACACAGCCACCAAATTGTGAGGAAGTCCAGGCCACACCAAGGCCATACAGGTTCCTGGTCAAAAGCCCCAGTCAGATTCCTGGTCAACAGCCAGATAAGTAAACATGGAGGAGTTGAGGCTTATGATGTAATTTACATCTGAGATGATGATTGTGGCTCCTGGAGACTTGACTGGGGGGAAAGGGACAACAGACCAGGCATGGAGGTAGGAAGAACAGATCAAAGGCTTTAGCCATAACCCAGGACAGAGATGATATGGTTTGGGTTATGGTTACAGCAGTGGAATAGGTAAGAAGTAGTCCTATTTGGGAAATGCTTTGAATGTAGAGCTGATGGGATTTGCTGATGGTTTGGATGGGAGTTGGGAGGGAAAGAGAGGAGTTACTGATGATGTCTAGATTGTTAGACTGAGCAGTTGAGTATTGGGTCAGTGATGGTGTGTCATTTACTGAGATGAAAACACCTAAGGGAAGAGCAGCTTTTCAAGGCAAGATAAGTCAATAATTTGATCCTGGCCATGTTCTATGAGAAGCCTGTTAGACATCCAAGTGGAAAAGTGAAATAAATAGTGGGAAACGCAAGTCTAGAGCCTTGAGAGGCCTTAGGTGGAGCTACAAACATGGGAGTCATGGCATAGAGATGGTGTTCCAGATACAAGTGCTGTGTAACAAATGACCTCAAAACTTAGCTTAAAACGGCTCTTTCATTTGCCCACCAATTGGGATTAAGAATTTGGGGAAGGGCTGGGGCACCTGGGTGGCTCTGTCAGTTAAGTGACTGACCATTGGTTTCAGCTCAGGTCGTGATCTCACGGTTCATGAGATCAAGCCCCACTTAGGGCTCCGTGCTAACTGTGCAGAGCCTGCTTGGGATTCTCTCTCTCCCGCTCTTTCTCTCTGCCTCTCCCTCCTCTCAAAATAAGTAAAAAAAAGCTTAAAAACAGAATTTATGGCAGGACACCACAGGAATGTTTAGTTTCTATGCCACAATGAGGTCTCAGCTTAGAAGACTTCAAGGCTGGAGGTAACATGTTAGGTGGGGCTGGAATCACATCTTTATTCACAAATCTGCCAATTCAGGCTGGCTAGTCACTGGGACCTCAGTGGAGATTGTCATCTGGAGTACTTACAGTGGCTTCTCCATGTGGCTTGGGCTTCCTTACAGCAGGGGAGCCTTGGGATGGTTGGACCACATACGTACATGGAGGCTCAGGGCTCCATATGTGAGTGTACCAACGAACAAGGCAGAAGCTGCATCATCTTACCTAACTTAGCCTTGAAAGCTAGCAGCACCATTTCCACTTCACTTTATGGGCTACAAGACAGTCACAGCTAGATACCAAGTGATGTGGAGAGGCTGGTAGACACATATACCTTCTCTTAATCAAAGGAATGTGAAGATCACATTATAAAAGAGCATGTAGGATGGAAATATTTTTGTGGACAACTCTGGAAAATACAATTTACTATAGATGGTAATTTTTTAGGGCCTTGCAATTCGATGAGATCACTTAGGAAGCAAATGTAGACCAAAAAGTTCCAGTACTGAGCCCTGGGCACCCGACATTTAGAGAATGGGAGGAAGAGGAACCAGTGGGCAGAAGGAAGCTAGACCAATTGTCATTTTTTTGCAGCAACTGCTCCTTTGGTAGGAATTGGGTCAGGACAGTTTCTTGCTTTGGCCAGCAGCTGCAACCTGGGGCCAGAACCAGACCTCCCCCGTGGGCACTGCCTGGGGGCTCAACTGAGCCCCACTCCTCGACCCCACCAAGGTGATCAGTCAGTACCTCTGGCTCCTGCAAGTGCTGTCTTCCAAAACACAGACATGGAGGGGAGGGTGGTAGCCATAGACCCTTCCGGTGGAGAGGGGGTTGCCCCAGTCCAGAGAAACCCTTCTTTTAGAAAACCATTTTTGCCCATCTTCAAAAGCTAAAGAAGCCTCCACTTCACTCAACTTCAGAGAAAACTTAACATGCAAACAGTAGCATCTGGGTTTAGATTTAACTTGACTTCAGTTTCCTTTAAAAGTATTTGGCAAATGTTGTCTTATGCCTTGGAGAATATCCTCAACTAAGAAGAGTCCAAAGGTAAGGATGTTTCACCTCCAGGAAACTCAACCACCAGAAGTTCCCTAAATGGCAGATCCCAGGGAACAACATAAAACAATTAAGTCCCTCTTCACAAAGACCCTGCTATAATAGTTAAAATAAACAGCCTGTGTGTTAAGAGTTGGAAATTCTGTTATTATATAGCTGTCTTGCTGAAATGGGTTCTAACCTCTACAGAGTTATGAAGAATGAGGCTCGTGCTGCTCCTTTAATGTTGTTCTTGCTCATGCAAATGACGCCCTATTACACCCAGCAATGCTTAACTACTAAGTTAAAAACAGCCACACAGCAATTTGGACGGCTCCAGGGGGTGGAGTAGGTACCCTCACGGTTTTGTGGTTTTATGCAATTCATATATTGTACACAAGAAGACTTGACCTGGGGCAGGCAGCAAGAAATGTGTAATTAGAAACACTTCCCAAGGAAATTACGATGACAAGTCAAGGCTCGAGGATTTCCGCAGGAGCCTGGAGCCGCAGATATTCATTATAGGTACTTGGGAGGCACGGCGGCCCCGCTGAAAACCGTGTCTAATTGCTGGGCGGCTGGCTGCCTGGCGTGGAGGACACCCAGAGCCGGAAATGGTGACTATGGCAACACAACGCTCCATTTTTAAACTTTTCACTGCACAAAAAGAAATGGCTTACGTTTTCCTTTTTCTCTTTTTCTTCCTACCAATTTCAGAGTTTCTACCAGCGGTGAATCCACTCTAGGGCTAACATGTCCTGGTAGCTAACGACTTTCTGGGTGAAATGCTTTTGGCTTTCCCTCCGACCAGTCAGTAATTATGGCTCCAGGAAGCATTTTCCAAGCAAATTAGTGTTTAACCAAAAATAAAAGAAAATGAACTTTTACTGCTGTCAACAACGATGATCAACTCTCCCTCTGAGTCTAAATGGGAATTGTGGCGGTTTTAAATTTAGGAAGTGTCCCTCTGGGGGCCAGTTAAGAAAGACTTTCTCTAGATACAGCAAAGTTGCTCTAGGTGCCGTTGAGGACCTATGGCTGTGGCTCCGGAGGATGCTGACCCACAGGCAGGAAGGCTCAGGAAGGTTACATATGCACCCCCCACCCAGGTCCCTAGTCATTCTTTGTCAGTGTCCTTCTAACCTTGCTGTTAAGCCAAATGCCCGAAATGCTTCTATGGGAGTGTCTGAGGGGGAAGATTGTTTCCACAAGCAGCAGATGTGTAAAATCTGCATGCAGAGGGGCGCCTGAGTGGCTCAGCTGGTTAAGTGTCTGACTCTCGATTTCAGGTTAGGTCATGCTCTCATGGATTGTGAATTCGGGGCCCACATCAGACTCTGTGCTGATGGTGCAGAGCCTGCTTGGGATTCTCTCTCTCCTCCCTCTCTCTCTGCCTCTCTCCCACTGGCTCTCTCTGGCTCTCTCAAAATAAATAAACCTAAAAACAATCTGCATGCATGATAATAATCACACCTCCTGAGTACTGACAACATGCCAGGCAGGCGCTATGTGCCACTGTTTACACACACCATCTGGAGTGAGCTCCATCAGGCCCCTACAAGGAGAGTACTGTCATTATTCCTGTTTCACTGATGGGGAAACTGAGATTCAGAGAGGGTAACTTGGCCAAGATCCACCACATCCTGGTGAGTAGCAGAGCCAGAACTTGATTCCCAGTCTTTCCTTCAGAGCCTTAGTTTTTTATTTATTTTCTTAATTTTATTATCTATGTTTCCTCTAATTTATTATTATGTACATTATGTGTGTGGTAAAATACATAGCACATAAAATTTACCATCTTAAGATTTTTATTTAAAAAAAGTTTTCAATGTTTATTTATTTTTGAGAGTGTGTGAGCGGGAGAGGGGCAGAAAGAGAGAGAGGGAGACAGAGGATCCGAAGTGGGCTCTCTGCTGTCAGCATGAAGCCTGATGCGGTGCTCAGACCCATGAACCATGAGAACATGCCCTGGTACCCTAATCGACTGAGCCACCCAGGCGCTCCCCATCTTAAGCATTTTAGAGTGTGCAGTTCAATGGCATGAGGTACATTTGCTTTCTTGTGTGGCCATTACCCACGTCCATCTCCAGAACTCCTTTCCATCATGCAGAGCTGAAACTCTGTCCCCATCAACCCCTGGCAACCACCATTCCAATTTCTGTCTCTGAATTTCACTACTCTAGGTAATGGGTTTATACAGTATTTGTCCTTTTCTAACCTGCTTATTTCACGTAGCATACTGGCCTTAATGTTCATCCACATTGTAGCATGCGTGTGTCAGAATTTCCTTCCTTTCTAAGGCTGAATAACATTCCATTATCCGTATACATCACGTTTATTTGTCACTCACCCATGGGGGGACACTTAGGTTGCCTTCACCTTTTGGCTATTGTGAATAATGCTGCTGTGCTTAACTCTCAACCACTAAGAAACATTGAGACTTTGAGTGACTCTTGACACAAAACCCACAGGCTGCCTGACACCCCTAACCTGCCGATCAGCCAAGTACCATGCGGCCCATCAGCCCGTTCCAGAAGGCACCACCACCTCGCTGGCAGCGAAGAAAGATGACTGAGACCGAAACGTCCTGCGGCTTAGCCAACTGGAGCCCCACAGCTCCTTGCTGGCACACCCGATGAGGAACTTCGGTGTTCAGTTCCAGGCTGTGTCCCTGAGAATTAAATTCTGGGGAAGACCAGGGTGTACAGATTCCAACTGCTCAGTCCAGACTTGACTGCAGGATTCCCCTGCTGGACCAGAGCCTGTTCTGGGACTCCCTGGGCTCATCTGCCAGCCCCTTGCTGGCTTCTTCCACCCGGTGGCTCCCAGGGGCACTGAGAGGTAAGCAGCGTTCCCTTCCTGGGGGCTACCACAGGGCCTTTGTGGAAATGTGAGGGGCATTCCTGGTGGTCATATGGTCTGGTTTGGGCACACTACAGATATTTAATGTGTGGGGACTCAAGGCTCCCGACCATGTGTGAGGAGGCAGTGGCCCACGACAAAGAATTGTCTTGCATGCTGAATCACTTTCAAACGTCTCATTAAAATGTATCTTGTAAGTGAAACCCTCATTATAATTATCTGAGCCTAAAACCTAATTATGATTTACAAATGAACACACAGTAATTTTGCCTGGTTTTTACATGCACCAGATTTCCAGGAACGCAACTATTGAGTATATTGAGGGAGACTGTGTTTTTTTATACTTGGAATTTTACTTAGAGTTGTTCACCATTTTGGAAAATCATGGCAATGCCATTCCTAGTATTTGAGTTTTAAAAAAGCATATACAACCTTATTGGTTACATTAAAATTTTTTTTAACGTTTACTTATTTTTGAGAGACAGGAGGAGGAAGAGTGCAAGTAGGGAAGGGCAGGACAGAGGGAAACACAGAATCAGAAGCAGGCTCCAGGCTCTGAGCTGTCAGCACAGAGCCCTATGCGGGGCTCAAACCCAACAACCCATAGACCATGACCTGAGCTGAAGTTGGAAGCTTAACCGACTGAGCCACCCAGGCGCCCCTGTTTTTGTTTGTTTGTTTGTTTGTTTGTTTATTTTAAGAGACAGAGAGAGAGAAAGAGAGAAGAGAGAGAATTCTAAGCAGGCTCAGTTCTGCACTATCAGCACAGAGCCCTACGCAGGGCTCACACTCACAAACCATGAGATCATGACCTGAGCCCAAATCAAGAGTCAGACGCTTATCCAAGACTGAGCCACCCAGGCGCCCCTAGCACATGCATTTGAATTTCCTCATTCAGGAGGGTCTACCTTTCGGGGCAAGCATCCAACTCAGTTTTAGGTCTTCCAGCGTACTCCTGCCCTTACATTTACATATTGAAATATACATTGCGTTATCAACATTTTCTAGTCTTTTATTTCTTCTTTATTTTACACTCAAGGCCATTATATCACTTTTAATTTTAAACATTATATGGGTGGGTCAATTATATTAGACCACAACTCTGTCCAGAACTCTTGGGGCCAGCTATGTTTCAGAATTTTCCAGATTTTAGAAAAATAGTGTGGCGCACATACGATGTATTATATAACCCCTCAGCGAGCAGTATCCTATCATCAAGCACACTAATATTTCTCCAGCAAAACATATAAATAGACACAGCGTGGGATGAATAAAGTCTATAATGAAGCTTCAGATGAGCTCAGGGCAGGTTTTGCTGACAAAAAAAAAAAAAAAAAAAAAAAAAAAACCAACCCAGCTTTGGATTTTCAATGCCTTTTGGATTCTGGATAAGAGATCACAGGCTTCCATTACAAGTGGCTTTCACTTTGGCCATAATGAAGGGGGAGGTGCTAGATCAGATCCGCTGAGCCCACCGCTCCACCCACCACTCAAAGTCCGTTTCTGGGAGTTGGGGGACTCGACCCTACCCCCGAGCTTCTCCCCTCCCCAAACCTCCTCTAGGTTCAAGTGAATATGACCTGATTATTTTCTTTCCTGTCTTTCAGCTCCCGGACCGTTATAAAATAACTTTGTCAGGTAACCGCCATCCCAGGTGAGGCCCCCCAGTTGCCTGACCACATCTGATTACAGCTCCCAGCCGGGCAGGTGGGAGCCCTGTGTGCTCCCAGCACTGCTGCCCTTCCCAGCCAGCTGTCCCCACTTCCACTCTCATCCCAAAGGTAAGCTGTTCTCTCTGCCTGACAGGCCCGCTTTTTCCTTCTTGCCCTCTGGGGGAAGGATTCCTTAAATCCTTAAACCTTAAAAAGCCCCAGGTTAAACGTCACCTGTTCATGGGACTTCCCCAAAGCCTCCAAGAGCATCTGTCATTCCCTCAGGTGAGATCCTGTAACTCTTGGTATGTTCATTCATTACAGAAACATATTTTTTTTTCAGTGTCGACTATGTGCCAGGCACTGGGCTGGGCTAAAGAATGTAGGCCCCATATAACCTTCGATTTCAGGGGATGATGTCTCCCAGGGCCCCGCTTAGGGCATAAGACACTCATCGCCTACTGTTCTCGCCAAGGGAGCGGAGGTTGCGTCCAGTACTGCCCCAGTAGGAGCAGTTCCGGTCCCACAGAGACAGGAACTCACATTGTGGCAGCTGCTTGATGTGCCAGACACTCTGCAAAGGTCTCTTCTCTTCACAAAGGGGACGCTTGCTGGTGAGTGCCCAGGGGACAGAGTCCCAGGATAAATGTGTCGTCTTTCTAGAATGCTAATTTCATTCAAAGATTTGAGAGGGAAAGTTAATTAGTGTAAGGTAAGTAATTTAAGACATTTTTACATTAAATCAGTTGTGGACAGATAATGGAGCAGAATGCTAAATTAACACATTTTTTTCTTAATTTATTGTTTGAAGAGGTAATACATGCATGAAACACAGCCTGAAAAGTATAAAAAAGAGTTTAGAATGAAAATATGCCTTCTGTTCTCTGACCACCTGGCTTTATTCCCAGGAGGCAACCAGTATTCCCAGATTCCTGGGAATCCTCCAGGAGATCATCTACACATAGTACAAGTAAATATCTATGTATATGGTTGGTTTTTTGTTTTGTTTCGTTTAGTAAAAATGATAGCGTAGAATACACACTAGTCTGCAGCTTGCTCTTTTTTTTTTTTTTTTCAGATAACACTACATCTTGGAGAGCTTCTCATAACACATTCAACAAGAATTATGTCATTATTGTAACAGCTGCACAATATCTCATTGTATGCATGTGCCAGAATTTGTAAACCAGCCCTATGATGATTATTTTCAATATTTTCCTATTATAAACAACACTACAACAAACATGGCACTGATTATTCTTCATTTGTACCTGTGTAAGCGTATCTGTAGGAAGAATTCCTAGATTGGATCACAGGGTATGCTGTCGGGGCCAGGTGCCCTCGGAAGAGCTTTTCCAGGGGCGCCTGGGTGGCTCAGTCAGTGAAGAGACCGACCTGGGCTCAGGTCATGATCTCACGGTCCATGAGTTCAAGCCCCGCGCTGGGCTCTGTGCTGACAGCCCAGAGCCTGGAGCCTGCTTCAGATTCTGTGTCTCCCTCTCTCTGCTCCTCCCCTGTCTCCCTCTCTCAATCAAAAGTAAATAAACATTTAAAAAAATTAAAAAGAAAAAAAGAAGAGCTCTTCCAATCTACACTATATCAGAGCATCTGTTTCCTCCTCCCTTAGCCAATAAAATAGACAATGATGTGTTCTCAAACTTTCTGACCTTGGCCAATCTGATATGTAAAAACATGTATTTTTTTTTTCAGTTTATTTATTTTGAGAGAGAGAGAGAGAGAGAGAACACTCACGTGTGCTTGCTAGTCTGAACAGGGGAGGGGGATTCCAAGTAGGGTACATGCTGTCAGCACAGAGCCAAACAAGAGGCTCGATCTCATGAACCATGAGACCAAGAGTCAAATGCTTAAACGACTGAGGCACCCAGGCACCCCTCTCATTAGAATTTCTTTTGTTTTTCTAAAATTATGTAGATTTTGCGTATCTTTCTAAGTAATCTCTATGCCCAATGTGACACTCAAACTCACAACCCTGAGATCAAGAGTTGTATACTCCACCATCTGAGCCAGCCAGGCACTCCTCTTTTTTTTTTCTTAATATTTGAGACTCATTTGTATTTCTCTTTTTTAAAAGATATTATTTCAGGGGCACCTGGGTAGCTCAGTTGGCTAACTATCCAACTTCGAGTCCCACGTTGGGCTGTGTGCTGACAGCTCAGAGCCTGGTGCCTGCTTCAGATTCTGTGTCTCTCTCTCTCTCTTTGCCCCTCCCCCTCTCAAAAATAAATAAACATTTAAAAATTTTTAATGAAAGATTTTATTTCATTTATTTAATTTTTTAACTCAGTTGTTGTTGTTGTTGTTGTTGTTTTTGTAATCTGTACACCCAGTGTAGGACTCGAACTCATGATCCCGAGAGTAAGAGTTGCACGTTCCACCGAACGAGCCAGCCAGGTGCCCCAAGACCCATTTGTATTTCTTATCTGAAACTGTTTTTTGTTTTTTTCATATCATTTGCCCATTTTTCTATTGGATTGTTGGCTTTTTTCTTATCAATATTTAGGCTTTCTTTAAATATTTAGGAAAGGTAACTTTTGTGATTTGAATTACAAATATTTCCCTCTCATATGTCTCTCTTTTGATTTAGTTTGGTCCCCTCTTCCCATATAGTCAGTTATAATTTTTTTTTTGGTGGAACTTACCTTTGCTTTTATAGCTTGTTGTTGTTGTTTTTAATGTTTATTTATTTTTGAAGGAGAAAGACAGAGTGTGAGTGGGGGAGGGGCAGAGAGAGAGGGAGACACAGAATCTGAAGCAGGCTCCAGGCTCTGAGCTGTCAGCACAGAGCCTGATGTGGAGCTTGAACCCACGATCTGTGAGATCATGACCTGAGCTGAAGTCAGATGCTTAACCAACTCAGTCACCCAGGTACCCCTATAGCTTCTGGCTTTTGTTCCATTCTTAGAGAGGCTTGTCCCTAACTGAGGTGATTAAAAAATATTCTCTCATTAATTCATGCCGCCAAAAATGTACTAATGTCTGACTCTGCCGAGCACTGCTCTAGGTGCTGGAGTCACAGTGCTGAAATAAACAAACCATGAGTACATGTTCTGAGTTCTTTTGCTAAGGCATTTAGTATTTTTTCTAAGTACTTTCATGGTTTCACATTTGCAATGAAATCTTTCTTCTGTTGGGAATTTAATTTGTATAAACTGTGAGGGATCCTTTTTCTTTTCCTTCTCAACTAGCAACCCGCTTGTCCCAACATCATTGCCTAAATAATTTCTTTCCTTAACTGATTTGAGATGTCAATTTTATCATATGCTAAATTCCCATAGCTGATGCATTTTTAAGTCAAAAAGAGGACCTCGAAGAAATGTCCTGCTTCAAGCTTCACCAATGGGCCCTTCTTTTTTTTTTTTCTTAATGTTTGAGACTCATTTAGGAGCTCCCCTTCTGTCTGTAGGAGCACTTGGTGGGAAGTTTGAGTATCACTGACATTTTTTTAAGTTTTCTTTGATCTTCAGATAAAAACCTCTAAGTTAGATATTGTATCTTTGTTTTCTAAGCAAGAAAATTAAGCCCAGAGGAGTGCCTGGGTGGCTCAGTTGGTTGGGTGTCTGACTTTGGCTCATGTCATGATCTCACAGTTCATGGGTTTGAGTCCCGCATTGGGCTCTGTGGTGACAGCTCAGAGCCTAGAGCCCGCTTCGGATTCTGTGTGCCCTGCTCTCTTTGCCCCTCCCCCGCTCATGTTCTGTCTCCCTCTATCTCTCAAAAAGTAAACATTAAAAAAAATGTAAAAAGAAAGAATAGATAATTAAGTCTAGAGAAGTTAAGAAAGTGCCCCAATAGGCTAGACCCCTACTGTTTTATCTGCCCTGCGCTTCCCTTCTGGGAATTGGCCACCCCCCACCCACCATCCATTGCCCCCAGCAGCCAACACCTGTTTGCCAAGCTCAGGGGTGCCAGAGCCTGCTCCGAACAAGCTTTGCCCATCAGTCTTTGTTCCTACACTTGAAAGGAGCCCTGGAGGGGCCAGGCTCTATAAGTTATAAAGGGGGGAACTGTGAGCGACCACATTTCTTGCCCATTGAAAGAAGCTGAGGACCCTAATCTGTAGAGGGAGATGAGCCTGAGTCATGCACCTGAGAAGGTTGGACAAGAAAGGGCGAGTTCCCCAGCATTCATGCCCACGGTTCTCCGCGCACCTGTCCAGCCTTCAGCTGCTTCTCTGTTGTATGATCTTCGCGACTTTCCTAGATCTTTAGAATCAGTTCTCTGTAAGTTGCTTTGACAGGATTTCTGTCAAAAAGAGCTGAGTTGCACTCAAAGGGATCCCAGGAAATGGCTCAACCAGGTCTGATCCCAGAAGGGTTTCTTTTCCAAGCATCAACTGGAGCGAGACCCAAACAGGGGCCAGAATGCTGTTTCACTTCTAGTTGTGTCTCAGAGGGCAAATGGAGTGTGTGATTATCGCAGGGGCTCTGGCGGCCAGCATTCTCAGCCAGGCACCCTGTGAGCCCATCTGTAACCACATTAAAGACTGTGCCCGTACAAACCTGAAGCCCACTTCTCTTTCAGTCTGATAAAGACAAAGTTGTGACTTAGAAAAATGTCTTCTTAGCTTTAACATTAGGGCACTGTGTGATGGTGGAGGACAGGAACTCATGCCAAAATTAGGCCAGCATTTTACCCTCTCATGTATTCTCTTCTCCCTCGAGTAGTCTTGGTTCTTTCAGGAATTACAGCTGCCCGCCCCCTTCCCCCACCCGGACGTTGGAAATCTGGAAGCCAGTTTCTCCTTAATGTCTATTGCATTTGACCCTTCTTTTCCATTCTCTCTGCCAATTCCAAGTTTTACTGCCTGTTGTAATAGAGTCCTAATGTTATTGCCACTGTGCCTTTGCATGACCCCAAATGTCCCATATTATTTGTATACTCCAGTCCAAGTTCAAATATCACCTTCTCTGTGGGGCCTGTTTGACCCCTAGGATTCTTCTGTCCCTGCTGACGCAGGCCTCCACCCTAAGATATTACAGAAGGAATTATCCAGGGATCAGCTGTGCGACCAGAGGCATGCCACCAAGCTTAACTTTCTTGAGCCTGTTTCTTCATCCATCAGACAGGATAGATAGCAGGGCGGTGGTGAGAATTCGATAACCTAGTACGTAGAAATCACCATTTTATGGCTTGCACATAAAAGGGAACCCACCTTTGTTCCCTTTGCTCTGCTTCCCCAATTTTCTCAGCAGGTGGTTAACTCTTTGAGGCCTTGGCTCTTACCTTACTCTGAGTGCCCAGCAGAGAGCAGTACATAGAGCAGAAGCCCAATGCACGCTGAACAGATACACGTATAAACGGAAGAATGAATAGAAAATCCTCTCCATTCCTTCAGACTCTCTGTTCATCCCCATGTGTACGTTTGCCAAATTAATGCTCCATCAGTTTGGCTTTCAACACATGTTACTTCTTGTTTAAAAATCATCTGTGGCTCTCTACTACCCATAGATTCAAATTCCTTATTTATTTATTTATTCATTTATTTATTTTTAAGATTTTATTTTTTATTTTTATTATTTTTTTAAGGGGGGAAGAGGGGATGGGGTGGGGGAGGGGTAGAAGGAGAGGGAAAGAGAGAGAATCTCAAGCAGGCTCCACACCTAGCACGGAGTCCAACGAGGGGCTCGATCTCATGAACCTGGGATCATGATTGAGCCAAAATCAAGAGTCAGACGTTCAACCAACGGAGCCACCCTGGGGCCCCTAAGATTTTATTTTTAAGTAACCTCTACACCCAATGTGGGGTTCAAACTCACAGCCCTGAAATCGAGAGTCACATGCTCTACCCACTGAGCCAGCCAGGTGCCCTTCAAATTTTTTATTTTAGAGTTAGGGGTATCATGACCTGGTCCTATATACTGTTTTTCAACCTTATATCCCATTATTCACTGCTAGAACTCTTTTAAAGTAGCTGTTTAGGCAGGTGCACTCATTGCCAGCCATTTCCAAAAAGTACTTTCCTCTCTGATCCTTCATTCACAGTTGGTCCCCTCACCAAAAGGCATTTCTTTCTTCTCTCTGCCTAACCACACCCTACCCTAGAGTATTTAGCATTTAGAGAATGCTAGATGTCACCAAATATCCCTAAAGAAACTGAAAACAAGTCCCCAATAATTTCACCATATGTTTGGGCACATTTTATTCCAGAACTTACTTCCATGCATTGAAACATATTTTTTAAAATTGTTAATTGAGAAGAAGCAGTTCCTATAACAACCGCATGCTTATTTATACTTAGATAAGCAAAAAGATGCACATAAAAATCATCATGATCCTGCTAGCCAGTGATTTAACTTCTGGTCACAATGTGGTCTTTAGACACATTTTAGTATTTAACACAACAATCTCATTCACTGAGGTTTAGTTGAAATATTGTGGTCTATCTGGTTTCTATTCCGCTTTATTTGCTTAGCATTGTTTCAAAAATCATTTTTCATGTCATTAAGAAAGCTTAGTGAAGATAATTTTTTTCAAAAATAGAAGCACAATATCCCATTGTTTGAGTAAACCATAATTTACTTAGTATTTCCAACGTTCACGTTTAGGGTTTCTTTTTTCAAGTTTTATTTACTTAAAATAATGCTGCAATGAATATTTTTATACATAAATCTTTGACCTTGTTTCTCAATAGCTTCTTAGGATTATTACAATAAGTGCATTTCTGAGATGACTGGCTGGCTCGGTCAGTAGAGCATGCAACTCTTCATCTCAGCGTCTTGAGTTAAAGCCCCATGTTGGGTGTGGAGCTTACTTAAAAAATAAAAAATAAGGGTGCCTGGGTGACCTAGTTGGTTAAGCATCCAACTCTTGATCTCGGCTCCCAGGTCATGATCTCACAGTTTGTGAGTTTGAGCCCTGCATCAGGCTCTGTGCTGACAGTGCAGAGCTTGCTTCGGATTCTGTCTCCCTCTCTCTCTGCTTCTCTCTCTCTCTCTCTCTCTGTGTCTCTCTCTCAAATAAATAAACAAACATTAAAAAAATTAAGAAACAATAGCTACATTTCTGCAGTGTTTACTAGGTACCAAGCATTTACTGTAGTGTTAGCATACTGAATCCATTATAACAATGCTATGAAGTGATATTCCCATTCCACAGATGACAGTGCTGAAACACAATCGATTATATGCTCTGTATGCTCAAAGCCATGATAGTAAGGCCAACATTTAACCTAGCCAGTATGACTCCAAAGATCATGCTTTCAATCATGATCTTTTTAAAACTCTTCATACATATTGTTTGTTGCTAGACTTTCCAGAAAGTTTGTTCCAATTGACACCACCAGCAGTATGGTTACCCTTCACTCTCAATCATCCTTTCAAGTGATTGCCAGGTATTTGCCTTTCTGTGTGCCGTGCGCTGTCTCTTCATGTGGTCTGTTCATTTAATGGTCAAGGTTACCATGGATCACCAGTTAGTCCAGCTGAACTTCCCAGTGGCAGGCAAAGTGGTGTCCTCTCCCCCAGAATCTGGCTACATCCATCCCACTCTGATGGGAGAATGACCTGAACAGATGCAAACACTAAATAATAATGCTGTTATGCCTGGAGACTTAGAGCCCTGTAGGCCTGCCTGTTTTTTCAGAGTGTAGAGGAGCCTTCACTTGGACGCCTGTGCATGCAGACCATATGTCAGTTGCATGTTCTGCCATGGTGATTGCATGAGAAATGCTTTCTTCTTTGTTCATGGGCTGGCTATGCATGTGTATCAGTATAATAAAAATATGTATTCTTACAGGGGCACCTGGGTGGCTCAGTCGGTTAAGCACCTGACTTCGGCTCATGTCATGATCTCAAGGCTCATGAGTCTGAGCCCCCCATCGGGCTCTGTGCTGACAGCTCAGAGCCTGGAGCCTGCTTCAGATTCTGTGTCTCCCTCTCTTTCTCTCTCTCTGCCCCTCCCCTGCTCATGCTCAGTCTCTCTCTCTCTCTCTCTCTCTCTCAAAAATAAATAAACTTAAAAAAATTCTTTTCAGACAATAAAGCTAAGAGTTTGCTATGATTTAAGTATAAAGGTAATACAACATAGAAAATTCAGTGTGTTTCTTTAAAATGCTAATACTATAAAAACTCCACAGTTGGATGATGGGTGGCATTATGGGCAAGAACACTACACTTTTGGAAGACTGAGGACATCTCATGGAAGCATCTGAAATGTATTTTCCTAACACAGTCTGATGCCAGGTTTCTACCAAGTCCTCCTCTGCCCACTTGCTCAACAGTGTGCTTCTCTGGGGTTCCTTGTATAAGACAACAGCCAGCACTCGATAATCACCCACTATGGGCTAGACACTTCGCAAGTGTTTTACACATGCTCTGGTTCTAATCTGCACAATAACCATGCAAAGCAAACAGGACTTGCTTCAGCCTTGAGATGGAGAAATTGAGGCTCAGCGGTCACAGAGTTAGTGAGAGAGTTGGGAGGAGCTAAGATGGCAGAACCGCATGGAAGTTTTTTTGTGTCTCGCATCCATGAATTACAGCCAGATCAACACTAAACCATCCTGCACACCTAGAAAACTGATTTGAGGATTAACACAACAATCTGCACAACCTGAACCACAGAACTCAGCAGGTACACGGTGTGGAGAGGTGAACTGTGGGAGAGAGGAGCCGCAGAGGGTAGGGAGCTGTTTTTGCTTGCAGAGAAAGGATGGACACTGGGGGAGTGTACAGGAAAAGCACCCCCCCACACACAAAAGTGAGAGAGTTGGCATCTGCAAACTCAAGCCTGTGCCCTTCTCATGGTGGGCTGGTGTGATAGGCCACTTCACCCTAGATGGCTATCCCTTCTGTCTTACAGTTTGCTGAGCTGTATTCATTGGAGATTTCTGATGGATCAGAGGAATTTGAAGAGAAAATGCATTTGTACTATTGTCTTTGGAAATCTACTCTAAACACCTAGTGGAGATGAGGAAGAGTTACTGAAACACACCTCCCCTGATTAACGAGGTATCTAAATCCATTCTTGGCTTGAACTATTGTCCTTAGTAAATTAGTAACACAGGCTTACGTGACTGTTCTTACGGTCCATGGACATGCCCCATCACCTATTTTCCTCGACTTCTCATACCAGTTATAAGTGCCTGGAGGCCCTACATAATCCTATGCAGGGACTGCAGTAAAATATTCTCCCTCTTTCCTCCACATAGTGCGAGGGGCCTGGAAGCAAAATGATCTTATGTGGGCCTAGGTGTGGACAGTGTCAGGGGCTGCTGGTACCAAGCACTGAGGGAAGGGCAGGACCTGAGCTCAGGCAGGACAAGGAGACTTGGAAGATGGCCCTATGGTAAGAAGTAGCAGGAACACAGTCTCCCCTGGGCATCTCCTGTGTAGGGAGAGGAGGAGGTCTTAGGTGAGTGGTGGTAGGAGCAAAGCCTGAAATACTCTCAATTCCAGGAGGTATGCTGGGGTTTAGCTGAACCCAGTGCATACAGCGCTTTCCTTTAAATACTTTGATGTATTTTTGTTGACAATACGGATGTGGCTTTCTCTGTCATTAGCTTGAGAGCTCCAGGACAGGATCACAGCCTGTTCTCCTCGGTACTCATAGAACCTAACCCAGAACCTAGCATTTAGGAAATACTGGGATGAGTACTATGAGTAAGTCACAATTTATAAGCCGCTATATATGGCTCTATGTTACTCGCTGACTTCAATCTTCATTAAATATCCCTGAGCTTCTGGTCAAGTTTCTCTCTCTGTTAAGTATGCTTCACATCCAAGGCAGAGCCCAACATGGGGCTTGAACACCCTGAGATCAAGACCTGAGCTGAGATCAAGAGTCGGACGCCCAACTGACTGAGCCGCCCAGGTGCCCCTCGTCGAGTCTTATTTAAGTGTTGCATCTGGTCTCAGATGTCTTGAAGAAATTAAGGAAGAAAATTAAAGTATCTATGCCGAATTGTCAAGAGGAAAACAGTGACACCCCCCATCTCCCTGCTTTTCTCCTTGGCCGACAGAAATGATCAGAAGTTCCCATGGGGAAGGTAGATTTCAGGGAGAAGAGCTGGGGCATTGAGGACCACCTCTTTGGGCATTCTCCACTTCTAGTCTTGGCACTCTAACTTTGATTTATAGAGGAAAGCAGCAGGTCTCTCATTGGCGCCGTGCCTGTATTTTAGATCTATTATTCTGGGTGTGAGTTCTAGCAGTGGGCAGTGGCAGCGCTTTTATGGAACGTGCAGTAAAATAATCTGATTTGAACTGGAGCCTACATCTGACGTTTCTCATGGTCCTGCCTGCCTGGCACGCTTAGTGAAAACTGCAAAAACCTAGGACCTAAAATATCCTGGCCTTTGTTGTGTGCACCTTATATATTTTGTATTTTTCTACTAATAGCTACCTACTTAAGGTATGCTAGTTGCATAATTTATATTATCACCAATCCTCACAACTCTGCAAGGCAAAATATTACTAAACCTACCCTTACAGATGAAGCAACCAATGCAAAAAGTTTGTAATTTTCCTAAGCTGGAGCCTCCAAAGATCACAAGTTTATAACAGCCTAAGCTGTCATCAGAGCCCCTTGTTATTTCCACAGCATCAGATGGTTTTTGTTATGAGTGATATCCACTGTCATCTCTAAGCTAATTTTCAGACTTCTTGTTCTGCAAAATTATTGAAAAAATGTTTTAATGTTTATTTATTTTTGAGAGACAGACAGTGCATGAGCAGGGGAGGAGCAGAGAGAGAAGGAGACACAGACTCCGAAGCAGGCTCTAGGCTCTGAGCTATGAACTGTGAGATTATGGCCTGAGCCCAAGTTGGTTGCTTAACCACCTGAGCTACCCAGGTGCCCCCTGCAAAAATTATTTTTTTTTAGGGTTAGTGATTATTTGTAGGTTCTTTTTCTTTCTTTTTAAAATGGACTCTTGTGCATGTCAATCAAAACTGTTGGTTGCATACAAAAGAAAAAAGTTTTTAGAGTGGGCACTGGAAAGGGACAATATTAAAGTAAGTGGGGGCAGGGGGAATCCCAAAACCAAAAAACTTCAGCAGACCAAGAATTACATTTCAAGTTCTAGTCTTCTGTGCCCACAGTCTTGGAGGAATTTGTATGCAGAACTTCCTCTTCCTGAAGTGTCCCCTCCTTCCCTCCTTAGCATCCAAGTTGGTTGAAATCCTGGATCAGGCCTGAGGCCGCCCCCACAGACCTCACCTCAAATAAAAAGGTCCTTTTTCATATGTTAATAACATTCACAGTGCCAGTCTGACTGCTCGGTTAGATCGATCACTTAATCAGAGTCTCCCTTGCATTTTTATTTAAGTGTGTCGAGCTTTTGCTTTTCCCTATTTTTGCTAAACAAGGCACAAGGGCAAAGGGCCATACTTCTTTTTTTGCTTTTGTAGCAAGGTGGCGTTATGTACAGAGAAGTTGCTCAATAATATTTAATTAGTGATTAAATAGGTGAAAAATAAGTGATTTTGCAATAATTAGGGAGTAGGTAGATTGAGTTGGTATAAATAACAACTGACATTTAAAAATTGTTTTAATTTTAATTTTATTCTTTTAAGTTTATTTATTTGTTTTGAGAGAGAGAGAGAGTGCGAGCACGAGCAGGGGAGGGGCAGAGAGAGAGGGAGAGAGAGAATCCCAAGCAGGCTCCATGCTGTCAGTGCAGAGCCGGACCAAGGCTCCATCTCACAAACCAAACAATCATGACCTCAGCTGAAACCACGAGCCGGGGGCTCAACCAACTGAGCCATTCAGGAACCCCAACAACAGATATTGTTAAGGGTACTTTAAGATTTATTAAAATGCTTCATGAGTAGTCTCATTTGCATCTCAGAATAACCTGCTGAGAATATTGGGTTGGAGAGGTTGAGACTTGCTCTTGAATCTCAGATCCTCTTCCTCCAAATTTTGTACTATTTTCAGTACAAAATTTGACTTTTAAGTACAAATATAAGATTAAATCTGGAGATGTACCCCCCATCATACATCCTCACCAGCAGAGGGCGCAGGACCATGTATGGGACTGGTTTTTATAACTGGCCCAGTATAAAAGCTGGGTGTCATTGGGCAAATTATTTCATTTTACTGAGCCTCATCTGTAAATATTGATAATAACACACCACCACCCCTTCCTTGAGGAGTGCAAAGGATTAGAAATATTCTGAGGCTGGCACACAGTAGGTGAACAGTAAACCTTATCTCTCATGATCCCTGTAAGAGGGTTGAGCACAGGAACAGTGTGTAGGTTAAATAAAATATTGATTCTTGTTTGATGCTTTAATAAGTATTTGAAATTAGTTTGCATGTTTGACACTTAAAATAGGCAAAGAGTTATATCAAATGGACAAAGAAACGAATATTGATGAAACAATTGATATTGCTGGCAAGAGTGTGAGGAAGCAGACTGGGACAGCCTTTCTGGATGGGATGCCTTAAAAGCATGATACATCATTTGCCCCTATATTTATTTAGCCTAAGAAAATATTGGACGGTAGCAAGATTTAGAAAAACAAAGGAAGTCATCACCACATTCTTTATAAAAGCAAAACTGGAAACAACCTAAATGTTCAATGTAGGGTACAGGCTTATTTATTATTATTATTTTTTGAAGGTCTTATTTATTTAAGTAATCTCTACATTCAACATGGGGCTTGAACTCACAACCCAACAATCAATAGTCAGATGTTCTTCTGACTGAGCCAGGTGTCCCTAGGGTACAGGTTTAATAACTATAATCTCTCCATCAAATTGAACACTATTAATCATTAAAATCATTCTACAGAAGAGTATTCTAAATGAAAAAATGATCGCAATACAGCAAGCAAAAATCACAAGACACGAACTATGTGCTTTCACTTGTTTAAAAATACAGGACAGAAATAAAAAGTTTAAGTTATCCCTGTAGCAGATGATATCATTAGTGGTGCTTTTTTAAATTAAAACTTCTCTTCACTGGGGCACCTGGGTGGCTCAGGGTTAAGCCCCGGACTCTTGATTTCAGCTCATGCCCAGAGTGGGGCTCTGTGCCGAGAGCTCGGAGCCTGCTTGAGATTCTCTTTCCCTCTCTCTCTTTCTCACTCTCTGCCCTCCTGCACATGTGCTGTCTCCCTGTCAAAATAAGTAAATAAACTTAAAAAAAAAATCCAAACTTCTTTGCTTACCTTATTCTCTAAATGTTGTGCAATTAACATTTATCACTTTTGTAATAAAAAATAGTTCATGGGGTGTCTTTCATTAATGCTGCCTAACAGCACAACCAGGCCGGTGGTCATGCAAATAAAGTTAATGGTAATAAAGCCTCTTGGAAGGCAGTTAAACAAAATAATTAAACTAATGAAATTTCACAGAGCTGGTCACCAAGCTTTGACTCAGGTGCTGTAAGGCTGCTATAAATGGTTCCCATTCTCCACTGTTTCAAAAGGCCTAAAAATGGCATAAAATAAAATATGAGCAATTTTTCATGCAAAGGGGCACATGCCTGTTTGTCCTAAGCAAATGTAATTGTCCTAAGCAAATGTAACCTGAAACTCACCCATATCTCATATACTCCAGGTTGGCTGCCCATCTCTAGATGGGGTGTATTTGCTCTACATTACTCAATTTACTTTCCTGAACTTGAAGTGGAGTGGAATTTCAATGTAGAGTTACCCATTAGTTCCAGGGCTAAATTTAAACCTTTAATTAAATTAATCCCTTGATCTTAAACGCATTGCTTCTTCCTCAGAAAAGTGTAGAGAGGTGTCTTAGGCATCACGGAGCTTAATAAAGTGTGACAATTGTTCCTTACTGCATAGGAAACCCGTACACATTTTCAGACGGCTCCTGGTGCCCTCTCACCCCCACCCCCCAACCCCCTCAGCCATTACAGGCATTTGTTGGGGCCGGGGCCAAGGTACAGCATTCTGTGACTCCTCCCAGGTCCAGACTTGCTGCTCTGGAACAGTCATTGAATCCTTGGGCAGGAACCCATGTTAAAAGAAGACATGGTAGGTGCCCAATGGGTGTTTATGAAATAAATGAAAGTGTGTATATTGTCCCAGTTTATATGGGATAAAAAGCGATCATATTCCACATTTGCAGGATGACTAGGGAAAAAGGGCGTGAGGCCATTTTAGCTTATCTTGGTCTTCATAGAGTAAAAATTGATGTTGGCTTTTGCTAAGAAAGTGATGAAAAGTGACAGCACCATCAAGTGGGAAGGTATAAATTAGCCCGTACAGAAGATGTTCACATGCGTCTGGGCTCTTATGCACCGAGGGGTGTGCAATTATCTCAGGGGCCTGCGAATGAATGAGACACAGCCTTAGTGGTTAAGCGACAACTTTAAGGTGGGACTGTCCACATAAGGGGTCGTGAACCTACCCGTGTAACTATTAACAAAGACCTATTTCTCAGGGCCCAACGGCAGCACGAGGTCCAGCTAACAAGCTTGTGGGCCAAACCTCAGCTTCCCTCCAAGTAACGGTCCTGCAGACCCACAACTCTCCCGGGATCACATCCTCAAGCCGGGATTCCAGGGTTCTGCTTGCACCCCCGGATTCCCGATTCCCAGTGCGGGCGCGTGGGCAAAACGTGCTCGCCTCCTTTAGCGGGCTCCCGCGCGCCTCGGAGCCACCAACTCCCCGCAGGAAGCTACGACTACCTGGACCCGCGGCAGCTAACCCCACCCCCGCCACCCACTCGGCTTTCCCTTCCTCCCCCTCTTCCTCCTTCTCCGGCCCCTCGCCTCCCGCCGCCTGCCTCCGCGGCCGCCGCCTGCGGCTTTGTTTTCCTCCCAGGTTTCATTCCCCACACGTGATACTGTGTTATTGCAAAGAGCGCTTCGGAGCGCGAGCGCAGGGCGCGCGCACCTATAAATACGGACGCCGGGTCTACGAAGCCGAAGACCGCAGGGGCGGGGAGGGTCTGGGACTTGGCGATCAGCGGCCGGCCAGCGAGCAAGCAAGCGAGCAGGCAAGCTACCGAGCGAGCGAACAAGCCAGCCGCGCGCGTGGGCCCGGGCGGCGGCGTCCCCGGCCGCAGCACCAAGGGGCGAGCATGGCCCGCCCGCGGGGGGGCCGGGCCGCCGCGCACGCCGCCCGCGCCCCGCGCCCTGCCCAGCCCGGGTCACCGGCGCTCGCGCTCGCCGCTTAGCACTCGGGCGCCGCTCGCTTCTCCGGGCATCGCGGAAATATCGCCGCAGACGGACACAATGGCGGCGACTGCCGCCACCGCGGCCGCCACCGCTGGCACGGCCGCCTGCAGCAGCAGCAGCAGCAGCACCGGCACCGACGCCGCGGGCACCAGCAGATTGCAGCAGCAGCAGCCGCCGCAGCAGCCCCAACCCGCGGCCGCCACGCCGGCCCAGCCGCCGCCGCCCGAGCCCCCCAGAAAGCCGCGCATGGACCCGCGGCGCCGCCAGGCTGCCCTCTCCTTTCTCACCAACATCTCGCTAGACGGACGGCCGCCGCTGCAAGACGAGGAGTGGGCCGGCGGCGAGGAGAGCGGCGCGGCCAAGCCCGGCGCCGGCAGCGCCTGCGGCGCGAGGACTCGGCTCAGCCTGCTCGCCGCCGCCGAGCGGGGCGGCTGCAACGCGCTAGCTGCGGCGGGTACGGCGGCGGCGGTAGCGGCTGGATGGGGTCCCTGCTTCCCGCAGCCTTCGCCGCTGCCGCTCCTGGCCCCCGGCGGCCACGCTCCGGGGTCCGGCCCGGGGACGGCCCGGGGCTTCGTGAGCCCCCTTGGCGCGGGCCGGGCGTCGGGGGAGCAGCTACAGCCGTCCCGGCTGGCGCCTCTCGCCTCCTGCGCCCCGCCGCAGCTGCCCGACGGGCCGGGGGACGGCGGGCAGGAAGAGTTGGAGGAGGACGATGCCTTTTCCAGCGTGCAGGTGCCGGCGGCCGCCTTCTTGGTCTCCGGCACCCCCGGGAGTGGGAGCGGCAGTCGGGGTCGCCTCAACTCGTTTACTCAGGGAATCCTGCCCATCGCCTTCTCCAGGCAGACCTCGCAGAACTACTGCTCCCTGGAGCAGCCGGGCCAGGGGGCCAGCACCAGCGCCTTGGAGCAGCTGCAGAGGTCCCGGTGAGTATCCAGGACGCGACGCGCTCCTAGCCCCCGCGTCCCTCCCAGCCGGCTCTTGGCCGCGGCACACGGATCGCTCCCACCTTCTCGCACCCTGCCGGACCCCTGAGCTTCTGGCCCAAATTCCAAACCATGAGGGCACGTAAAGAGGGAGAGTCCCCAGGGAGTGTGTGTTCACAGGTGTGTGCATGAGCCCGGCACTCGCAGAGCAAAGGCATCACGCTCATGCTGAGTCCGGAGTTGGGAATTTCGGGAGCCCATTAAAAAGCCGCACCCAAACCTCCCATTGCAAGGAGGAGATCACGAAGTTCCAGAAACCGAGTCCAGACCCAGAGGCGCGCTCTCCCCCCGCCAGTCAAGACTTGGCGGGGCGCAAAGGTTCGGCCGGTGGCTGAGTGGCGCGTGTGAGCCTGAACTTCTCGCAGACATGCGGTGAATCCCTCTGAGAAAAGTTCGTGCCTGTGCTCATGTTAGTCCGGTGTCCCGGGAAACTTTGGCGTTTTCCTTTTGCTTTCCTAAGAAATGGAAAATACTTACATTTCCTTGCAATGGGCCTTGGAGGTTGGGATAGGGAAGAAATAGGGCTTGGTGATTTTTTTTTTTCCATTGCAAGATGAATTTGCTAGAGTTAGTTAAAAGCTGGTTATATTTGCCAGTTTATGTCATCTGCAGGTTTTAGGCATCTTAGCAAAAACATGAAATGTTGGACATTTGCTTTTTGTGAAGGAAATAGCTGGAGTTTGTCACCATATGTTCAAAGGACAGGTGGGAGTTAGGTCTGTGTCAGCAGTAACGCCAGAGTTTGGAAAAGAATCTGAGTGTGGAGCAGTGGAGACATACAGGTCCGCTTCCTTCCTGGGAAGGAGTATCCTCCCTTGTTAGTTTAATAAGGCCTCCTATGAAGTTAGTTACAGCTTGGGCCTCTACCTTGGGTCTGTTATTTTAACCTCCTGGGGCCTCAGCTTTTTTTTTCCCCCTTCCTAAATGGAAACATTCTGCAGGCCTCAAGAGGAGAAGGGAAAACATTTTCTGTTAGTCTCTCTCCTGTACTGCTCTTTGGAAAACTCAGGCTTTTGCTGACCTAAGAAGGTGGCCTACTGGAAAAGTTAACTTCCTCCCCTAATGGGCAAATGGGGAAAAACAAGGCAGTCTCATCCAGTAATTTGCTTTGAGTCTCCTTCCCAAATGGGTGAAATCATGACCCTGCCTGGTATGTAGCCTCAAGTTGTGAGTGAACAGGGGCTGCGGTGAGGGGTGTGGAACAGAGAAGCAGCCTTGTGATTGCACGGATGAATTAGCGATGCCAGGCACAGGTGACAGTCGGGCCCTGGCAGTTCTTGTCAGAGCACGCATCTCCCCATTAGCGGGCCAGTGCTCGGGAGGGGAATCCCTCCCTTTCTGGGCGACTGGTGCATACTCAGCAGTTTCTGGGCAGCTTGGTGTTACTGGGCAGCTTGGTGTTACCGCTTGACATCACACTCTGGCTCATAATGACTCTATAGTTTGAGCATCAGCCCAGCCAGGCCTGAGGGTCATGACAGGAATTGTAATAAACATATACATGTTATTCTAAGCCAGTGTGCAAGGCCGGCCTGTGTCTCCTGATAGACAGATGTGTTCCTGTGCTAAAAGCAGCCGGAGATCAGATTACCTCACACTTTGTCTCCATGAATCTCATCTCAGGGGGTATGGAGAATCTTCTGTGTTAGTATTTCTTTTTGTTTAAGATTTTATTTTTTTATTAAAAAAATTTTTTTTAGTGTTTGTTTATTTTGGAGAGCGAGAGACAGTGCGAGTGGGGAAAGGGCAGAGGGAGAGGGAGACACAGAATCCAAAGCAGGCTCCAGGCTCTCAGCTGTCAGCACAGAGTCTGATGTGGGGCTTGAACTCACGAACCATGAGATCATGATCTTAGTTGAAGTTTGTCGCTTAACCAACTGAGCCACCCAGGAGCCCCTAAGATTTTATTTTTAAGTAATCTGTACACCCAACATGGGGCTCGGACTTAGAACCCCGAGATCAAGAGTCACATGCTCCACCAACTGAGCCAGCCAGGCGCCCCTGTGTTAGTATTTCTGATCCAAAGAAGAGCCAGAATTTAATTTCCAGTCCCATAAATATGAGCCCCTTGGATGTTTTATTGATCCCCCTACTCCCCAGCACACGCATTAAGATGAGTCAGTCAGTATAAGATGCTTCCTGATAGTCCCATTCATCTTACTACTTAGGAATTATCCATATCTGGCAACCTGATAGAGGCATTTTTTTTATTACAGCTGTCAACACTAACAGCATGAAATGTAATGTACAGAGAGGCGGTAAATGGGTAAAACAGGGATTTAAGAAAGGCCTTAAAGAGCCTAGCTTGGCTACAGCTATTGCAGTGGTCATGAACTTGAAATATTCTAGGATGCTTTGTTTCTTACACCACTGTGCTTTTGAGAATTTTGTCAGAAGCATGCTGTTTTTATGACCACTAAAGAGTACTTTCACCTGCCTAGACAGTGTGATGTAGAGTGCATACTCTTGAATAGGGCCCAAGGCCAATTTACAAGAATGCTATTGGCTTTCCCTGGAGTGCTTCCCTTTAAAAAGAAACCATTGCCTCCCAGGTTAGTTCTATATACTACTTCATGGATGTTCTCTTGGGATATCCTTTTCAAATCAAATTATACTTGCCTTGGATGTGTCCCTTACTATTTAAGGAATTCCATAGAATCTTGCTGTTCAAAAGTTTGGGCTCTGGGACCTGCAGCTTCACCAGAGCTCCTAGAAATACAAACTCTAGGGGTGCCTGGGTGGCTCAGTTGGTTGAGCCTCATGATCTCAAAGCTCAGGTCATGATCTGATGGTTCCTGAGTTCGAACCCCGCATTGGGCTTGCTGCTGTCATTACAGAGCCTGCTTCGGATCTTCTGTCCCTCCCCCCAACCCCCTTTCCCACTTCTGCGTGCTCTCAAAAATAAATGAATCTTTAAAAAAGAAATGAAAACTCTCAGGTCTCACTCCAGATTATAAGATCCCCAGATGATTCATATACATATGAAAGTCTGGAAAGCATTGCTGTAGTTATCTGAAATCTGCCTTTTATAATGAACTTGAGATGTATTGGGTTTGTTATGAATATATAAAAATCAATTTCTCAGTCTGAAATCGCGAAACGCTTTCTTCTTTCCGTCTGGACATTTGTGTTTTGTTGTTGTTTTTTTTAATTTTTAACGTTTATTTGTTTTTGAGAGAGAGAGGCAGAGTGCGAGCGGGGGAGGAGCAGAGAGAAAGGGAGACACAGAAACTGAGGCAGGCTCCAGGCTCCGAGCTGTCAGCACAGAGCCTGACGCAGGGCCAGAACTCATGGACTGTGAGATCCTGACCCGAGCCGAAGTCGGATGCTCAACCGACTGAGCCACCAAGGTGCCCCCCGTCTGGACACTTGTAAAACCAATCACCATAATTGCTTGGACTTCCAAACTTTGAACTACGACTTGTGAAAATTCCTCCGCCCAGGCCCCATTTCTGTGCTTCGGGTTGAAGCTTCACAGCCGCCCCGTGTGTGGATTGTTTCACAGACCCAGTTTGGCCCAGATCCGAACCCGGATCTTTGACATCCAAGCCTGGCGTCTTTTCCTCTGCCACTCAGCTGTGTCATTGTGCCTTGCATGTGGTAGGCCCGAGAAGAATTTTGGAGCTATTGAGTGTAAACATTTGTCTGGGATACAGCAGACTAGTCATGCTGGTGTGATTCTGTACTCTTTAGCCCTCGCCCCCCCCCCCAACCATTTCACCTTTGTTTGGGCCCCCAGCTTCTGCTCACATCTCCGTTGGAGCACCTAGGAAACCCAGTCCTCTAGGCCTGGACATCTTCCCAGCTTGATGGGCGGGGCTCCTGCCCTGGGAAGCCAACATACTGGGGTTTGCTGGCTAGGTGTCAGATGGGGAGTCTAAAAGATGCCTTCTATCTTGACACCCCGTCGTGCGCTCCGCTTAGGCAGTGCCAGCCGCACGGGGAAGGTGTTAGTAGGTGAAAAGGAGTGTAAATTTATAAGGTGTGTTTTAAGGCTTACTTCCACTTTAAAAACTTCATCTCCGGCAGCAGCTGGCGGCAGTCCTGGGTTACTCCACTTCCTTGAGCTTCTGAATGGCAGGCAGCCGCCCAGAAGCAGAGTCTAGCCTAGGTGAACCAGTGTGTGTCATCAGGCCTGACTGAGGACCCTGCAAGGTGACCAGGGAATTAATTTAAAAAAGAATGAGGGTTTTGCTTCTTAGAGCACCTGTGTTAGCATTGTGCCTTATGGATAGTTAGTTGTTATGTGGAAAGAGGGCACATGGTGCAAAAGAATTTCCACGTCTTGGGTTCAAATCCTGATGTCACTGCATGACCCTGGGCAAGTTAATCAGCGTTCCTGGTTTTGTTTCCTCTAGAGAGCCTTGGCCTCTGTCTTGGGCTTTTTCAGGTGTGAATTGGGCTTGTATAATTGAGGGCTGAGGGCTGACTGCGTGGGCATGCCCCAAATGCTTTATATTTGGACTTCTCAAATGTAAATGTCTTTAGAATTCCCTAGGACCTTGGAAAAAGCAAAGATTTTGATCCTGCAGTTCTGGGAGGGCCTCAATCCGGCATTGGAACAGCTGTGTGGGATGCAAATGGGTAGCCTTTTAAGAAGGAAGGCTTGGCTGGCTAATATGATTGTTCCAATTGTAAGATTGAGGGAAGCCAGGTCTCAGAGATGTTAAGTAACAGTGCTCAAGGTCACTCAGCCTGTTGGGGCAGAGCTCAGGCTGCTTTGGTGCTTCTAAGTACCCCTCCCTCTGCATTGCCCCTATTGGGGTGAATGTCTGGGTTCTGTATCTGAGGCCCCTGCCTTCACTGAAAAGAAAAAGAAAAATGTGGGCTAACTAGGCGATCGATCACCAGAGTAAGAGAAAGGAGATGGGCGTTTTCCCCCAACTTTGTCACCTCCTTGCTTTGTGACTTCAGGCAAGTCCCTGCTCCACCTTCCTGTTGTAAGCCACCTGACCTGTCTGGATTTTAGAAATCTGCAAAGGACTTTGATCTCCCCCAGCAGTAGGCAAACCCAGGTGGTTGTTAAGCCATCTTTCCGGCACTGTGAATTACAGAGGCCGAAGCTGCAGTCCCTGGCCGGCCAGGCCCTGGTCAGGCCGCTTCCCCAAGACTCGGCAGAGGCCATGCCCTGCTGGGGACTGAGGTCAGTGGCCCGAGGTTCACCCGCTGTGCTCCCCCTTTGCACTCACAAAGCCTGTAATGTTGTGGGTGAACGCAGAAGGGGAAATACATCGGAAGCCTGCTCACCGCTGGCGTGTGCCCAGAAAGGGCAGCCAGTTCAAGTGTGACCATTTGCCCTTTGGAGAGGGGGTGGGGAAGCCTCAGCATGGCTCTGTACCATGTCCCCACAGCTGTCCTGGGGAGCCCTGCCTGCATGGACATTTTGCCACGGGGAAGAGAGCTGTTAGGTGGGGAGAGGGTTCCAGGCCAGGTGGCCTTTAAAGCACACTGGAATGGAAAGATAGGTGAGGCCAGGTGAGGTGACACGTTGTGGGTCAGGAATGCCAGTTGGCACTTAGCAACTCTGGACGCTGGGCCCGCCCCTGCCATGGCCCGGTAACCCTGGACAAGTCACTTTATACCTCGGCCTCCGTTTCCTTATGGTTGAGCTGCCGTTCTTCTTGGTCTGCGCGGCTCAGTCCTGGGCCTGCTGCCGAGGCCGGGAGTGTTTAGCTTGGGACGGGCAGACAACCTAACCTTAGCATCAGATGTAAAAGTGGCCCTGAGTTTGTTTCATGTGGCTCTAGTTGGCAGGACGCGTAGTGATGAACAGAGAATTAAATGGGCTTTCCCGGGTGTGAGGGAGACCTTTACAGACACCTTCAGCTGTGCTCCTCTGGCAGTGAGGGTGTCATAACTGGAATGGCCATTTTAGGAAGCCATCCAAGCTGGAAGCCACTGCCTCATGAGTCGGTCAGTCCCCAGCCCACACCACCCCATCGAGGAAGACAAGTGGAGTAACCGCCTTCCTTGCTCAGGGGCCTACAGGTTTACAAAGCACTTTGTAGACCTCGATTCTGGGCCCTGACACCATGGCGGAGGGGCAGGTATCCAAGGTCACAGAGTGGGCAAAGGGTGACTTCAGGTGCTTTGTTATCTGTCAGGTATGTAGTAGAGGGAATACTGCCTTGTGTCGTTCATTCAACAAACATTGAGCATGGTGACTATCCATTACGCGATGTGCTGGCACGCTGGTCGTGAGAGATACGGACAAAAAAGGTGGTCCCTGTCTGTCGGGAGACATGAATCCTATAAACGGGCGTATTTTTCCAGTGATGCATGCCTGGTTACAGGAGCACTTGTTTGAGCCCCTACCAAGGCAGGAACACTAAACGCCCTCCCCTGTGGGACCTGGCTCAGTGCCTTGACACAGTATTTTTATTTACCCAGCACATCCCAGGCACTACATGAGGATTAAGCAAGTTCGTATTTATAACTGCCCTGAGACGACAGCACTACTGGATCACGCTCATTCTTTTTTTTTTTTTTAAGTTTATTTATTTTGAGAGAGACTGTATGATTGGGGGAGGGGCAGAGAAAGCAGGAGAATCTCAAGCAGGCTCCACGCTGTCAGCGCAGAGCCCCTACCGGGCTCGAACTCCCTAAACCGTGAGATCATGACCTGAGCCGAAATTGAGTTGGATGCCTAACCGACCGAGCCACCCAGGTGCCCCTGCATCACCCCCGTTCTGAAGCAGAGGTTGAGTTACTTACTCGCAGTCCCGGAGCCCTCACACGGGGGCCGGGTACAATCGCAGGCGGTCTGGCTCTGGGGTCGTGTCCTCACCCACTTGCTCCGCTCTGCTCTGCTGTGGTTTGAGTCAGGCTAGCAAGCGCTTGTTCCGTGGCTTCAGCTGAACTGGGCAGAAGGTGGCCTCAGTGACCCAAGGGCATTTGCTAACCCTGTGGTTTCCTTATTTAGGTGTCTGCCTTTCTGTCGTTCAGGGAGGACCTCTGTGGGTGAGGGCCCAGAGGACAGTCCAGGGTGGACAAGGGTTCCTGGGACTCCAGTCACCCAGCCCTGCCCAGTGCCTGCTCTGCTTCCCAAAATCTCAGCCACGTCTAGAGCCTTCTCGAGTCTCCTGCTATTTTTATGCATCTGGTGCTTTTACGAAGTGTGTTCCGTAGTTCACAGAATAGGAGCAGGACAGGAGCATGAGCCTGGCACTCCTGGAATTGTTGGTGGCCCTGGCCCTTGTCATGAGGCTCTCATCCATGAAATGGGAGTACTACTGCCTCCTTCCTGGGTGCATTTCCTTTGTGTGGGCTCTCTGAATCTTCTCCCTCTGTACCCCTTTCCCCTAACTCAGGGGTCGGCCGACCACAGCCCACGGGCTGTTTATAAATAACGTTTTCTGGGAAACAGCCACACCCGTTCATTTCTATATTGTCTTTGGCTGCCCTTGTGCTCCAAGAACAGATGGAGTAGTTGTGGCAGAGACCACACGGTCCACAAAGCCACAAAGCCTAGTTATTCTCCAGCTCCTCACAGAAGAAGTGTGCAATCCCCATGCCCCCCCGCCCCAGCCCAGCATTCTGTCCCGCCGAGGTGTGCGCTGGCCCCCGTCCCTGCCTGCCTGCCCTCACTGTCTCTGCCTTTGGAGCCTCCTGGCTTCTCTCTGGGCCAT
>CM053566.1:41225798-41246064 GCA_028646485.1 Cryptoprocta ferox
TCTGACCGTCACCCTTCAGAGCCCTCATGTTTAGCACTGAGCACAGACCCCTAGAAGCATTGACTTTCTGCCTTCCATGTGGGTTTCTGCATACCTGCCAGGCCCTTTCTTGGGTGCTGGCCCCTTGGGGGCTTGTTGGTGATGACCTGGGGCTGGCTTTCAGCAAAATGGAGCCCCTGCCTCTATAGAACAACCACAGAACCAAACAAAACCCACATTCGGTGCCGGTTAGTAGGGAAATTTGGCAAAACATCTTACAATGTCCTCAAAGCCCCCCTGACAATCCTGGTAACCCTCTCTGACTTTTTAGGTCTTTTGTTTTCATGCGCTGGTCATGGTCTCCCTACCACCTCCTTCCTCAGTCTTGCAGGAAGGAACCTCCCCACTTGGAGGTTTCTGTCCCTGTTGTGGGGGTGAGACCGGTGATAATACATTGTCGCCCCATACCTCCCACCCACCCCACCCGTGTCTGCCTCTCCCCTTCCCCGGGGAGGGGAGGGAACACGTATGGAGCACTGAGTGCCTCTCAGCGTCCTATGTGCTTTACGTGCCTTGTTTTGTTTCGTTTATGCAGCAATCCTGAGGAACGGGGATTCTACCCATGTTAGAGCTACGGAGGCTGAGGCTTGGAGAGGTTAAGGAAACTTGGGATCTAGAGCTGGGATTTGAACTCTGGTTTCTCTGGCTTCTAAGCTGGTTTCTGCTAGACCTGGCATGTGATAGTTGGCTCTTGTGCCCATGGCAGAAACAACCAACTGGGGAGTCTGAACTGGTTGATAATCTGAAATCAGTCCTGATAGGAGTATTTACACCGTAGGAATCAGTCAACTTTATGATTCAGGGAGTCAGGGATTCCTTTTTTTTTTTTTTCCCCCCTTCCAGAGAACTGGTTTACCAGCACATGTACCAAGGCCACACTACATCTCTTTTGGCTCCATTCTCTCCTTGGGGGTGCTATAAAAAATGTCACCATCAGAGGAAAGAGTGGTGGAAACCAGAGGTTTTTAGAAGAATCAGTTACTTGACATAATTTTGTGAATTTCCCCAAGGGTCACCACCACTTTTCATCTCAAAAAAAAAAAAAATTTGACCCCCTCAAGTTTTAGCCTATGTGCAATTTAAGAAAAAGAAGCTTTTCACAGACACCGTGGGGCTCAAACACATTATTGAGTATTATGTGTAGGAATCACAAAAGTATTAGCTGTTATTCTCTTTTACAAACTATGCGATGTTATATTTTTATTTTTGTTTGGTGTTTAAAGGCCTCCAAGAACATATAATCAGAGTTTCCTGGTGTTTTCCCCCCTTTTTGTGTGTGTTAGCATTTTGGATAATTACACGCTAGTTTATATTTAACAGGGTTATCATTAACGTGGTTTGGAGTTTATTGCTGCACGCTTAGTTGCAAAGACAAAAGCTTGTTATAAAGCGGAACGTGCAAGTGCTAGAAGTTTAGGACTTGGCATATTGTGATAAAATGTGCATGCATGAAAGGAAGAGCCCGGTCTTGTGCTTGATTTAAAGGCCAGAGTATTCTTATACCTAAGTTCAATTCCATGATATGTAACAAACCGTTCAAAAAGAGAATAGTAAAACCCTGAGAGTGCTAAAGATTTCTGTATGCGTAGCACATTGATGTTTGTTTTAAAGCATTTTACTCATTAACCTGATGATTGATGAAAACAAAATATCTACTTTGTCTTAGGAAGAGAAGAAGATGGGGAGGGGGCATGTCAGGAACTGGAGGACAGGCAGAGTCTTTGGTTTTGCTTAAGGACAAACATTAGCGTGCTAGGGGACAAATGGTTGATCCGATGTTGAAAGGCAGTTCTCGGTAAGTATTATATTTAATGAGTTGAATCAAGTTTGCTTTTGGAGGGGGAATAGTGAAGAAGGAAGGTAAGAGTACAGATGTCCAAAGTAATGTGTGGGTAACTGAGGGACTCGATTTATCCATCACAAAACAAAACATCTGATGATATAAGTTCTACATGCTTGTTTGGGGCTTTACAGTGTACAGAATGTTATCCTATAATTTCATGAAGTCATTTCAAAATGGCAGTGTGGTAGCCGTTTTCTAGATTAGCAAGTCAAGACCATGAAGAACGTGAACTGTGTATGTGGCAGAGCAGGCATTTTGTATTCAGTGTGTTAAAGTACAAAGAAATATTGTGTCACAGTTTTGGCTAGCCAGCGCCTCTCAGCAGGCGTGGATGCGGATTTTCACGTGATGATAACCTCTGCGGCGGGCCAAAGAAGAAGCCTGGTTGTGGAAAATTTCCCCAGTAACATCTTGTTCCAAATAAGAGTTCGTTGCCTGTTCCTGCTTCCTCACCCCTCGCTGCTCGGCTTCCTTCTCAGCAAATTGGGTGAACAGATTCAAGACTGGAAAGACCAGCTTTGGAGTCCCACAGTTCATTTAACCCCTCTGAACCTCAGCGTCCTCATCTGTAGAATGGCGATAAGAATTCCTGCTTTTCTGGAGTATTGCAAGCACTAAAATGAGAATGCACCATGAACCTTGCAGAGTTTTGGCCCTTCGTGGTTGATCAGTAAAATAGTAGCTGCTAATTCCACTCAGAATTGCCCAGCACCTTACGTGGTCTGTCAAGAAGCAGTAGAGAAACTGGACGAGGTCTGTTAAGATCGTCGGAGTGGAGGTGTTTGCTCAGGTGGAGCTCATGCTATGGTACACTGAACAGATAATTTGCTGCACTGTTTTAATTTCGTAAATAGTAGTAAAGTAAAATCAGGGCAGTGAAGGAAAACAATACCCCCTCCATCAGGCTCCGAATTTTCTATTTACACTGGAGTCTCGACAATTTTCCATTGCCAAAATAAAGGCCTCAGGGACAGGGAATCAAGGAGGGCTGAATTCACATATTCAGCGTTGTACGCTTGGAACAACAAAGTGGTGAGGTTAAGGGCAACAGCTGGTCTGGCCCACACGCAGGCATGTGGAAGACACTGCCCCGGGGCGCACGTGGGGGATTGCTACCTCCACAGACAATTCTAGCAGGTGTACCTTTGCTCACTCCCCTTGAAGAAACCGTAGCCCTCACACTCTGCGTGTTGCCCGAGAGGCCTCCTTGTCTAAGCAGGATACCTCCTGGAGTGTGAGGGACCCTGGGGCACCTCTAGGGTCCATGTGGTCGTGACCATGGAATCAGTTGTATGCTACTCCGGTGACCTGGCCTCCCCACCTCCCCCTCATGTTCATTGGTCTCTTTGCACGTGGCCTTCACCTCCTCTCTTTGAACCCCTGGTTAGACAGAGTTGGGGCTTGGTGCAGGGCTCCCGGTGTGGCTTGGCATTGGGTTGGCAGCAGCCCACACCCCTCTGCATGCCAGGTCGTCCACACGCCTCCACATGCCCAATCAAGTAGCTTCATTGTTCCCAGATCAGTGGGCCTGGTGCCTGCCTTGCAGGAGAGAAGTGTGGCCCAAGGCGGCCGGGCTTCTGGGCGGCGGGAGTGGGCAGCCGTCCCAGAGCGGGGCCTGCAGGCGGTGTGAGGGTACAGCATGCTGGGCACTGGGTTACGGAGGTGAGCTTTCTTTCAGAGGAAGTGGGGGGGCTTCTGAGCAGGGGCCATGGGAGCAGAGCTCGATTTTTAAAAGCTGGAGGCAGGTCAGATGGAAGAAGATGACCCCAGGAGTGTCTTATGTGGTTTTTTTTTTTTCTTTAATGTTTATTTATTTTGAGACGGGGGGGGTGTGGAGGGAGAGGAGAGAGAGAAATATGAGAGAGAGAGAAAAGGAGAGAATCCCAACCAGGCTTCACACTGTGAGCCCGGAGCCTGACTTGGGGCTTGATCCCACCAACTTCGAGATCATGACCTGAGCCAGGATCAAGAGCTGGACGCTTAACCAGCTGAACCACTCAGGTGTCCCTGTTTTTAACCCTCTGGCCTCCGAGTTGTTGCTTCAGAAAGACAAACCTATTGTGTCCCAGATTTTCATTTTTAGAGCGTTCATTTACTTTTACACATGGAGAATTTTAGGAATAGTGTTAGGAGGTTCATGGGGGCTTAGAAGTTTCTCCCTATGTGGAGGGAATCTCAGTGATGAAGCTGGTTTAGGGGTCCCAGAGGAAGATGGGGGTCTGAATGCCGAATCAGTGCCGGGGCCTCTGACCATCACAGACCTGTGACCCTAGCTTGTCATCATAGTGACATGGATTCAGGGCACGCCCCTCGGTGGCAGCATTATTGTAATCTCTGAAGTCCCTTGGGTCACCCACCTGTGCAGCTCTTGAGGTGTGGAGTGGATTGAATAGTGTCCCCCAACATTCATGTCCTCTTGGAGCCTCAGAAGGTGATCTTATTTGGAAACAGAATCTTTGCAGCTGTAATTAAGATAAGGACCTTCTGGACTAGGGTAGGCCCTGAAGCCAGTGACCGGTGTCCTCACAAGGCCATGTGAACACATGAGAGACAGAGAACATCAGGGAAGATGGAGACAAGAGATTGAGCCATGCATCTATAAGCCAGAGAATTGCCAGCAAGCACCAGAACCGGGAAAAAGCAAGGAAGAACTCTTCCCTAGAGCCTCCAGAAGGCACCAGACCTGGGAACACCGGATTTTGGACACCTAGTCTCCTGAACTGTGAGAGAATAAATTTCTGTATTTCGAAGACTCCTAGTTTGTGTAAATTTGTTACGGCAGCCCTAGGAGATGGGCATGGGGGGGTGTCTCAGAGTTAGACTTAGATTTAGTTCTCTGTCCGTATTAACCAGGCTTCCTCTCCCTGGCCAGTGGGAAAGGACCGAAATCCCAATGTGCAGCTTAAAGGTGTGTCTGTAAGGCGCTGGGGCACTGTGGGATTTATTTGGGGGGGGGGACCTCAACTCTATGGTGAGGAATTGTGTTTTTATTCAGTTATTTGGCCGTAAACCATTCTGAATGTGGTCCCTGGACCAGAAATTCTAACATCACCTAGGAACTTACTGGAAATACAGTTTCCCAGACCACCCCCAGCTGTCCTGAATCAGAAATTCTGGAGGCAGGGCCCAGCTGTCTGTCCCTAAAGGCCACTGGAGTGTATCTGGGGCCTGTGTGAGTCTGGGAACAATGCTCTAGACAAAGCTTTGTGTGCCTCGAGCTCTGTTGTGCCTCCTGGAAGATGTAAACAGTGTCTGGTGTTACGTGAACCATTTTTATTTTGCTTCGCCACGTTTATCCCAGTGCAAATCCCGTGGAAGCTCTCTCCTGATGTGGGGCTCTGCCGGAAGCCCAGATAATTCAGGTTTGAGGCTATACACGATTGCTTTAGGCTCATCCCTCCCTTTCTGCACCCTCCCTTCCATCCATCTGGTGAACTTTCTAGACACGGTTCTGAGGGGTCCCTTTTACATTAATTTTCCCTGCTTCCTTCTCTCTGGTGATATCATCTCTTTTTGTGTCCTAAAGCATTTCCTATTTACCTTTACTTGAAGGTCTTAGCTGTTTGTTCCAGTATTCCAACAGGTATGCTGAATGCATTCTGCCCTGCAGAATGCCTGGGGATACTGTGGGGCACCAGCGAGCAGGGGGTCCCTGCCGTCAGAGGTAGATTTTAGTCTCTGGTATGGGAGGTGGGCAAAGAAGGAACAACCATAAAACACTACGTAAAGCAAATTCCAAAGAATGCTATGGAGGGAATCCTTGAGGTCTGTGAACAAACATCTCTTAAACATTTAAGTAGTGGCAGGGAAAGGTTTTTCTAAGGTGAGAAAGCAGTAAGCCCCTTAGGATAGGACATGGGTTTCAGGCACTGGGGTCAGTGTGTCCTAGGGCCTGAGATGGAAACATGGTTGGTGTGTTAAAGGAAAAAGAAGGCCAGGGTGTAGTTGGACCTTGATGAATGTGGGGGCCGGAGGGAGCCGAGGCCCCAGAACTGGCCAGGGCCCACAGTCAGCCAGGCCTCATAGAACATGGCGGTGGGGGGGGGGGAGTTCCCACTGAGTGGTTGGAGAGTTACACAGGGGAGCAGTGCTCCCTGGCTTACGTTATAAGGACCCACTGATGGCTATGTGGCAAATGGATCAAAGGAGGAGGGGCATGGATATGGGGAGATATTTGTGAACCTCCTGCTTCCGGGTGAGTATCCTGCCAAGAGACAAGGTGGCCTGGACTAGGGTGGAGATGGTGAGGAGGTGACAGACTCCAGATGGACTAGAATTGACAGAAATTGCAGATGACTTGGTGGTCCCCATTGTCATGGGGCTTACGTCCAGTTGGAGAGAGACTTGGATAATCACCCAGCAAGTGTAAGTTGGCTGCCATGGTGTGTTTTGCAGAGGGGAGGTCCTCGGTCTTGTTGGAGGTGGGCATAAGTGCCATGGTGGGTCTGACCCAGGTGTGGTGGGGAAGGCTGGCTTCCAGGGGTGTCCACTGAACTAAGGTCTGAAGGGTGAGCAGGCATCAGGTGGCCGTTAGTGGGGCCAGGAGGACTGGGGCAGTCCACAGCACCAGCCTCAGAGCCCTGGAGGAAGCAGACAAAGGGCCGTGAGGAGAGCAGGTGGACTCAGGGCTGCACCGAGGATGTTGATTGTCATCATAAGATTGGTTGGGAAGCCATCAGAGGATTTCCATCCGGGTGGAATCAGAATGAGGCTTCTGTTTGGAAATGATTGTACCACTGTAGCATGGAAGAGGACCAGATGCGGGGAGCCGCAGGTGGGAGGGAGGAAACCAGGACCCACCACCGTGGTCCAGGAAGGAAATGGTGATGCCTTGGATGAGCCTGGTGGTGATGGGGGTGGGGGGAAGTGGGCGGGTTCCACAGGGATTTAGGGCTTGGAATGCAGCAGAACGGACTTGGAGATGGCTGTGGAGGGTGGGAGAGACCGGAGCATCCAGGGACAGTGCCAGGTTTCTAGTGTATGGACTGACAGAATGGTAGTGTTATCCCTGGTATAGGGAGGAGGGCACAGGCATGATCCAATGTCAAGGTGTTAAAGAAACACTACCTAAAAGAAAAATTACAGACCTGAAAATGACCCTCTTCTCACTGTCTCCATCCCCACCCCCCTGCTTATGCTTTTTTACTCTGCAGATAGCTTGAGGTGACAACTCTTGGGTCATTAACAACTTTTTGACTAACACGGACTGTTTTCTCTTGAAGTGAAGAAGGATATTTCTGCTTAGACCAACACACTCTCAAGTTTTATGCTCGTTTCCAAGTTTTTTGGCCTAAAAATTACCTTTTAAGGTAGTTGTTGATCATCTCAATTTTAAAAAATCATAAATCAGTTTTTATTCATTTAATTATCATTAGACATACAATTTGTTTTTATTAAAACAAAATCTCCTTGAGTTCATAAGATTTTCCAAACAGTTCCTAATTCCGCTTGCACGTAGTTGCAGTTAATTACCAGGTGGTGAAGTCTGGGTGATCTGGAACGTGGAGAGTAAAGCTATGATCTCCACGAGAAAAAGACGTGCTTGCGAATCTGCCCAGCGGTCAGCTGCAGGAACTAGACAAGGACGCAGTGTTGGGGTGATTTCGTACTTGCTCAGTGATTTTCAGTACGGCCGGGATGCCAGCCACAGTCGCATCTTTTTCTTGTTTTATCGGTGATTTTTCATAACCACGGCATGCTAACTGAACACTGAAATGCTGAGCGTTGGAGCCATACGGAAATCGCTCCACATCCCAGATCTGCCATTTCCTGGGTGTGACCTTAGGCAGATGCTGTAATCCCAGTGGAACTCCGTTCCAGATACCTCATGCCATGACTGCCAAATGAAACCCAATGATTTCCGTAGAGCACTTCGCACGGTACCTGGCACACAGTGAGTTTTCAGTAAAAATTCCATGTGATTTTTGCATCCCATGTACCCTGCTCGTTCTCTGCAGATTTTGTAGGGGCTGACGTCACCCTGTAAGTGAGGGAACTGAACTCTAGGGAGTTTACTTTTCCCGCCAAGTCACGTAGAGCTGGGCAGAGCCGAGATCCTGTCTAACCCGTAAGACCACACTTCTGCCACTGTGCTTTATTGCCTTTGACACGTGCATCATTTTATCCAAACAAGTTTTGTGACCTTCCTGAGCAAAATGGGTTTTGTTTGAGGATCCAGGTGGTGTTTCTTGGCACTTGTGCTGTTCTAACACTTTCACTGTCTAAGAATATTCGCTGATGTTTGTGTCATTTACCTGTCCAGCCCGTGTTTGATGATGGACGTGTCCGTGGGGAGCAGCTACGTGTAGAGAGAGGGACTAAATCAGATTTTTTTATTCGGCCCTATTTGTTCCAAAGGCAAGTGAATAATTGAGGCCAGGCTGATTGAAAGAGACGGGAAGGATATATTTCAATCCCATCGCCCCATCTAGATACACCCTCTCTGCAAGCTGTATTTCTCAGAGCTGGAAAGAATTTAGCCTGTGGAGCTTATTAAGAGGTGTGACATTCGTTATGTGTGACTCTAGTTCTTTAGGAGCCAGGAAAATAAAAGTCAAGACTGGAATACAAGGAAATGGATAAGATACGTGCCGGCTGGTGAAATCTGGGCTAAAAATACATGTATTTACATGGGCATTCAGCTTTGATTTTATATTGTCACAAATTGTTACCAGATGCCTGCATTTCAGACAGACTCCCGAGCTGATCTGAGAGTGTGAGTTGGAAAACAAATCACTTTGCCATTTGGAATGCTGATTGATATTTTAGAAGTTTCTTCTTTGTTTTCAAAGGGAAACTAATACATATTCCAGGCCTAGCAAACCAAACTTTTATAAATGGCAATTAACAGAAGATCCCCAAGGGAGGAGGTCTCCTGTTTCTTTTCATAACCCTGGCAAAAGCAATTGAGGTGACATTTTATTAACACTGGCATCTCCCACTTGCACTGGGAGCTGGTTCAGCCCCGTGTAACCATGCCCAGAGTTCGTAGTTTCATTTCCATTTTCCTTCAAGCTCAGGTCAGAAGAGAAGCATAAGAACACTTCTGTCTGGGGCAGCTAGCCTTGTGTGGTCTCCATGTGGCAGGACCCCAGGCTCATGGGGTGGCTTGTACATTTCCCCCTCTGGTTTTAAAAACGTGGCTTTTAGTTTGGAGGCTTCGGTTTGCACTCAACAGTGTTCCCTTCCCCTACGGGCCGTTTTTCTTGCTGGTGTTTGAATGACTCATAAAATGGGTTTTGAATGGCCTGACCCCTCTGCCGTGTGCCCTGAATGGTTTCTAAAAGGTGTTGCTGTGTAAGAATATATGCTGATTTTCCCATCTGAGTTGTTGGAGAGTCGCCTGGGTGGCTGGGAGAGCGGAGTCTGAATTCTGGCTCTGCACCTTGGATGCTGTCAGATTTTGGTGAGAATCAGTATGGAAAACAGGAATATCAGATCCGAGCAGTTGGAGGGTTGCAGGAGTGGAGTAAAGGGAGGTCACTCTGCAGCCCCCAGATGGGCCTCGGTATTTCCTACAGGGGCCAAGCTGCAGACTTTCACATGGACGAGAAGGGACCTTTAAGAGGTCCAGAGAAATGAGGCCGCCATGCCCTTCTGAGCTCCGTGTATGTTGGAACAAAAGAATGGAATGCGAGCCCTTGCCCTTGCTCCTGGGACTAATGTTGGTCAAAGGCTTCTCAGCTGTGGCCAGAGACCTAGAGGGTGCCAAGACTGGGTGATGCAAGTACTTCTACATTTCCTCTTCACTCAGCATCCCAACTTTGTCCTCCTCTGTTAGCTGCCTCTACTCTTGAGGGAATGCATTTTTATTACAACGTTTTTGGCTTATACGGTTGACCCTTGAACAACATGGGGGTTAAGGGTGCTGACACCCCATGTAGTTAGAAATCTGTGTATAACTTCTGACTCCCCAAAATCCTAACTACTAATAGCCTGCCGTTGACCAGAAGCCTTCCTGATAAGAGAAGCAGTCAAGTAACACAAAGTTGGTATGTTATGTGTATTAAGTACCAAATTCTTGGGGCGGTTAGGTGGCTTAGTCGGTTAAGTATCTGACTCTTGATTTTGGCTCAGGTCATGATCTCCCAGTCATGACCTCTAGCCCTGTGAGATCTGCACTGATAGTGCGGAGCCTGCTTGGCACTCTCTCTGCCCCTCCTCCATGCACACACACACACACACACACACACACACACACACGAGTGCTCTTTCTCTCTTAAATAAACATTTAAAAAAATCTGCATAGAACTTTTCACTCCCCCCAAATCTTACCTAATAGCCTTGACCAGAAGCCTTCCTGATAACAAACAGTCAATTAACACAAAGTTTGTATGTTATATGTATTATATAGCAAATTCTTACAACAAAGTAAGCAAGAGGAAAGAAAATGTTACTAAGGAAATCATAAAGAGAAAAGTAAGTGTAGAGCACGGTACTGTAAAACAAATCCCTGTATAAATAGATGCCCAAAATTCAAACCGACATTTTTCTAGGGTCACATGTATAGTTCTTCTTGTTCAGTAGTCCTGCTCCGCACAGTCTCCAAGAATGCTGAGTTAGCTGCGGACACTGAGCACTGAGCCGTTGCTCCCAGGAGAGGAGAGGAACAGAGTTGGAATCCTGTGAGCCTCTGGTCACATTTTCATTATCCAGTCAATACTTAACCTTGTTTTATGTGTGGTTCTGTGTGAAGATACCTTTTTTAATAGCTACTAACTTCTTCCCGTTGAACTCCGAGCCAACAGTGACTCATGCCCGAACAAAGCTCCTGTCAGACACGTGTTTCTCCATTGGGCAGATTGCAACCATCTTGCATGGAGCACCAAATAGCACTTCGGGTTTTTTTTGCCTGGGGGCCATCTTCAACAGCAAAATCACCAACAAAAATGTAAAAAATGTGGCACTGAAAGTACATCAGAAAGGACACTTGTTTACAGTATGAGAGCTGAGACAGGAGGGCAGAGCCTTGCCTTGTCACCTCAGCTTGTAATGATTTTCCCTGCTCTGCCTACGCACCTGTCCGTGAATGACTATCATTTGCTTGTAAGAGTTGATTTGGGGTTACAAATAAATCTGCGCATATAGGTATAGAATCGGCAAATAATTAGAGTCCACTGTACTTTATTTAGGCATTTATTAAGTGCCTGCTGTGTGCTGGAGGCTTCCCAAGACAGGGATGTCTTGGAAGGAGTGTGTTTTCTGTTTTATGAAGGTCTACCGCTGTGCCTTCTCCTGTTTATTCCTGATACCATCCTTGACAGGGGAAGAGCTGGCTTTATTGTCTTCCCTTTATTGATGAGGAAACCAAGAACTGGAGAGCTGACTTGTCCCCGCATCCCAGTATTTTAACTGAGTCTGAGTTTCTGGTTCTGAATACCGTTTTCTTCCCACCATGCTGTGCAGCCAGGCGTAGGTGCAACATAGGACAAGTGCTTTAAACAATAGAATTTGAAGGCTGACATCATATTTTAATACTGTTTAGAAAGTTATCTTCCTAATAATTTCTCAGTGATCTCATTAGACAAAGGTGGCATAGCATCGTGACTAGGAGCCTAAATTCGGGGACCAGACTTTGTTTGAATCCTGACTTTGCTACTCACTCCCTGTGTGACTTTGGGTAATTTATAAGTAAAGTAAAACCTTTGTGACTCTTGGTTTTATCGTTTGTAAAATAAAGATAGTAATGACACCCAGTGTGTGGGGTTCATGTGAGATTTGTGTGAATTAATTCATATGTAGTGCTTCGATCTGTGCCTGGCACATTGTAACCCTCTCTGTGTTAGCCAGGATTATCATTTAGCATGATAGGTACTCAGGAAATTCATGTCGAGTCCATCAGTGATGACCCTAAAAATTAGGCAAATGGTAACATATGGTTGTGATTGCACGGTTCAGAGTTAAGAGGAGATTGTGCAATTTTCCGGTCCTTTTGATCCATTTGGATAACATGGTTCAGACCTGGAAAATCTGTTTTAGAGATTTATTTATCCAGTTTGACTGTCAGCAGTCAGCAGATTAAACAGACTTTTGTCAACTCTGTGTCATTTTTGATGAGTGGACAGCTAATCAGATAAGCAAATATTAGTGGGCACCTGCTGGGTGCCAGACATCCTGCTGGGCTTAATAGTCCCTGCTGGTGAACATTCAAGTCCTAGAAGGCAAGAATATGAGATGCCACAAGGCAGAGCATGAGGAAGATAAAGAGCACATTTTCACGTCACCCTGAAATCTCCATCTTTTCAGCTACTAAGTATTTAAACCCACCAGAGTTTTCCTTTCCTTCCTTCTGCTACTCAGCTTCTGTGAATGTCAGTAAAAAGCAGTTGTGTGCCCCACGGGGATGGGGACACCACATCATGTGGAGGGTCCCCAAACAGAAGCCGTCCCCGGACCCATCAGACCTGTACCTTTCTAAACAGACCTCAGGCAACCAGCCCATTCCCTTGGTAATACCTTTGGTGTCACCAGCAGAATATAATTGCAAAGAACGTAGAGATATATCCAGATCTGTATGATTCTGATATGGTAGTTATTTGGAAAATCAATTCTTTCTCTTTTCTCTGGAAGCCCCGATTTTGGGCAGTCAGGTTAACTTTCTGCATTTTTCTGTCCCCTTCATGAACCCAGGTCTCACCAAAATAATTGTTTAGAGGAGATGCTTCAGTCAGGAGTGAGGACATAGGGCAGTAGACTAGGAGAGCAATGCAGTAGATTCCTGTTTCCTCCCTGGAAATTGGGTTTGGAACTTTCCAGCCCTGGAGAGTGATAGTGGGGGCTTTCTGTAATTTGCTTAATGCAGAGCTGAAGTCGTCATTGTCCTACTGTCTAACAGTAAAATTTGTTCTGCCTAACCTGCTTGCATTCATGGTATAAGCCCATGATAAAATCTAAAGTTGTCTTGTTTAAAAACTCCTATCAAGAGAAAAGGGCACCTTTCCTATAAGCAAGTGTTTGGTGACACATCTTAAGTAGATCTTTTACACTAGAATACTTTCTTCTACTGAATATACTTTTTTATCAGTGAACAAGTGATTCTTTCTTCAGAGGCTGCGTTTACTCAGCCCGAGGCGACGGTGTGAGAGAACACTGCTAAATAGATTCCAGTCAGATGATCCTGGCTGTGTGAGTTTATAAAAGACATCTGGTTAAGTTCAAAAATAAATAATTAAAACACATGCACAGACAAAAGGTTGTTGCTCCGAGCAAGATTAAAATTAGTCTGCTATATTATAGAGTTCTTTATATTTTTCTGAAAATAACTTATGGGCTTGTGTGTGTGTGTGTGTGTGTGTGTGTGTTTTCCATTTCATCGTAAGGTCTAGGTAGAGAAAATGATACAGGTTTGAGTTTTGTTTTGTTTTTTTAAACTCGTTGTCAAGTTGAAATATCCTCACATGGTGCCAGGGCTCTTGTGAGTCCGGGGAGAATTGTAAGGTAATTCTTATCTATGGCTCCTTTGAAATTGCCTACACAGGCTAAGATTCTCCCAAGCAAGGACTTTCAAAAACGTGTTGATTTTCAAATAGGTGTTTTGGTGATGGATTACTAGAGTCTTGAATTGAGAATGGGAGAAGACCCAGGCAAAGTCCTCTTCCAGTTTTCTTTTGCAAGCCCTGTGCCCCCTGGGTGCGGGGCCAGGCACACGGTGAGCAGAGTGGATGCCACACTGCTGTGTGCTGTGCTTGCCTTGGCGCGTCTGTCCAGCCAGCCCTTCTTGGAGGGACCTAGGCCCATCTATTGTCCGAAGTCAGTAGAAGGCCCAATGTCAGGGTGGGAGGTGGTGGTCCTGGGCATTCCCTCAACTGGTTCCCAAACATGCTTTGCAGGAGCCGTATGTCTTGTCTAGTCTTCATCCTAAGACTCCCTTGTCCATGAAGTTCCCCTTCTTCTTTTAAGATTTAATATTTTTTAATGCTTTTTAACGTTTGTTTATTTTTGAGAGCTGGACAGAGCATGAGCGGGGGAGGGGCAGAGAGAGAGGGACACACAGAATCCAAAGCAGGCTCCAGGCTCTGAGCTGTCAGCACAGAGCCCGATGCGGGACTCGAACTCATGACCCACGAGATCATGACCCGAGCTGAAATCGGCCACTTAACTGACTGAGCCACCCAGTCATCCCTAAGATTTTTATCTGAGAGTAATCTCTACATCCAACGTGGGGCTCGAACTGACAACTTGAGGTCAAGAGATGCTTGTTTCACCACCTGAGCCAGCCAGGTGCCCCGGTGAAGGGCCCTTCTAAACAGGAGCTGGCCTGTGGACTGGGATAAAATGCTTGCTTTGAAAAATGGAAAGAAAAAAAAAAAAATCAACCCACAGACCAATCCTCACTTTGTTATGTTTTGCCTTCACACTTTCTCATAAAACACTTTACGGATACTTTCCGGGAATCTGTGTGTCAGAAAAATTGTATCTAAGTTACAGTTAAAAATGAGTGACAACCTAAGTAAAATCACCTATAACCCCTTCACTGCTGACACTTTGGTGTTACTCCTGGGGTGGGGTTCCATCTTTCTTCCGCTCTCTGTCCCCCGTTTCTCTGGCCTGTGCTCTGTGACCAGGGCTAGACCTGGCACAGGACATGGGCACAAACTCTGCTCTCAGAGTTCGAGGATGTGCATGCATCTGCATCTGTATATATGTGCACTTGTTTTGTAAGTGGTGTCATGCTTTACATGCTTTTAAACTGCTTTTTTCTTTTTCACCAAGGCAAAAAAAGAACCACATTTGTAAAGTAGCAAGATGACTTTTTTCAATTAAAAATTTTTTAATGTTTATTTTTGTGTGAGAGAGAAAGACTGTGAGTGAGGGAGGGGCAGAGAGAGACAGAGACACTGAATTCGAAGAAGGCTCCAGGCTCTGAGCTGGCAGCACAGAGCCTGACATGGGGCTCCAACTCATGAACTGTGAGATCATGACCTGAGCCGAAGTCCCACGCTCAACCCACTGAGCTACCCAGGCACCCTAGTTTCAAGTAGACTCTTTAAAAAAAAAAATTGTGATAGGGGCACCTGGGTGGCTCAGTCAGTAAAGCGTCTGACTTCGTCAGGCCATGATCTCATGGATCATGGGTTCGAGCCCCACAGACAGTTCCACACTGACCGTGTGGAGCCTGCTTGGGATTCTCTCTCTTTCCCTTTCTTTATGCTCCTACCCCACTCACGTTTTCTCTCTCTCAAAAATAAATAAATAAACTTTAAAAAATTGTGATAAACCCTTTGCAAGCAAGTTTTTATAATCTAGATAATCTAATGGTTTCTGGGTGTGTTACTTTTTTTTTTAAGCAAGATATTATTAGTTTAGATAACCAGCTTTAATGTCCCAGTACCCTTAATGTCCTAATGTCCTTCCAGACACTTAGGGGTCATAAGGGAGGCATGTACCTGACGTTGGTTTTCATTAGGCTCATTCTTTCAGGAAATGTCTATTGATTAAACACCATTTGCTGGGGCCTGGGCAGAGAGGGTTGAACAAAATTTCGTTGGTTCTCACCCTCAGCGAACTTAAAGTTCTGAACGGGATGCAGACAATCAGAGAAGTAAACAAGTAATTACAAATATGGGCATAAGTTCTGATAAGTGTCCTGGAAGAAGAGAATGTGGGCTGTGGAAGAGATTAGTGGAGGAGGCAGAACAGTTTCCATTGGGTGGAGTCAAGGAGGGCTTCTTGAAAGAGGTGTCTTCAGCAGCCGGAAGTAGAAGCCACCAGTACACGAGGAGTGTGTGGGGAAAGACTTACGGACTGCAGAGGGAACGATGACATGTTCCAAGGCCATGTGGCTAGGAAGATCCCATTTGGGGGAAGAAATGAAAGAATGCCAGTTGGCTGAGGTTTACGGGGTCAGGGGGAGACGTAGAGGAGACTTTTTGTGCTTTGTGGGCTTCTTTAAAGGGTTTGTCATTTCTTCTTAGTGTAGTGGGAGACATTCAGTGGGTTTGAAGCCCAGGGCCGCAAGGTCCAGTTAGTTCACACTGGCTACCCAGGAGATGAGCCGTGGCCAGTCTGGGGAACCCAGGGTTCAAGGTTTATTTCAGAAATCATCTGGGCAGTACTTGTTGCCGCTAAATGTAGATGTGTTGGGGAGGAGAGTCAAAGATGAGTCCTGGGTTTATGACTTGGCTTCTTGGTACCATTAGCTGAGGTGGGGCAGCCCAAGGGGGATTGGTTTAATGGGAGAGGAGGAGGTTGAATTTGGCTCATGAAGTTCGAGCTGCCCATGAGAATGCCTCCTGGAGGTTTAAGGAAGGCAGTTGGGCACACAAGGGCCTGGAGCCCCAAAAGGAGCGGGTTGGTGAAGCAGAGTTAGGCATCAACAGCATGTAGATGGTGTTCAAGGCCAAGGGAGAGAGTGGACCCACCCAGGAAGAGGTACAGAGAGAGGACAGAGGGATTGTCTAGCTCATCTAAGATCCCAGGGCTGAGAAGTCAGGGAGCTGGCGTTTGAACCCAGACATTCAGGTGTTAGAGTCTGGGTTCTCATTTGCTGTGCCGTGCCACCCTTGGGGCTCTGCAGCCACCCAGGTGGTCTTTCATCACCCTTCTTTGAAGGGGGCAACCTCATAAGGAAGTTGAATTTTTTCAGAAACTTTCTGTCGTCCAGAACACTGCTTACCCTGGAAGTATCTCATGGCTCTTTCATCTCTAATTATTTGGATATGGAAATGAATACGAATTTGGATATGAATGGTTAATTTCACCTTGCAAGTTAGGGTGAGGCTGTCTCCCTTTAGCCCATGACTGCGTTGTTCTCGGCCAGTGCCCCCACCCCCCAGGTTGATGTAGGCTAATGTTGCCCCAGGTGTGTGCAGCCTGACCTCCCACAGGGCCCCCACATCAGCCAGCAGCGTGGGTCAGCGCGAGGGCCACTCGTGGGCTGTGTGTTTTCCGGTGCATTTGTTGAAGCATCTACACCTGAGTGGCCAGTGGCAGATGTGGGAATGAGATTCTTTTTCTGTGTGAGGTTTAAGCACAGGCCAGCCTCTGCTGAAAGATGGGTGTGATGTCAGGAAAAGATGGGTTTCTTTGCATCAGAAATTGCTCCCCACATCGGTCAACTAAACTGAACAGAGAGTGTAAACCCACCATGCTTAAGGTTTACATAACATGGCATTTATCATCTTATTTGTAAGCATACAGGTCAGTGATGTTAAGTACACTCATATTGTTTTGCGGTTAATCACCAGAACTCTTTTTATCTAGCAAGACTCTAACTCTGTACCCAGGAAACAGTAACTCCCCATTGCCCCTTCTCCCCAGCTCTGGAAAGCCCCAGAAAGCCACCATTCTGCTTTCTGTCTTGGAATTTGCTTTGTCCCATATAAGTGGAATCATACAGCATTTGCCTTTTATAACTGGCTTTTTTAGTCGGCGTAAAGTATATCCATATTGTGCATGTGTTAGAATCTCCTTCCTTTTTTAAGGCTGAATAATATTCTGTTGCGTGTCTCTTGCACATTTTGTTTATCCATTCATCTGTTGATGGACATTCAGGTTGTTTCCACTTCTCAGCTGTTGGTGAAAATATTGCGATGAGTGTGGGTATAAATCATACTGAAAATTTTGCTCTTTTTTCCTCTCACCTATATCTAGAAGCAATTTCTCATTTAGGGGTGATTTACAAAGGGAAGGTTGGTTTGAATGCAGTGATTTCTCATCAAACTTAGTGCCTGAAAGTTCACATTTCAAGGGAAATGACTGATTTCCTGTCTACTGGAAAGAAGCAATTCTAGGGATTTTTTCCTGTGTGTGCAAGGAACTGGTTAAGAAATTAATCATAATGGGCTGTCTTATCAACCTTTTAATCCTTGTCCTTCCCCCTATTTTTTTCAGTTAATGTATACTTTAGTACTACCCAGATATACCATAACAGTACATAGTTATATCTCTCCATATAATGTGAATACATAATTTTTCAAAACTATGTATTTTTTTCCTAATAAAAAGGAATACCTGTTGGGGACATTTAGAAGAAACAGAAATTCAAATTACCCATAAACATATCACCCAGAGGTGACCAGCTAATGTTTTGATATAGGACATGCACACACAGGGGTGGGTTATTATCTGTCAGTTATTGTTTGTTATGGTATTCTCTGTTTTTATTTTATTAAAAAATTTTTTTAATGTTTATTTTGAGAGAGAGAAAGTGGGGGAGGGGCACAGAGAGAGGGAGAGAGAGAGAGAGAATCCGAAGCATGCTCCTCACTGTCAGTGCAGAGCCCAACTTGGGGCTCAATCCCACAAACTAAGATCATGACCTGAGCTGAAATCAGGAGTTGGAGGCTTAATCAACGGAGCCACCCAGGTGCCCCCATATTCTCTCTCATTAAATACTAGGGGAGCATCTGAGTGGCTTTGTCGGTTAAGTGTCAGGATGTCACAGTTCTTGAGTTCGAGCCCTGCGTTGGGCTCTGTGCAGACAGCTTGGAGCCTGGAGCCTGCTTCAGATTCTCTGTCTGCCCCTCCCTCTCTCTGCCCCTCCCCCAAACTGCACATACTATTTTGTAAGTTTTTCTTCTTTCACTGAGTAGGACATTATGAACACTCTCCCTTGTCATTAAATCACATCCTGAGTGGGACTGTTGGTGCCTTGGTAGCACTGCATTCTCAGAAATGTCTTGAATTCTCTGGGTGGGGTGACTCCTCCGGAGTCAGCTGTCTTGCAGGTTCTGTGTGGAGCGTGATTTCTCTGCTGAAGCTCTTCATGGAGGAAGGAGAGTGGCATTTCCTTATTTTACAGTAGAGAAAACAAGGACTCGAAGTCGAATGACTTAACCAGGACGGGCGAAGCTGGGAACCAGATTGCTCATTCACTGCCTGGTGCTTGATTCACTCTATAAAGCTAATCTCAAGATCACTATCAGCGGAAATTATTTTCCCTAATCTCCTGGGAGTAGGCCTTAATATTTTTCTGTTTGCTTAATGGTAATTTCAATTCCATGTCTATTTTTTTTTCCACTTAAAAAAATGAAAAACTTTCCAGACTTCTTTGGGAGACTTGAGGATGTTTCTTCTCACGTGGCTGGAAACCTGTGTGAGCCTGGGACCATCCCTTCACCACCTGCACTGAGAATCCTTAGACCAGTTTTTTCCAAAAGCTGTTTGGAAATTCAGGGTCTGTTTTATTTACCAGATGCCTCCTTTTTTTGTGGTTTTATTAGCTCATTCAAAATACTCGTCTTTAAAAGGCTAGCAAGGTGCCATCCTTATGGAAATCATAGTTAGGTTCTGTCCATTGTAATCTGTATAGTGCTAATTTGGTGCTCATTGTTTTGGGAGTTTTTGAGGTGCTGATTATTTTGGTTCGTTCAGTCATTTTCCAGGTATTTATTGTGCACCTATTATGAGTTAGTCCTGGACTTAGGGACCTGTGAATCACTTAGAGAGCTAGTCAAGCAAATCCACCGGGAAGGCGCAGGGCTGTGGTGACAGAACATTGCTCAGGATACAGTGGGAGCAACGAGGGGCTCTGTAGAGAGAGGCAAGGGGGAGGGGAGAAGGGGCCATTCTAAACCTGAGTCCCTGCACCCCAAGGTATGCCCTGGGGAGCTCAGCAGGTAGTTTGACCTCATTGGAGGGAAGGGTGTATCTGGGGGTGTGGAAGGATACCGAGGCGTGCAGGGGTACTGGGGCGTGCAAGGGCTTGTGCCCTTCTGTCCATTCCCACGCTTAGAAGCAGCAGGCAGTTTCTCATAAACACTGTAGAGCTGAGCTGGCAGTTCTCTGGGTGACAGCCATGGCTGTGGGCAGGACAGACGGGGGCAGCTCCCAGGACTACTGCTGCCCCTTTCACACCTGAGGCCCCTCAGGGTCACTCAAGGGCAACCCTTGAGGTATCTGATAGAACTGATGCCAATTTGCTCTTTAAGAGTCAAAAAAAAAAAAAAGGGGAGGGGAGGGGCACGTGGGTGGCTCAGTTGGTGGAACATTGCACTTCATCTCAGGTTATGATCTCAAGGTTTGTGGGTTCAAGCCCCACATCAGGCTTTGCGTTGACGGCATGGCGCCTGCTTCAGGTTTTCTCTCTCTCTCTCTCTCTCTCTTTCTCTCTGCCCCTCCCCTACTCATGAGCACGCTCTCAAAAATAAACATTTTAAAAAAAAGGCATGGAACTCAAACAGGTGTTTGCCCACTCATGTTCATTGCAGCATTATTCACAAAACCCAAGAAGTGGAAGTAACCTGAGTCTCTGTCAATGGATGAATGACTCGACCAAATAGCTGGAACTAGACTGAGGCTGAAACTATTCCGCCTTAAAAAGGAAGGAAATTCTGACACATGCATAAAGTGGATGAACTTGGAGGATGTTGTGCTGAGTAAAATAGGCCAGACACAGAAGGACAAATGCTGAGTGATTCCAGTTACATGTGGTCAGAAATCACA
>CM053566.1:41246164-41361604 GCA_028646485.1 Cryptoprocta ferox
CACAGAGACCAGAAGTGGGGGGCGGGGGGGGGGGAGCTGCCAGTAGGGAGAAGGACTAGGGAGCCAGTGTTTATAAGAGCACAGTGTTTCAGTCTGGGATGAAAAATTTCTAGAGATGGATGCTGCTGATGGTGGCATAACAGTCCAAATGTACTTAATGCCACTAAATTGTGCACTTAAAAATGGTTGACATGGCAATTTTGTGTTATGCAAATTTTATGTTAAAAAGATTGTTTAAAGTTTATTTATTTATTTTGAGAGAGAGAGAACGTGTGTGTGCATAAGCAGGGGAGGGGCAGAGACAGAGAGAGAATCCCAAGCACGCTCTGCGCTGTCAGCCCGGAGCCCAAAGCAGGGTTTGTTCCCACGAACCTTAAGATCATGGCCTGAGCCCAAATCAAAGAGTCGGACTCTTAACAGACTGAGCCATGCCAGCGCCCCAGTAAGAAAACGTTCTAATAGCAGAAGAAAGCAAGGCCTAGAGCAAAGCTCAGCTCCAGGCCAGGGCTGCCTGTTGGGCAGGAAGAGGAGTCCTGGCCTTCCTCAGGAGGAGCTCCCCCCCTCCACCTCCCTGCGGATGATGACGAGGACCAGGCTGTCCACACAGCAGAAGAGCAGTCAGACGTTTGCACGAGCCCATCTGTGCCAGAGGGTTCCCCACACTGGGACCTGTGACACCGGGTCTCCGCTAGGCTCCAGCCACCTACAGCCCTGGTCTGGTGGTTAAATACATTAAACCTGTATCGCCAGACCTTTTACAAAGAAGCTGCCTCGTCTGTCGGGAAAACGTAGTTATTCTGTTCATGGAGCCTTAGAGTTCCAAGAGCAGAGCTTGCCTGGGCCCAGTCCAAAGTTCCAAAGTTAATTTTTTAAAAACCCATCATTCCTCCCCAGTTGGGTAAAACTTTTGGCAAAATAGCTTTCATTGGAAAATAAACTTTGAAGTTGTTTGAAGCTACACGGGCTTTCTTTCAGAGGTAGCAGAAACAGAAAGAGCTTCACTTCTTTTGAAATAAACTTCTGGAGAACTCATCAGAATTTGAAAGGACCGTGGGACAGATGTCCTATTGCTCACATAAGTAGTGAGGGGGTTTGAAGTGGTGTGTAACCTGCATAGACTCTTCCTGAGAGTGCTTTGAAATTCCATTGGTTTCCCCTAATTGGAGCCAGCCAACTGTGGGGTCATGGGTGGCCTCAGGGCAGGTGGCTCCGGCCTGGCTTGGCGGTGGCCCTGAGTGGGTCAGCAGGCCCTGTGGGAGGGAGGAAGGGAACACTGAGCAGCCTTCTATCCTTTCCGGCTCCCTTCTGGAAGACAGCCCCACTCCTTCTTCTGTAAGAGACACTTGTAAGCTGTCATTCTGAAAGAGGTGAGACACAAGAATAAATCTGCCTTTTCAAAGTGCCACCTCAGACTGTGTATGGACGTTGCCCTGTTCCTTACCTACCACCTCCTGGCTCTGAGGCCTTGGGCAAATTACACACCATGTTGGTACCTCAGTTTCTCCATCTGTAAAGTGGAAGTCAGAGTAGTACCTACCTTACAGGGATGTGGTTAGGAGTAAACACAAACAGGGGGGGGTGCCTGGGTGGCTCAGTTGGTTGAGCGTCTGACTTCGGCTCAGGTCATGATCTTGAGGTTCATGAGTTCAAAGCCCCATGTGTGGCTTGCTGCTGTCAGCGCAGAGCCTGCTTCAGATCCTCTGCCCCCTGTCTCTGCTCCTCCCCTATTTGTTCTCTCTCAAAAATAAATAAAACATTAAAAAAGACACACAGAGGGGCACCTGGGTGGCTCAGTCAGTTAAGCGTCTGACTCTTGATTTCGGCTCAGATCATGATCTCACGGTTCATGAGTTCGAGCCCCACGTCAGGCTCTGAGCTGACAGCTCGGAGCCTTCTTGGGATTCTCTTTCTCTCTATCTTCCCCTCCCCCGCTGATGCTAGCACACTCAAAAATAAATAACCAAAAAAGAAGTAAACACAAAGATATCTGTAAAGGCTTTGGCAGAGTGCTTGGTATGTAACGTTCACAAGATTAGATAGAAGTGTAACCAAGGTCTGCCGGCTTTTTGATCTGGTGTGATGTTCCTAAGCTATTGGAAGGAATGTCTGAGCACACACAGGATGACTGTCCCCTTTCTTCCACGCCTGCACTCTGGCCTCTGGAGGGTTGGGTAGCAGAGATGCTTCTGAGCTCCATGTTTCTGGGTTCCAAGACCACACACCCAGGGCTTCTCAGGCGGCATGTTGATGGGCCTTGGTTCCCTTTATGCCCCCAGTGCTTTTTATTAGTCTAAAGGCAGAAGCTGGACTGCTGGGTTTTTATGAACCTGGGAAAATGGGCTCTTGATGATTATGAGGTATTAAATCTTGGAGCCAATTTAATAGGCACTGACCAGCATCCGAGTGAGTCTCACTTGTCCTGATGCTTGGCAGGCCTCAGTTTTGAAGGACACGTGTCAGAATCCAGGAACAGAATGTCTAAGACTGAGCAGGGAGAAGGACGAATTGGAGGGGCTGTTTCAGGTTGTAGAGCAAAGATTAAACCCTCCTTTTTTCATATGTGTTGGCTGCAAAGAAGGCTAGAGTTTGTTCTTCCCTTTAGGGATGAGCAGATAGTGTCGCACGTGATTGGAGTCTCATGGGCTTTGCTAACATGTGACCTGAGCAGCTGGGCGGTCCCCTCACCTGGATTAGGGACCACCTAGATCCCTACCAGCACGGACACCCAGCAAACCTTCCTTGGTTTGCTCCTCCTTGGCCCCACCTGGCCTGAGCCAGAGTCCCACAGCACCTTGAACACACCTGTCAGGGCATTCTCCATTTTAAAAATTCTCTCCTTATGTGTCTCCCCACCAGACTGTTCTTTAAAAAAAAATTTTTTTTAATGTTTATTTGTATTTTAGACAGAGACCGAGCATGAGCAGGGAGGGGCAGAGAGAGAGGGACACACAGAATCTGAAGCAGGCTCCAGGCTCTGAGCTCTGAGCACAGAGCCTGACATGGGGCTCGAAACAAAGAACTGTGAGATCATGACCTGCACCAAAGTCGGATGCTTAACCAGATAAGCCACCCAGGCACCCCTCAACTAGATTGTTCTTGAAAGCAGGCACTATGCTCTTTTCATCCTCTCCCTAGCACCTTGTCTCCGGTGCGGTGTGTAAGGAGTGATTAATGGATGGTTGAATGCATACCCAAGGGATAGTTTATAATTCCGGTGAGCTTTGTCCCAGGTGGTGTGGGAGAAGGTTCCTGTGCATTGAGCCTTCGCATGGTATATATGCTTTTCTTGTCAGCCCTGCATGCCTTTTTATTTATGCCTCTATTTCTTGGTAAGGCTTTACAAAGTTTTTCTGTTTTGTTATTATCTAACTTTTGACAGATCAGGGTGTTATTATTTTTCCTTGCGATTTTTAGGAATCTACCCAGTTTTCAGAGAGGGCTCTCACTTCTCTTTTTTTTAATGTTTATTTATTTATTTTGAGAGAGAGAGAGAGAGTGTGAGAGCGAGCAGGGGAGGGACAGAGAGAGAGATAGGGAGATTGAATCCCAAGCAGGCTCCATGCTGTCAGCACAGAGCCCAATGCAGGGCTCCATCTCATGAATCGTGAGATCATGACCTGAGCCAAAATCAAGAGTTGGACGCTTAACGGACTGAGCCACCCAGGCCCTCTCACTTCTAGTCTAATGTCATCCCTCAGTTTCTGCCACTATGTGGAGCCTAGCCGCCTGGGGCTGGCCCCCCACCAGGCCTCCACCCACCACACGTGCCTTCCTGGACTTCTGGTTCCCCCCGATTCCATTGTCCTTGTGCCCCTGCCGAACAGGCACAGCTCAGAGCTCACCTGCATGCTAAGCTCTGGCCTGTGAGAATAGTCTTGGAGTTTTAGAGCTTTGTTTGCCCTGTCTCCATACTGGGTCATGAGCCACCCAGAACGGGGGCCAAGGTTCTTCACTCTTCTTTATCCCTGAACCTAGGGCCGTGAGTACTTGTGTGTATGTGGTGGTGACAGTAATAATGCTGACAATGCCGTCTTGCTTGGAGTCACATAATACAGACAGTAGATCTGGAACCCTGCCTATTTCCCCTGCCATTCCATTAGCACCGTCCTTCGCTTGATAACAGTGGTTTCTAATATTTCTTGGGATCACATAGAAAAGAGGGAAAAATGAACATATGTACATACATGCTTTGCATCTGGTTTTATTTATGCCTAGGAGGTCAGGCACCTGAGTTTAAGGATCTGTGCTAAAGAATTGACACCATTGGACATCCTTAGGGAAATAAAATGGCGGCTGATTGCATTTCTTTTAGCCCATTGCTTCTGAAAACATTGGTTGAAAACAGTGTATCGCCCACCTTCCAGGTTGTTGTTAACATATTATTTTCCACAATAACCATGTGGCATCATAAGGAAGCCCTGCGAGAAAGGGGCCATGTAGACCTCTGGGACAAGCTCTTGCAAAGAAGGCGATAAGCAGTTGAAGCCACGTTACGTCTAAGTGAATATTCATGTGGTTTTAGGCACAGCTCTTGTGCCGCAAATTCACTTTGGAAACCTTTCCTGAACAGCCTGGTAATTAGAACTGTGGTTGCTAATTACCTATACGGTGAGGCAGATGCGCTAATAATATATTTTCAAAGGGCTCTGAAAGAGCTGTTAAAAAATTAAACTACCTCCCCAGATGCTGACAGGAGCACAGAAGTGCCTCAAAGCAGGTATTGTCTTCCATCTTGCTTCTCGGATTCTCTCCTAGATCAGCCTTTAATAAAAAGAGAGTCCCTTGCAAGTGTGGCTTACTCTGGAGGCTAGGGAAATGAGAAGTTATGGAAACTGAAGTCTCAGAGCTCCAAACAAACAACACTTTGATGTGCACATCAGGGAGGGTGCCTGTTTGGCCTGCAGGGAGAAGAGGGGTGGGGGGAGGACCAGCAGTCAGCAGGTGGTGGGTGATGCAGTGCTTGAGGCCCCAGGAAAGTGACGAGCTGGCCTTGCCCTGTCCAGGGTCTGCCTGGATCCACCTTCCCTTCCCACCCGGTGTCTGTTGTTGTGGGCTGGACTCAAACCGAAAGGAGCAGCTCAACCCCCATTAGAAAGGAAAGGGACCAGTTCTGCAGTGAGGTAGTCCGCACCCTGGCCTTGCTCTCTCCTACCATCGAGCTCTAGCCTGGGCAGGTCCATCAGGCTGTCAGTCTCTGCAGCTTTGGTTGAGGGAAATTGAACCAGATTCATAGTTTTCAACATTGTGTTACCTAGACCTCCAAGGATCTCAGCAAGAGCCCTAGCAGCTCCATAAGCAGTTGATTTATTTTCACTATGTATTTTCCCCCAATGTATATTTTTCTACCTAGATAGCTTATATATTTTAATATTTATATGTCATATGTAAGTATTTTAACAGTGTGATTAAGTTGCAATTCACATCACCATCCATTTAAAATATACTGTTCGGTGGGTTTAGTATATTCACAAAGTTGTGCAACTGTCACCATTGTGTGTTTAAAAAATTTTTTTTTAATGTTTGTTTATTTTTGACACAGAGAGCATGAGCAGGGGAGGGGCAGAAGAGAGAGGGAGACACAGAATCTGAAGCAGGCTCCAGGCTCTGAGCTGTCAGCAGAGCCCAACGTGGGGCTTGAACCCACGAACTGTGAGATCATGACCTGAGCTGAAGTCAGATGCTTAACCGACTGAGCCAGCCAGGTGCCCCACCATTGTGTAGTTTTAGTACATATTCATCACCCCAAAAAGAAACCCTGTGGCCATTAGCAGCCACTCCCAATTCCCTCTACTTCCCATACCCAGCCCTAGACAACCACTAATGCCCTGTCTGTACGGATTTGCCTGTTCTGGGCAGTTTATATAATTGGAATCCCACAATATGTGGTCTTTTGTGGCTTCTTTCACTTAGCATCACGTTTTCAAGGTCTGTCCATTTTGTAGCATGTATCAGTACTTCGTTCCTTTTTTTTTATTTATTTAAAAAAATTTAAATTTATTTTAGAGAGAGAGCTGGGGAGAGGGACAATGCGGGGGAAAAGAGAGAGAGAGAAAGAGAATCTTAAGTGGGCTCCACGCTGAGCATGGAGACCAATGTGGGCTCGATTCCATGACCCTGGGATCATGACCTGAGCTGAAACCAAGAGTCAGATGCTCAACTGACTAAACCATCCAGGTGCTCCAGTTCTTCATTCCTTTTTATGGCTGCAAAATATTGTATCTTACTCATCCATTCATCTGTTGTTGGACGTTTGGGTAGTTTTCACGTCTTGGCTGTTGTAAATCATGCTGCTTTGAACATTCACATGCAAATGTTTTGCATGGGTATGCTTTCATTTCTCTTGGATTACATCTAGGAATGGAATTGCCAGTTATATGGGGTAATTCTGTGTTTAACATTTTGACGTATAACTTACATTGTATAATATATACATACACAACATAATATGTACAAATAGTACACGTATATAGTGGTATATAATATGTACATATATTTAATATATGCATAATGTATAATATATGTATTTAAGTAGTTGTATATAAAATGTTTTAAAAACTGCAGTAGGAACGCCTGGGTAGCTCAGTCAGTTAAGTGTCTGACTTCAGCTCAGGTCTTGATCTCACAGTTCATGGGTTCGAGCCCTACATCGGGCTCTGTGCTGACAGCTCAGAGCCTGGAGCCTGCTTTGGATTCTGTGTCTCCCTCTCTCTCTGCCCCTCCTCTGTGCTCGCGCTCGCTCTCGCTTGCGCATACGTGCTCACTCTCCCTCTCTCTCTTTCTCTCTGAAAAATAAATAAAATGTGAAAAAAGCTGCAGTAAAACATAAGCTAATAGTGTTCTATAACAAACCCTATCACACGGGTGACCATGGTACATTAATTATGCATTAATTAATTTCTGCTATTAGAGTAAGTTGATTTTATGCAACTAAGCTTCACCTGCCACATCTTTTTAATTGCGTCCTGAGTTTTTTAGAAATGGTTACCAGAGGCACATACTTATCTGTGTCAATTGAGATTATCTTCGTACTATACAACCAAGACCAAAGAAACAAATTAGATGCTAAGATTGATCTTAGAGTAGAAATGTTATCCATAATTCCTGGTTTTGTATTGTTTGTACATCAAAATAGCTTCACTGCTCTAATAGTGGTTGAGTTATACGTTCAATTTATAAAACTTGTAATTATTCTAATCTGTTTTATACTTTGGGATTTGACATTGATTTGTTTGAAAAAAATGTTCTGCTCCTCAAAAGTTTGAACCTTTGTGATCTGACAATCTCTGAGGTCCCAGCTTTGGTTTTGGACCTCATTCTCGATATGGCTTTGGCTTTTGTTGGCTTGCCTCAGAGAAGTCCCCCAGAGCGATGTCCGTCTGACTCTCCAGAGCAGTTAAGATCCGTTGTTGCCTCCCATGGACCCCCTGTAGCTTCAGACAGTTGTCCCTGCTATACTTAAGCATTTATTGAGCACTTACTATGACCAGGTAACATAGTTATTAAAGGGGTTCCAAAGACGGGGAGACATAGTTATAGGTCTTCAGGGTACTTGCAGTCTGGTTGGAGATACAGGGTGTAAAATAAGAATGAAATCAACCATTCTACAAGTGTCTAGATGTGAGTATTTCCTAATACGGTAATGATACCAAATGTAGGAATTCAGAAACAGTCAGGGGCCGCTTCACAGAGCAGCTGGTTCCGCACCTGTAGGATTTAGATGGATGAAGAGCAGGTGAAGCAGATTCTGAGTTTTCTTTAGAACTAAGATTTAGTCACCCTTGGGGCATTCCTTGCCCCATAAACCTGTTAGGAGGCCAATGATTCCGAAGTCCCGGTCCCACTCAGCTTCCATAAAGGGAGTAAACATCGTGGTGAAGGAGAGGCAGGCATTTTTAAAAAAGACTTCCAGAAAGGAATGAGATCACTTGGGCCCCTTGTTTGGAAAAAGGATGTTATTGCTTGAAGTCGGATGGACAAGGAAGAATCAATCTTTGTTTCCATAAGCTGCTATTGAGTGTGGGCCGAGGTTAATCTGAAAAACTAGAAAATAAAGATTGATGAAACCCCCATCCATCCTGAATTTGCTATAAATAATTGCATGCTGTTTCTGAACTGTCAAAATCCATTTCTACTAAAGGCCCTTTGGAACAGAGAAAGGTCAAGCCGGAAACCAAGGGAGAAACTCAGGGGAGCGATTATGCTGGAAGGCAGCCTCCTAAAGGTCTCCTTAAATACTGATGTGGAAGTAACCAGCCTGCCTGACTTCCTGCTGGTTCTAATTAAATTAGCTCCCGTTGACCTCTCACCTTTCAGGGACTGGGGAGCCAGGGAGAGGAGTGTACCTATCGGCAGAGTTGGGCTTTCTCCTGGAGCGTGTGCACCTCAGCCTTCGTGCGGCAGACCTCACAAAGCCGGGCATAGAGAACCCCCATTTTGCTTTTGAATGGAAAATAAGTGTGTATCTGGCTTAGAAAGCCTTTCGCCTGCAAAGGCATTCTTGCAAAGCACCAGTAAGTCCTCCTAGTGATTGGGAAAGAAAGATGTGGTCACCATGCTCAGGCCATTGTCACCAGGCCATTGTCAGGGTGGGGTGTTTAAGAGATGGCCCCATCCTGAGTGTAGAGAAGAGGGTCTGGGATGAAACATGCTTCCTGAAGAGGCTGGAGATGAGTGGAGGCCACATGTTCATCAGACATGACTTGGTGCTCGTGGGCCTTCAGAAGGCTCAGGAAACGGTTGCAGTCAGCCTCTTTCTGAGGAAGCAGCCCCAGCCTCTGCATCTACACCCTCACCTCCTGTCAGAAGCCTGCAGTGTTCCTGCACCTCTTCTGTTCTTGTGTCAGAAGGAAACACTGCACTAGTGCGCACACACACTTAGGTGGTGCCAACCCCAGCCCCACCCGTCTGTGCCAGCTCCTCCTGGAACCGACCATGTCCATCTTATCAGGGGCCTGTTTCCTGGTTCCTTTTATAGGTTCTTCCCTGACTTTGCTTCAGAGGATCCCTCCATGTCTTGTGCTTACCTGGTGGCCCATCCTGTTCAGCTCTGGTAAGGCATGTGTCTGAGAAATCCACTCTGAGTTTACCTTTTTAAAAAAAAATTTTTTTAATGTTTATTTAGTTTTGAGAGAGACAGAGTGCAAGCAGGGGAGGGCCAGAGAGAGAGGGAGACAACAGAATCCGAAGCAGGCTACAGGCTCTGAGCTGTCAGCACAGAGCCCAAGGTGGGACTTGAACCCACGAACTGCAAGATCATGACCTGAGCCAAAGTCGGACACTCAACCGACTGAGCCACCCAGGTGCCCCCTGAGTTTACCTTTTGAGCCTCCCACAATAGTCTGGGTGCCTCTTCCCAGTTAAATCTCAGTTCTCCTTTGAGCTCACTCATGCCCTCCCCTGTCTCCCCCGTACTCCGTACCTGGTCTGTGCTGGCCTTAAACTCTGGGCCCAGGTGCTGGATTCCCAGTCACCCTCCCCACCTGGCTCAGGGAATCCCTTTGGCTGAGAGCACCTGGATTTGAGTGCTTGAATTCCAAAGTCCTCTCAGAACATACGTGAGTTGGCCCCATACTTCTTGCGCTGGTTATGTCAGATTGACAGAGCTCTTTTCTCTCCAGGGTGAAGCCAACCCTTTTATTTTTGAGTGGTTTTCCATTGCTCATGTCGTTTTCCATCTCTCACCCTGTTGTGGCTTGGTCCTCACTTGTCTCCTCTCTGGCCCTCGTTGGTATCCAGCATGTTTTGTAGCAAGGACACATCAGCCACACAAAACCCCAAACCTCTCTGGATCCTAATTTTTTTTTTTCAACCGATAAGTCTGCTTTTGGTTTTTGCTTTTGCACATTCGGCTACCTTGTTCCCTGCAATTGCAGGGCAAGGCCCCTTCCCTTCCCGCCAGGATGAGGCGGAGCCGGGATTAGGATGCAGCGCTGTCACTGAGCCTGTGGCCCTGGCCACCCCTTTATTTCCTGATACCTGGAGGATGTCCCAGGAGGTTGGGCAAGTGCCTTTGTGGTGGCCACGTGTGCGGTGTCGCACTGCTGCCCTCCGACCTCCCTATCCAGTGCCTTCGTCAGGGCAGTTGAAACTTGTTCCCAGAGGGAATCATTGTGGGTCTTCAAACTAGGGAATGACCTATGATGGAAAGGGTGTTTTGTAAGATTAGGGTGGCGGTGGGCAGGGTGGACCCAGGCCCCTGAGGAGTGAACACCTGGCCAGTTACTAAATCCTGCCAACAGGTCTGTCTCTGAACAGCCCTAAATACCAAGATGACCACACACCTTGGTTTTCCAGGATTTGTTGAGTCTGATGAGAGCTTTGAAGCAAAAGTAAACTCAGGCAAGCCCAGTGCCTTTGTAGTCTCTGGAAACATTTAAAGTTGCTTTCTTGACCTGCGTATAAAAATGTAGAAACAGATCTTACTTGAACAAGTGATTGCAATGCTTAGTGCATTGGTTTTAAAATTTGTTTTCTACCTGAGTCGTCAGCTAGAAGCTTTAAAACCTAGCCGCTTTGAAAGTCAGTTTCCATTCCTCCTTTTCTTAAGTAATCTGTTTTCCTTCTTCTACAAGGAAGACTTCCATGATCCACTGCGGGGGGAGAGCTGTTTCATGTGTCTGTCTGTATCCCAGGTATGGGGTATGGCTCTGGCTTTAGGCACACAAGCTGTGGTGGGCAGGAGGTTTTCCTTGCACAGGCAAGGAAATGTCGTGTGCTTTTTGCTCAGAGGCATTGTAAGGGCTGACTGGCCCAGTAGGGTGTTGGGAGATCGCCCCGGCATGGTGGCCTGGCCCAGCTAGTCTGCCACTGCAATGGCAGATTACATGGCTCTACTCTGGGATTTCCTGACAGTCTGACAGGCAGCATTGCCAGGGGAGCACGTAAGGGCCATGCTCAGTCCATCACCACCTTTGCTGCTGGACCAAGCTTTAGATCCGTGGAAAGCAGAATGAATCATGACCCTAATAAACATGACTTCATGCTAAAGCTAAGGCCAGTTTTGCTTTAAGACTATGTATGTGGCTTCTGTTAAGAGGTGACAGCTGACTTTTCTTTCTTCATCTGTAAACTCATATGTATTGGTGGGGAAGCAGTTTCCTTCTTCACTGAGCACACTCTCATTTGACTTCTGCTAAAGGAGCATCTGGAATCTTGGCTTTAACATTTGCCAAATCATGAACGAAGTTATCCTTAGTTGCTGAATCTAGAGAGTAAGGTTATGAAGCCGTGGTGTCAACAACTCAGAGCTATGTTAGAGAAATGAAGGGAGTGCATGTTAGAGGTGCACTTGGCTTTCAAAGAGCCTACGGTTGGAAAACCAGCATTTTCACAAAAGATTTATCTTGGATATATGGAGGTTCTTCTCCTTAGGGTTCCTTTAAGCAGTAGGTTTCCATAGTAAATAAGTTTACCAATTACAGATTTATACTCTGCTTTCTAGGAACACCTTTTCTGCATGAGCCGAGCGCTATTTTTAGAACAAAAGACTATGTCTGTGATGTGGGGATACAAGAGAACAGAGTAGGATCTCAGGACATTTTACAGAGATTTTCTACCTGCTAAAAAGGTCAGCTCTGCTAGTTTCTAGGCTAGTGGTCTCCCTGTCTTTTCTTGCTGGGCCCTAATTGGGCCCTTTGGAAGCTTTGAACTCCAGATCAGAAAAGGAGACTAGGAGATGAAGGCTCCTTTAGTCTCATGGTTGAAGTGGGACTTCTTCATGCCCAGCCCTGTCGCCTGGCCCGCAGTTGGGTACCACCAGCTTTACCAGGAGAAGGAGGTCTGTGCCCTGATAGTCCTCAGAGTTTTCTGAGACCCCAAAAAGGTCTCGGACCACTGCTCCCATACCTGCAGGTTGACATTGTGAACCTGTGGACATCGGGATCAGGCCTTGAGGTGAGGTTGGAGCCCTGCTTCTTGCTTCTACTGATGGTCCTTGATCCCCCTCCTCCCATCTCTGCTGACCACCTTCCTCACTTGCTGGTCCATAGCCAGAGAACAGGGTACCCAGCCCTGGGGATGGCTGCCCAGCCTGGGAGAGAATCCTGGATTCCCTGTTGGCTCCCATTCTTCTATCCTGCTCAGAGGCTGCTAGTGTCCCCAGTGGTGGAGACAGATTACAGCTTTATCCCAAGGTGGGGTGCTGTTTCCACTGCCCTTGCTTTTCCTTTTCACAGTTTCAATCATAGGCAAATCTGTATATTTACATTTGTAATTAGATATGGAACTAGCAAAGAGTCTGAGAGGACACATTCACCAAATTAATTTTTTTAATGTTTGTTTATTTTTGAGAGAGACAGAATGTGAGTGGGGGAGGGGCAGAGAGGGGAGAGGGAGACACAGAATGAGAATTAGGCTCCAGGCTCTGAGATGTCAGCACAGAGCCCGATGCAGGGCTTGAACTCACAAACCGTGAGATCATGACCTGAGCCGAAGTCAGACGCTTAACCAACGGAGCCACCCAGGTGCCCTGACATACACCAGACTCTTATAAACGGGTTTGCCTGTCATTTCTCAGTTTCTACTTCATACGTTTCCTGATTTGAATATTTTTTTTACAGTGAGATGTATTACTTTTATAGTCACAAAAGCAGTACAAATTCCAGTTGGAAAAATGAATGTTTAATAAGCTCAAACAGAAGAAACTCATTTTAAACATCCCATCTTCTGCTTGCCAACTGCCCAGCTGTCCCTTCTCCCTTCCCACCTTCCCACTAGATGAGGGTCTGCTGTCTCCCTCTACTTCCTGTTGCATTGAGGCGTTGGGAAGCTTTCTGAGGATGATTTTTGGCATCTGTTGACCAGACTGGGAACTCGCATATTGAATAGCGAGAGCCCACTAATAGTTGTGTATAGAAAAGCATTGAGTGGAAGGTCAGGTGCTTTCTGGGAAAAGTCCATTGGAACCCACCTGCCTCTTGATGGAGTTCATCATTGTATTCAGCCAGCCTGAACTGAGTACCTACTGTTTGCTAAGCATGTTCCATCCCTAGGCCACAAAAGTGATCCCTCCCCTGAGCCAGCCCACTATCTAGCGTGGTTCAGTTTTGTCTGAGGGAGAGAGATAGAGACATAGGTAACAAAGCAAATAAATTACAAGTGTGCACATGTCTTGTGACTATATTAATAGGTTATTTTTATGGTTGTTTTGTTTTTCCTTTTTTGGGTCATAATAACTGTCTGAATGAATATGAGGTAGCCATGACCTCAGCTCGCCCATTAGCTGTATAACTGAGGTATCCATGATGCCCTCACTTCCTTCACACACGTGAAGACATAACTGTGCCCACCAGTGGCCCATCTCCTAGACAGGAAGGGGGCTCCTTACATGGGGAAAACTGGAGCCACTGAGGAAATTGCCTTCTTATGAGGATAGTGTTGGTTGGCCCAGATGGCCTATGTCCCTTCTTGCTCTCAAAGCTCATGTTTTGCTCTCAGAGATTTTTAACGGGCCCCAGGGGTTCCGGTGGGCAGCCAAGGGAGAAAACATAGATCCAACCTTACTTCCTCATTTGACACTGAGCCTAAGGCCAGGGGCCACCTTCCTTGTCAAATGCTGGTCCTAACTATCAGTGTCACATGCTCTCTCCTGCGGTGCCCTCTCCCTGACGTTGGCTTTTGGGCCAAGCTCCTGCTTCAGGTCACCCCATAGGGGGATTGGCTTTGATCAGCTGGCCCAGCTGGCGCCCAGGATGACCCTGCCTGACCTCACCGGTCAGCAGGGACAGCAGTGAGCCCAGAGTCCAGCTCCGGGGAGGTTCTTCGGGCAGTTGCCCCCCTGCCCACATCAGTGCTCTCTCCTTCTGAGGCACTCTGCTTACTGTGCTAAGAAGAGATGGCCCTTTTCCAGAAGCTCTGATGAAACTCCCCCGGGCACGGCTCCCACCTTGCCCCTCACTCTCCTGGGCTCCCCAGAATCACTGCTGACTGCCCGACAATAGGGATGGCCAGGCAGCCAGGCCCACTTGCCCCACCCCATCGGTTTGTGTGGATAGTCATTGCTCCTGCCCTAAAAATGGAGCTAGTGACACTTTTGTGCCTAAAGACACTTTCAAAATCCTGGCCCTGGGTCTTCCCTTGTCCAGTCCCCTGTTAGTCCAGTCCCTTCTTCTGTGTGATTTTTTTTTTTTCCTCTCTTCTCCCAGTGACCTTTCCTTAAGTTTTCAGTGTAAGTGGATTTATTATAACCAGCCCTGGGTCCCAGGTTCACACAGTGACTTGCTCTGCAGTGAACCACCAGCCCTAATGATACGTGGATTAATTTGGTCCAGGTAGGTGTAGCCAGATAGGCAGTCTTGTCATGGATTAGCACTTCCTTATCTAGACAGAGTCCAGCATTCAAAAGATATGGGGGGCTGTAGGGAGGCTGGTGTGTACAGTCACTGAATGTGAGCCACGTTGGCCTCAAAGGTGTTAAGGGACAGTATGGAAGGGCCCAAAGCGACAGGGAAGGGAACCCTGAGTTCTGAGGACCAGTCATGGACTCTTCCCATTCGATCATGTCCACACGTAATACTCAGGCTCTTACTTAATGTCTGCTTGCTTAATAAGAAGGCTAAGTAGTCTTTGTCAGTCACTAAAACCTGCAAAGACCTCTGCTTGTTAACTGTGCCTGATGAGGAGTTTGCATAGTAATGGACTTAGTTTATGAGGCAGATTGCAGGTGAAAAGTACCTGATGAAGCTTGGCCACCTTCCCTAAGCCTTCTCTTCCATTTCAGGCTTTCTGAGGATAGATAACAAAGAGGGAGGTTATTAACATACCTTGGAAGGATGTAGCAAGTGGCAAGGAGCAGAGATGAGCACCGCTGGGTTATGCCCTCGTGGCAGTGAACAAAGATATATTTTATGTGGGAAGGGCAGGCACTTTGGCTTTGTTTTCATGGTGCCTTTTGACTCTAATATTCTTTGCAAACTCTGTGTCTCCATCTCAAAGAATACAGGTGACCCTAGGGGCGCCTGGTGGCTCATTTGATTGAGCATCAACTCTTGATTTCTGCTCAGGTCATGATCCCAGGGTCGTGGGATTGAGCCCCAGGTTCCACGCTCAGTGCAGAGCCTGATTAAGATCCTTCCTCCCTCCCTCCCTCCCTCTCTCTGTCTCTGTCTCTCTCCACCCTCTCTCTACTCCTTCACCCCCACCTTCTGCCCCCCCCTCACCTGCTTGCGTGCTCTCTCTCTCTCAAAAAAAAAAAAAAAAGAAAGAAAGAAAGAAAGAATACAGTTGACCCTAAACAACATGGAGGTTGAGGCACCTTCCTCCTTTTCCTGTTTCACTGAGGCCCAAAGATTAAGGAGTTTTCTAAATATCCAGAGCTCCTGAACCCCAGGACTGAAATCGAGTTCATCTGACTCAGAGTGCATGGTCCTTGTGGAATTGCACCTGCCTCTGAATGGGGAACATGGGGGCCCTGATCCCGAGAGCTGTGATGTGCAGGGGTATGACTGACTGGGCATCTGCCCTGTACCAGCCTGAGACTCCGTACCCAGCAGACCTAGCACCTGGAAGGGCTGTGCTTTGATGGTCCTGACACATCAAAGCCACAGCTGAAAGGTGCTGTCATAGGGGTCCTGGGGTAGCCGAGTGACTGCAGTTACAGGGCTGCACAGAACAGCCCCACTTAACTAATGAATTGACCACCTATAAACTATAAAATCAGTTCCCAGCCCCTGTGCACCCCTCTCAGGTAAGACCATTGTCTCCTCACAATCATTGCCTCAGATCTGGCTGACTGTTAGAAATCTGGGAATGAAATGGAAATTCACTGGAAGTTAATTGCAGTGACACTGCAGATCTTGCAAAAGGTCCAGCGTGTCATGAAGACACTGAAGGTAATGTTATAGAACTCTTGGTACTTCCAGATTGACAAATGAAGGTCTGAGAGAATGCCAGTTTACCGTTGAAGAACAAAGACTGTTCTAGATGACTGTTTTAGAAAGGATTTGATACAAAAAGATTAAGAAAGGCTCTTCAAAAATTGATGAAGCCCTTGAATATCAGTTTGCAAAAACTTTCTGAGTGTCTTATTAGAAGTAAAATATAAAGCAAAAGGTGGTTGATCAGAAAAAGAAAACACAAAACAGAAGTTAAACATTTGTTTCATTTTTTATTGTTCTTTAGGACAAATTAAAATACGTTTATAACTGCATGTTCTTAATCTAATTTTAACAAATGTAGTATAAAATAGGCTTATCCTTCTCATTTTAGTCCCCGTTTTTTCAAGGTAAAGACCCAATGAATTTTTTTCTATCCACCCCCCCTCAGCCAAACCATTTACCATGAAATGATGGTCTTTGTTAAAATGGATTGATTGTAAAGTCACCAGCCACGATGCAACCCTGGTCCCTATACCAGATATTCTCAGTTAACTAGGACCTGTTCTTATTTTAATCTGACAAAAGAAACTAGATTAAGGAGGTTTTAACAGATGGTTTGCAATTCTTTAGCACTCTGGAAGAGTCCATATTTTGCCTGATCATGCCCTGATATCTATTCTTCCTGGTGTCTGAGAAACTCTCCCAAAGGAGTAATGTCTTCCAGAGACCACTTTTTTTTTTTTATCACATCCTAATGATTTTCAGATTTTATTTAATATGATTTTAAAATTGAGTATTAGTTAACCTGGTTCAGACCACTGACATTTGAATACTTAACAGTATTATCTAATGCTTTAGAAAATTGCACACAGTATCCAAGTTATTATATACTATAAGAAGCACCTTGTCTTTTTTGAGGAAATTGTAGCATAAAAGGATCAGTCACTTCCCTGATCACTACAAAACGGTTAATCCCTATTAACCAGGGAGAATGCTCCAGATTCAGCAAGGCAAGATGGTGCAGACTGGGAACATGGCAGCCTCTTTAAGACAGCTCTTGTCCAGCTTTTTTTTTTCTTTTTTTTTTTTTAAGAACAGTTTCAGATTTATGGAAATGCTTGATCCATTTTACAATGTGGTTTTAACACCTAGGTTTTTCCCTCTTTCAGACGACGCCTCATTTCCCAGAGATCATCCTTGGAAACCCTGGAAGATATTGAGGAGAATGCCCCTCTACGGAGGTAAGTTTTTACTGTTGCACGTAAATGGTCTGCAGTACAATACGGCAGCCAAAGTGTGATTTTTTTTTTTTTTGTCCTTGATTGACAGTATTAAAGTTTTAAAATAATGGCCTCATCCCCACACTCATACTTTGGAAATCCCAACCCTGAGAACCATTAGAGCACTATTAAATCTCAGTTATGTATTGGAAAAGCTCAGTTTGCATGTGGATTTGGGTGCTGTTTCCTTTTTAATTTGAAAGCTGCTGCTTGATGAAGACGAGCCCATCATTGTCGCAGCTTTCTTAGATTCAGTGACACAGTAATCACAATCCCGGACTTCATTAGCAGGTGCCCACCATGTGACTCCATCAGTAGCTGCTAGGGAAACCCAATTAGGATAGCTCTGGGGGCTTCTTTGGAGCTGAAAGTGATTTTTCCATTGGGATCAGAAAGGTGCTTGCGAGGCATCTGTGTTTGGGTGACAGCAGTTGCTGAGTTGTGCCATGCCTCTGGCAGCTTTCCTTCCCCTAATCCTGCACTTTACCGCCGACCCCCTTCTGTGCCTTGCTCCCCTGGCCTTGAGTGGAGGAGACCGTATTCACACAGCACATCTCCTTCAGTGCTTGTGGCAGCGGATCTGGGATGGTTCTGGGGGTACGCCTGCCCCCGCATGAGATCAGGCAGCATAGGACCCGGTGACTTCACAGGGCATGCGCCAAGGCTTCACAGGGCATGCGCGGCTGGCGCAGAGGGAGGCCCGCGGGAGAACGTTCGTTCCCATTGGCACACACCAGCTTCCGGAATCCGCGTCTACACACCTTGTGCTTTAGGGGCCTGGCCACGGCTGGGGAGGGCGGTCGCCCGGGAAGGTGCTGGCATGGGTCTTGCCCTGGAGCCGGCCCCTTTCCCGCCTGATGCTGCACTCCCGGGTTAGTCCTGTCCACCTACCACCTGGATGGAATGTGGAGCATAGACAGGTGGGGGATCTGATCGAAAATGTTGGGTGACTGAGTCTTGCCGGTGATACCATCCCAAAGAGAAAGTCAGGGCCACTTTTGAAGTCTTTGTGAAAACGTACGTAACCTCGGGGATCATTTTAGGATGAGTGTGTGGCTGTGGGATTAACGTGGCTTGGGTGCAAGTGTGCTTCTGTCCCACGCTAGTAAATGTTGGGAGAAGCTCTTTTCTGAAGTAGCCCTACAAAAAGTTGCATGAGAAGGCTACTTTAGGGAGCTGGCTCTGGTCCAGAGTAATCCCCGAGAGTGGAGGAGAGAGGTTCTCAGGAGGCACTGAGCGGCTTTGGCATTTGGGCAGGTAAGGTCACTCCTGCCACAAACGGGGAAATCAGTGAATAGCACTAAAGAGCTCCAGGTGTTTCGAGATACTGTGAGAAGCCTCGGTTAAAGCCGTGTGATAGTTGTGAGTCAAGAAAAACCAGGTAAAAAATGTTACTCTGTCCTAAGGGATTCCAGGCGGTTACAGCAGGGGTGGGGGAGATGGGGGAGGGCGAGGAGGAACAGCGTGGTGTGTTTCTGGTCACGTGCCGTTCGGTCACCTCTGTACCACGTTTGAGCACACTAAAAAGGGCTTATTTGCCTTAACTATAACTTCATCCAATTCTTACTTATAGAATACTGTACTTAATTTCTAAAAAGCCTTGTGTAAATATAAAATTAAAAAAAAAAACAAGCCTGAAACCAAAGGATTTGGGCAGTTTGAGAAGACTTTATTTTCCCTAAAAGACCTTTCTTTTCTGAACTTTAAAAAAAAAAACTTCCAATATTTACTTTGAAATGATGAACACTGGGTGATGTATAGAATTGTTGAATCAGTATATTGTACACCTGAAGCTAATGTAACAGTGTAGGTTAACTTTACTAGAATTAAAAATAACTAACTTAGAAATGTACTTATTTCTAGGAAATAAAATTGACATGATACAGCAGAGGAATGTTAGGGAGTCAGGGGGCCTGAATTCTTGGTCTGATCCTTCTACTGAATGGTTTCCCGGCCTTGGACATTTTATTTAGCTTCTCTGGGGCCTCAGTTTTCCCATCTGTAAAATGGGAGGGGCAAATTGATCTCTGAGGTCCTCTCCAGCTCCCAATTTTGTGAAATGAATGTACCAGTAATGACACTGAAGTGTTTTGGGAACTGTGGGGGCGGAAGGCCATTAGCCCAAGTTGCTTTTAAACTCTGCACATGGAATAAATGGCTGCAAGGCATCTTATTAAAAACCTTTTGCATAATTAAGTGTATCCTGTAATCAGTGCTAACAAGAAAGAGCTAATCTTTCATTAAATTAGTTTTTAATTTCATTCTATCCTAATTTAATTTTGCATCACTTAAGATGTATGTTTTTAAATGGGTACTGAAATTAATTCATTCTTTGCTCAACCTGCCGCAAGCTGAGTGCTCAGTCTTCCAGTTTCCTTGGCAATTGTTGCTAATGCCACAGCTCTCTTTTAAAGCATTTCTTAGATTCTCTGGTGGTTTAGTTGATTACTTTAAAAAATGCATGAAAACAAACAACTTGCTGAAGGAGGGGCTAGATTAATCGCATGTGCCCTGATAATTGGGTGCTGATATGTTATCTTTTTCAAAGTCTTGGCTTGTCTCTTGCACATCACAGTTTGCTAGAAAGTTAGTGTCCTGTGCCTACTTGGGATGAATTAAGCATTCACAGAGTATTTGGACTGAGGAGTTTTCCACCTGCCTGGGGGTTACCTGGTATCCTAGTATTAAAGACTGGGGACATAGCTACGAGGGGACCAGAAAAACCTCAGTTCAGTGGTGGCCAATGTGGCAGCCACCTCCATCTGCTCCTGTTTTTCAGCTTGTCTGGGTTGATGGGTGCTGGCTGCTGCACTATTAAGTGTTAAGTGACGCCTCCTCCTTCCCCTGTGAGTGCCAAAACCACCTGTGGCCCTTTTGCCGACTTCCAGTTCTAGCAGAAGGCCAGGGAATTTTGTGGTCAAACCTGAAGGGTAATAAACAGCTCTTTTTGCAGGCATGGGAGGCAAAGAGAAGCTCCAGTCTTCCGTCCTCAGGGCTGGAATCGGTACCTGCTTCCTGCTGCGGGGGGCAGGCGTACCTATCTGCTACCCCCACAGTCTAGCTCTTGGCCCACTGCCCTCCACCTGCATGGCTCAGGAGACTCTTGGGAGGAAGCAGGATAAGGGTGTGAGGACACTCCTGGACACTTAGACCCTGTCCAGAAATCAGTGGAACCATAGCCTTCTGTTTTCAGAGATTCTCCTCTCTCCAGTGGTTACATGTCTCTGGAATCTTCTGCAGTGTGTGTGAGGGATGGTTGGGAACTTTGGGTGGCCTACAGCCTCAAACAGTCATTTTGGAGATAGAACCGAGGCAGTTTAGGGTCCTGGATCTGCTTCTGGGAAGCTGCCAAAAGAAGGCAGAGCGAGGCTCCATGCCCTTGAACCTCAGTAAGACTAAATCTAACTTGGAACCCTAGAGCAGGAAGGGGGATTGATGGGGACCGTGTTCAAACTCTGTCTGAAGGCCACAGGAAGCATCTACTGGATACAGGTCTTTAAAAGAATCTGTCTTAAACCAAGAATTCAGGCCCCTTAGTCACAGCTGCAATTTTAAGAATGTAGGAAGTAAATAATAAAATATGCATCCTTTGTAGCTAATGGTCAGTTAATAATCACAGCACTGAAACTTGTCTACAAATATTTACATGTGTATACACATGTATGAATGTGAATGCTTGTATTTGGATGTGTCACCTGACAGTTTATGACTCTCTCATATGTATTGTTAACATTTAATCCTCACAACAACGCCAGGAGGGATCTGAAATATTACTAGTGATAGGTCAGGGTGTCGGACATGGAGGTGAGTTTGGGGCTGGAGGAAGGGAAGACTGTGTTCTGAAGTGTCTTGCGGGGCCACGCAGGATCAGAGCAGGGTCCGTGGACCCTGCCCTGATGTAGTGGACATGCCTTGAAGGGAGGCTTTCCCGCATGTAGACCCAAGGACTGGGGAACCCTGTTTTCCTGATGAAAGCTACCAGATATCTGATCCCATGTCTCTGCTTTAGCCTGCACTCATTCACTTCAGTGTGATTTTTTTTTTTTTTTCAAATTAAATGGGGAATCATTCTCAGCACTCTCAGGGAATGACCTCTAGGAAGACTGGCCCTTACTAGAGGGTGGCGGCTAAGGGGGCTTGGAGGGATGTACACCTGAGAGCTGGACTGGGGACAACTCCCAGTTTGCCTTGAGCTGGGCCATTGGAGTGGGTACGCAGGTCTGTGAGCTTGCCCGTTCCCCAGTCCTGTACCCCAGCAGGTCCCCACATCCCACCTGCCCTCAGCTGTACATCCTTGTTGGGTCATCTTGTTAGCCTTACCTGAAGCCTCACAGTTCAGAACTGAGTGAACTTAGCTGATGGCCCCAGCCCAGACCTCAGTGTGGCTTTGGGAAGCAGGAACTGCCGCTCTAAAACTCACTCTTGAAGCATAAGGTCCCAGGTACCCACACCCCATGGCAGGAGCCAGGCCTTGGGGCCCATGGTCAGAGAGGTTTGAGTAAGACAACTATCACAGCTCCCATTCTCAAGACAAGACCAAATTTCAGATTCCTGTCTGTTGATTCTTTTTTTTATTGCTCTTTTTCTTGTTGCGGTTGCCAGGTGAACTTTGGAAAAATATATAGACAAATAAGATGTTTTTAGCCTGTGGTCCGTTTTTAAGTCCTATAGTGCAAGCACATGTCGAATATTCCAGGAAAAAAGTAGGAATCCAAGTCATTTTGTTGAACAAATATTCATTTACAATTTATCTTGAAAAAAGAAAGAAAGAAAACAGCCACTAGCTGGGTCTCTGACACTCATTCAAAGTAAAGCCGTGACTTCCAGGCATAGTCAAGTTTAGCCTTGAAGCCACTGTCCAGGTGGCTCGGACCAGAGTCCTGCTACAGAAGAAAAATGATTTGGTGTGTTTTTAAACTGAATTTTCCAATGTTTTTCTTCCCCCTCTAAATTCTTTAAATTTACCATTTTCTGTTCCCATTACCGGTGTTGATACAGGAGGATTCTTTTTTTAAGATGACAAGAAAGAATAATGACTTTGGAATCCGTGTAGGTCATGTTATTGTAACTGAGGACAATAGTTTTCATTAGCTGGCTTTCCAGAGACCCATATAAATTATCATCAGGATTATCAAGGAAGTTGTCTTTCATTTTTTTTCTTTTTTTTAAAGCTTCCTTGCTTCCAGCCGAATTGTCCTCATTATCCTCGGGGGTGATTCAAACCGTTTGTCTGGTCTTCCTTCCTGTCTTTGTGCGGAGATGTTTCAGCTGTCCTGCAGGCAACTGACCGGGTTTTTGACATGACTTTATTTTTCAGATGTCGAACTCTCTCAGGTTCACCCAGACCAAAGAACTTTAAGAAGATTCATTTTATCAAGAACATGCGGCAGCACGATACCAGGAATGGCAGGTACCACCGTGACAAAAAACCACCCCACCAGCCTGCCTGTTGTGGGAGGGGAGGGAGGGTCCAGTGAGGATGGGAGGGGGGCCCATTGGAATGGCTAGACCCCCACCCCCACCCCAGCGAAGAGAAGCCCATGCTGTTAAGATGAACAGGACCTCATGCAACCTTCCCAGACTCTTTCTACCCACTCCCACCAGGATCGTCCAGAGAAGTCGATAGAAAATAATGTTCCTTGGTAGCACCCAGTGGCTTGGTGAGAGTTTTAGGCTAACCACAAATGGAATATTGAATAGCACTCATATATTTTTATGGAAAATTGAAGAGAAAGCATTGCTTTTTTTTTTTCTTTTTCTTTTTCTGCTTTGTTGGGCCTTATTTTCTTTTTTTTCCACGAGGTCTACGTGCTCTGGTCTGTAAGTCTCCCACCAGATCTGTGCCTGAATTTGGTGTTGGTGCTAGCTTTGCTGACTCTTTAGGAGAGCAGGATGACAGCTTTGCCAGCAGATTCTTTTTGGGCGCTGATTCGAATGCCTGGGCATGCTGACATCTTTCTGGAGCACGTGTTTCTTCAACTCTTCCATTGCTTTTTTGGAAAGTGCTATTAAATGAAAATTACCATGATTGAAATTCATATAACCTTGATATTAAAACTCCTGGTGACAAATAGATCAGAATCCTTGTTGCTGGCATGCTGATGACTCAATAACTAAGTCTGTTCATGGCAGCCTGACAACAGCGTGGGGACAGAGCTCCCAGACCTCTCAGGGTCCCTGATGCCCCATACCATTTAGGTACTGACCCAGGACCTGGAGAGTGGTTTCTCTTGAATGGGAGAGTTAGAGACATCACCCCAGAGCAGTGGTCCTGCCACAAAGACCATTTTGTGTTATCGCCTCCTGATATACAGAAAATCGTATGGGCCCCACTAATAATCTCTAATCCATAACAAATGCAAATTGCTAAACAAGTCTTTAGTTAGACTTGTGAAATGACTAAGGCCCAGCATACATGTCTGTAATTTGGTCCAAAAAACACTGTATAACCCCCAAAATGACACTGATGATTACGGTTTTTAAAGACTTATTTTCTTGAAGTTAATATCTGTTTTTTTTAACCGACTTAAATAGGGAACATACTTTTTACAGCTCTTCAATGGTTTCCGAATAGCAGAATTGGGCTTTCTCGTCAAATAATGTTTGTGTAGTTAGTGTATATTCCTATTTTAAATACAGAGCTTTTAGTGAAAATTTACCCGGCTGTCGTCGGTTGCAGGGAATGCTCTGAATTTCTCTCACTGCGTCTCACCCTCATGTTTACTGTGCCTTATTCCTTTGACCATAGTGTTTTATTCTTCCTTTGAGGCTCTTAACTGAACTTAAACCTCTCATGCCACTTTTAGTATAATTGCTCATCGTTTATTTACAGTTGTGTTCTTTTCATAATCTCTTTAGCCGTGAAATAAACATAGATAGCCTTTAATTCCTAAATCCGATCAAGACCAAGCCAAAGGAGCATGCCAAACGGGTAGGATAGTCTTCCCCACCTCTCACAGCGTGGATGCCGTCGACGGTGCAGAGGCAGCGGGCCACCTGGCCTGGCGCGGCAGTGACAGGACGTAGTTAATAAAACGTGTGGGCCGACAGGACCGCTAGCGCACGTGACAGAGCCGGCCTTCCCGGCACACCCTTGACCCAGGAACAACATAAACGGTGCAGAAAACATGCAGTTGCTAGCAGTTTTGCTGGGGAATTTTCAGAGGGAGCCAGGAAGAATTATTAGCTAATCTGAAGATCTGAGCACTGGAATTCGGGGCAGGAAAGCAAGCTGAGAGCTGTTGTGGGGCTGCAGGCTGTGGGCTATGGCACAGCCGCTTGTGTCCGCCAGCTGCTTTCCTGTGCCAGAGGGAGATGAGAGGGCTGCGGGGGCTTCCCCTCCTTCTCTGGTTGTTAGCAAGGATGGATCGACCTCAGATGGATGAAAGAAAGAACCGGAGAGGGCACCCGGAAGAAAATACGGTTTCTGAGGTGACAGAAGGAAGTTGTGGTCAAGAGCTGATGAATAGGAGGATGTGACCAGCCTTTTGAGAACGGACAGGAGAGTTGCCCCCACCACAGCCTGGCAGCAGGCATGAGATCGTCCTGGCAGAGGGACATGGGGATGAGCTCTGGTCCAGCAGCGGTGGAGAGGAGGGCTCCTGGTCCTGCTCTCAGAATGGAGGGACTGCTGCATCGGCAGGGGTCTCTGAACCTCCCACCTCCCGAGCACCGAGGCACATGCACAACACCATACGAGAGGGTGCATTCCTGCAGCGAGGATCGAACTTGGTTTCCTGCCTGTGTCGGGAGGAATGAGGCTTTACAGAGAAGGCTGCAGGTTCATTAAAGAGCTCGGAGGTCTATGTAGAAAATGGAATGGCCTCAGTACTGGTATCCTGCGTCCTCTTGTAACCAGGGAAAGAGACTGAGAAGGGGCCTGCAGAGTCCCCAGGGATAGTCCCTCAGCGGTTCCCACTCACAGCTGTGCCAGCTCCCGAGTTTCCTTGTGACCACTGACTAGCACAGACCAGCCTCTCAAGACTGCAGCCGGATCTGGGGACCACTTACTGCTCTGGAACTGAAGATCTTGTTGTTGAGGCTGCTCTGTCCCCAAGCCTGCTGACCATGAGACCGAGGCACCAGTATGGAGGAGGGTTTGGGCTCCAGGCTCAGTAAGGACCAGTGCAGCCGACTTTAAGATGGGAAGGAGAAAGAATCATAAAAGCTGAGAACCAAGTATGATAAAAGACCATACTTGCATCCAACCCAAGTGGATGTAATGATCAGTGATATCAGGGTAACCACTTAGAAACAAACCTTAGGGTCTCGGCCAGCTTCGTGTTCTCCCACTTCTCTCGGTGACATTAGAGGAATCTCTACTGACATGGGAAGTAGAGGTGAGCACCTTCAGTGGAAGGTGTGGTTCTGATGGAGGATGGAATCTACTGTAATGAAAAACTACCTTCTTCAGAATCAGTGGATTCCGTGTGACTGGCCTTGGGCACCTGTTGGAAGGCTTTGTATGTGGATAAAGTGCAGAGCACCAAGCTCAGGGTGTTTTGGGGTCATGTTGCAGACCCTTAAACGAGGTGGGGCTAAGAAGGATGGAGCCTAGGCTTAGGTTACAGACCCAGTGATGGAAGCTTCAGCTCTGCCATTGGCACCACATGCCATCATGAGTTCTTTACCAGCCCTGCGTGGTGCTTCAGCTCCTGGCAGGTAGGGGAAGTGGTGAGGGGAGCTGCCGTGCTCTGGTTTCATTTCTGTTGTAACACAAAGACAGGTTGGTGATGGGAAAGTTGTGTTGGACTTGATGTTTGTGAAAAGCAGTGCTTGGCTGGGTTTTAGAAAGACAGATCTCAAAAGATTCAGACTATGAAGTCAATTCTGGCGGCGGCAACCACATGTCCAAAAGGGATTTTAAAGTATGAGTATCATAAAGTGACAATGGGTAACATTTATTGAGTGCTTACTGGGTACCAGGCTCTAAGTACTTTATTTCATTAACTCAGGAGGTGTTTGTTGAGTAAGTGAGGAGACAGATCTTTCAAATGACTTTCAGTCTTCAGAACTATGTATCTTTAGGAATGGAAAGAATTTAGAAACACAGATATTCCTTGAAACAACCTTATGAAGAAGGTATTGCTATTGCTGCAGTAAGTAGAATGAGGCCCCCCAGAGATGTCCATATTACCCTCTAGGACCTGTAAATACGTCAGTTACATGGCAAGGGGGAGCTGAGGTCTCTGACCAGCTGCCCTTAAAATAACAGAATTATCCTGGATTATCTCGGTTTGCCCAGTGTAAGTGCCAGGTTCTTAAAGGTAGAAGAGAGAGGGAGGAGAGTCAGTGTCAGAGTGGTAATGATGTGCGAAAGACTTAACTGGCCATGGGGCTGGCTTTGAAGATGGAGAAAGGGGCCATAAGCCAAGGAATATAATGGCCCCTAGAACCTGGAAAAGGCAAGAAAACATACTTTTTTGAGCCTCCCTTCATCAGAAACTGGCTCTAACCCCTCTGTGTTAGCACCATGAGACCCATTTCAAGAGTTTTGACCACCAGAGTCATAATAACTCCTTTGTTTTAAGCCACTAACTTTATGATAATTTGTTACTGCAGCCATAGGAAACGAAAACACACATCATCCCAGTTTACAAAGGAGGAAGCTGGAGTGCATGGCTGGAAAGTAGGGGGTGGAATCCAGATCCAGTCCTCAGATTTTAAAGCTCATTCTCCTAATCAGAGGGAGAGGTGGGTGATAAAAATCCAAATATTATAAGACAGCATCCAAATATAAGAGAGCATGTCATGTCATGGTGAATTTTGAGAAAACTATTGAATTCTAATTTTTAAAATCCATTAGCTAAAGGCCAAAGACTAATAAAAGAATGGCTCAAGAAAACTTGTAAGAATAGTGTGAAGGGCCCTAAAGTCCATAGTGAAGTAAAGACTGACGAAAAGAAAGAAAAATCCAGCACCCTCGTACATGGCTGGTGGGAATGTAGAAACAGTGCAGCCACTACGGAAAACAGTTTGGCAGTTCCTCACAAAGTTAAACATAAAATTACCCTAAGACCCAGCAGTTCCACTATCAGGTTAATGCCTAAAAGAATTCAAAAGAGGAATTCAACACATAGTTGTATGCCCATGTTCATAACAGCATTATTTACAACAGCCGAAATGTGGACACAACCCAAGTGTCCATGAACAGATAAGTGGATAAACAAAACATGCTATGTTCATACAAAGGAATGTTACTCAGCCGTAATAAGGAATGAAGTGCTGATACATGCTACGGTATGTACAAACCCTGAAAATGTTATGCTGACCGAAATAAGCAAGACACAAAGGGTCACACAGTATATGATTCCATGTGTACGAAATATCCAGAATAGGTAAATTTATAGAGACAGTAGTAGATGAGCAGGAACCAGGGACCGAGTGAGGGGACATAGAGTTTCTGTGGGGTAATGGGAAGGTTTTGGAACGAGTGGTGATTGCACAGGGTTGTGCATGTACTTAATGACTCTGGATTATACACCTAAAAATGGTCAAATGGTCTATTACACATACATAGAGGGTATTTTGCGCCAATAGAAAATGGCAGCGATAGCTATGGTCCTTTTAAAACCGTATTCAGAAGAGGGAGGGGAGGGATGGAAAACTTCCTGGGGCTAACGGTACAAGGACAAAGCAGATGTCCGCTGCTGACTGTTTGAGCTTCCTCAAGTAGAACTATGGAGTGTAGACTCTAAACAAAGCGATGTGCTGGGCACGCCGGAGGAACTCCGTAAACAGGTATCGTTTATTGTGGAAGAAGCGAATGGAGAAGCCTTACATTTTAAGTGAGTTCTAGTCTTTAATACTAGATCCCAGGAAATGGAAAGAATTCAGAAACACAGATGATCTTTAAGATGCCATGGAGAATAAAAGAAGTTCTAAGTCGAATGGCAGCCAGATGTTGCCTTCAAAAAGTCAAACAAGAGACTAAGGTGGTAGCAGAGGGTGAGTTCTAATAATCACAGGCTAGCAAGCAAGCCTAGAGCGATTGCTAGCAGAGCTCTGGAAAGGACTGGGAAACAGATGGTTTTCAGAAGTCAGCATGACTTCACTGAGAAGAAAAAGTCATGCTAAGTTAACTTCATCTCTGTATTGATGGAATAACTAGGTTAGTAAATGAAAGGACTGCCATAGACATGACATTTCTTGATCTCAGCGAAATGTTAGACTGTTCGTCATTATCGCATATGCCAGCGTTGGCTGGGTGATTGCGAAGCTGGGGAGCCTGCAGGCAGCGGGAAGTTGTTAGCCGGCTCTAGTCAGCCTGAAGGGAGGTTGAAGAACAGCACATGGCACTCCCTCTAGCGCATTGCCTCCTCTGCCAAGGGAAGGCCAGTGAGCCTCACTGTGGCCCATACGGGAGACCAAAGGCAGGAAGAGAAGGAGAATGTGTTACAGATGAGGACCACGCAGCTCAGTCCCACAATAGCTGGAAATGCTAAGCCCAGCCCACCCAGGTTAAACTTCGCAGGGATAAATGCGGTGGAGGCAGATGATCGTTTACAGTACAGGATAAAGGCTTTTCACATGTTCGTGGAAAGATCTTTTGGAATTTAGATAGACCGTGTTTTCCAGAGAGGCTATCAGTGTGTTGGAACTACGGAGTGAGTTAATTTAGCTCACCTTAATGGAGGGAAACGTATCACGTTCGCACCCAGCCTGGGTCAGTCCCATCTGCCGCATCGCGGTCAGCCTGAGCGCCCTGTTTTAGAACACTGGATTTGTCTTGGGATGGCCTCGTTGCAGCAGACTGGGATTGTCTCAGCCCCTTGTTTACGGAAAGATGGATGGATGACACGTAGTGAATGAGAACAGCCAGGTTGTCCATCTCGTTTCAGTGAACTGCCTGTATAGAAACAGCCGTGTTGGGATAAGGAGACATGTGCGTCCAGACAGAAGGTACCCGGTAGCGTGGTTCCTTCATGACACAGAATGCAGAGTGATACCTGTAGAGGTGTTGGCCTGCCCTGTGCTGGGGCTGTTTCAAGTGATGGGATGTATCTGCAAAGAAAGCAGACAAAGATCCCGCTTTAAAGGCTTACCGGCCAACTGGGGAGGCAGCCAAGAGAACCCGTCCTGTCAGAGATAGGACAGATGTGCTGTGGAGGAAAGCTGAAGCAGCCGAGGGGCTGGGAGTATGGAGGCAGGGCATGTGGTGGGCCAAGGCTTCACTGATGGGGAGACTTGTAAGAGAGGTCTGAGGGAGGTGAGGGAACCAGCCCTGGGCCGTACCGGCTAGCAGGGAAGGACGTGGAGGGTGGGTGGGACAGCAGTTGCAGAGTCACTAAGACATTCACTGAGGGCCTGAGGAACTGTAGGAAAGCTGGTGTCGGTGGAGCGGAGAGAGGGGGAGGTGAGCCCTGAGAGGTCCTGCAGGCTGGGTTGTGATGACGTCTGCTTTTACGGTCAGCATGATGAGAGCTATGGAGGGCGCCAAGCAGAGGACCAGTGTGGTCTGGCTTGCATTGGAACAGAAGCACTCTGGTTAACCAAAAATCAAGGGCAAGCTTTGCAGGACCTTTTGGGTAACCTTATTCTTAGAGAAAATCAAGGGATGTGTATATTGCGTATTGTTTTATAAAAGAGGTTATGAAGTTTTTTTTTTTAATTTTTTAATGTTTGTTTATTTTTGATAGAGGGAGATACAGAACCCAAAGCAGGCAGGCTCTAAGCTGTCAGCAGAGAGCCCAATGTGGGGCTCAAACCACAAACTGCGAGATCATGACCTGAGCCAAAGTCGGACACTTAACTGACTGAGCCACCCAGGTGCCCCTGATAATTAAGTTTAAAAATGACTTGAGTGGCGCCTGGGTGGTTTGGTTGGCTAGGTGCCCAACCCTTGATTTCAGCCCAGGTCATGATCTCATGGTTCACGGGATCAAGCCTGCTTAGGATTCTCTCTCTTCCCCTCTCTCTGCTCCTCCCTGACTCATTTGCTCTGTCTCTTTCAAAATAAATAAACTTCTAAAAATGACTTGAGGTCTCTAAAAAGTTCTTATAAATGTATGAGCAAACCACAAAAGAGAGATGACCAGTGAACCCATGCCAGAGCGTCTAGAACAGGCCCCCCGAAAATCCTGTGAAGGAGGGTGGTTGGCAAGTGGGAGCTGCTGAGTAGAGAAAAGCCAGTTACCCTTCGATTTCCTCTGCATTTGTGCCAAGAGCCCCACTGTCTGCTGGTGAGAAGAGGTTAAACACAAGTGAAGACAAACCTTGGTCCTCAGGGATAAAATACACCCTTGAAAATAACCAACGTTACAAGGACAGCTAGTAGGAGTGGAGAGCTGATTGCTGGTGAGGTAGAACTGGGCCATCAGAATGGGAGGTGGAGCTGCTAAGCCTGAAGATCAAAGACTAGCAGATGGCCTAGTGACCTTTCAGGAATGTCTAGTGACCCTCATGGTCCTGTTAGGAAAGGACCTTTTTTTCTGGTGCTTCCAGTTCCCGAGCCATCATTTCAAATGGGTGACCCTTCTCCCTCAGACATGCAGCCATTATTTGGCACCGTTTGGAAGCCCTCTGGTTTTCAAACGTCTGGCTGCCAAGTACACTGGAAGTGCCCACCTCCTGGGTCTGCTTGGCGAACCATTTCAGTCAGAACAGGCGGAGAAATGTTCTTGGCCGTGACTGACTGGGATGACTGTCTCATCCTTTGGGAGGAATTTTCAAAGAGGTTTAAAAGGGTTTGAGAATGATAGAGAAGTGGGCCAGACTGTTGCCTCTTTAAAGTGTGGACTCAGGAAGGAAAAAATATAAAAGATTTCAGCGCCCTTTATCTGCTTTCTAAAGTGAGTTGGTAAAAGTATCGTAACTGAAGTCAAGTTGTAGCCTTTCCTTTTTATACTGAAAATTTTGGAGGGAGGGCAGGGGATGGGTAATAACTAAATTAAGAGCTTGCCTGTGATCTCATCAGTCCCAATCTGTCAGCCTAGTTTAGTTTGAAAAATGAGTTGGAGAAAATGGCACATCTCAAAAAAAAAAAACAAAAAAAACCCTAGTTAAGTTGTGGACTGGCCTTCTTGAAAGTGGGAAAATGGCATTACCTTTTCTCCCTCAGACGAAAGCATCTGATTTGATAAACGTCGGGCTGCTTCTGTGAGGCTCCATGCAACATCTGCCCTTGCTGAGCATGCTTTTCCCATCAGAGAACTCTTGTTGCTTGTTAAAAGACCCGAACCCACCATCCCCAGTAGCACAGGCTGGCACGGCAGCATCTTTATTTGTATTGTCTGTCTGTAACCCGCCGCCACCACTCAGAGGGGCTCTGAGTGGACAGACTGAAGAAGCCTTCAGCAATCCCCAAGCCTCACTTAGATGCGGCCCGAAATGGCCCCCAGAATTGCCCTCCAGTGTGTTGACCCTATGGCTTTCCTTTGTACCTTCCCTGGTGCTGGGAGTGGCCTGAGAGGAGGAGGAGCTGGGTACGTAGACCACCCGCTAGGGGTGCTTGCGCCCTGGGGCCAGCACCACATGCTAGGTTTTATTATTTGTGACTTTCTGAGAAACAGGTTATACTTGGACTCTGCACCAAGCTTTGGAGGGATTATTTTCAGTGCTTCACATGCACACATGTATTCAAAGTGTACAAGCACTTGTTGCTTCTTTTCAACTGGTTTGATTTATAGGAAATAAAATGAGCCTCAGAGCAAGAGTTTGGGAGTTGGACAGAACCTTCTCTTGGTGGTTCTGCTTTAGTTCTTTGCTTGGCTTGAGGGCCTGGGAGCCCAGGGGAAACCCGATGGTGGTCCAGCAGTTGGAGGAGAAAACCGTAATGCAGAGGGCTTTGGGCCAGGGCCTGCGGCTCAGGACACCGCCTCCAGTGCTGACTTGGAGGTGCATGACAGCAGGTGGCAGAGGGCTCCAGGGCTTGAGGGGAAACTTCCTAACCCATGCTTGGCTTGTTCTCCTCCTGTCTCCCTGTTAGTGAATTCTTAGGCTGAGTACCAACCCCACTACTTCAGAATATGATCTTATTTGGAAATAGAGTCGTTGCAGGTGTAATTAGTTGAGATTGTACCGGAGCAAGGTGGACCTGTAATCTTAATATTGGTGCCCTTGTTAAAAGGGAGAAACTTGGAGACAGACCTGCACACGGGGAGAATGCCATGTGAAGGTAGGCGTTACATTGCTGCCTGCTGAAGCACTACTGGAAGCTGGCAGAGAGGCCTGGAGTAGACCCTTCCCTGGTGATGTCATCAGAGGGAGCACGGCCCGGTGGACACCTTGGGCTAGGACTCTGGGCCTCCCAGACCAAGAGACCACCAGTTTCCATGTGTAAGCCATTCAGCGCGTGGCCCTGCGTGGCCCCTTGTTACGGCAGCCCCTGCAGACACACTTCCTTTCTTGATCGAGTGGCTCTTAACGAGCTCCACTGTCCTGTTGTGGGGAGCTCATCTAGCCACAGCTTCTGTCACTGTCACCATCACAGTCACTGGCCACCATCTTAACCACTCCCAGGCTTCCTGTGCCCCAGGACCCACTCCCTCCCCAGTTTGGGAAGCCTTTCAGAAGCTGGCCTCTAATCTTAACCAGTTTCTACTCCTCATCTACCGCCAAGCCGCCACCCAGCAATGCAGAATTATTTACAGTAATTGCATGGTTATGAGAAGAGTTTAGTGATCCATGGAAGGAATAACCACAGAAATTACCCACGTAGCTTAAACGTTGTGCTTTAACTTAAGGCATATTGGTGGTCACCCATTCAGCAGGCTTCTTGTTTGTTTGTTTTTTATTGAGGACGTTTTATTTTATTTTTACTTTGAGAGAGAGTGCAAGCAGGGAGAGGGGCAGAGAGAGAGAATCCCAAGTGGGCTCTGTCACGGGGTTCAAACTCCTGAGGCTGTGAGATCATGACCTGGGCTGAGATCAAGAGTCTGAGATCAAGAGTCGGATGCTTACCTGACTGTGCCACTCTGGTGCCCCATTCAGCAGGGGATTTTTTTGATGCCAGGCCTTTTCTTTGCATTTGGGCCCATGGATCAGACTGTCTCTGGCTGCCATGTTCAGATTGGACGTATTTTATTTTTTTAAAGATTTTATTTATTTTTAAGATTTGTGTGTTTTTAAGTAATCTCTGCACCCAGCGTGGGGCTTGAACTCACGACCCCAAGATCAAGAGTCGCGTACTCTTCCGACTGAACCAGCCAGGCACCCCCAGATTAGACTCCTTTAAAGTGACCCAAGAATCTAAGTGCAAAATCCTATTGGATATTCAGTGTTTTCCTAATCTTTCTAGTCCCTCCTCCCCCTGGTTTTTTCAGTGACTTGCCTTGCTTGAATACTTTTTGAAGCACTTGGTGTTTTTATAGCGTTTCTCCTTTTCCCCTTCACATCTGATCAATTTGTGTAGTCTTTGTTGAACAAATACAAGGAGCAAGCACAACTGGAGTAAACAGGCTGGGGGTGTGCATAATTCACTCTTCGTAAGTGCACGACTCAGAGTGCGTATTCTAGAGAACAGCCTCCCCACCTGAGCTTTGAGTGTGTGGTGGGTATTGGTCAGAGTGACTCACGCTGGTAGTTCAGGCACGTGGAGGTCAGCAGAGAGTTTTCTTGCACACCGCGTTCCTCAAGAGGCCTTCTGCTCTTTCTCCTCTCAGCCTCGACGGATGCAGTCCCTCCACCAGCTTATCTTCTCCTTGCCCCTTATCCCTCAGGTCTTAGCTTAGGTATCACTTCCTCCAGGAAGCCCACCTTGCCTCCCTCACGCCAGGTTAGCTGTCCCTTGGATAACAACCTCTGCTTCTCAGTCAGGGCACTCCCACCCCTATGTAAGTGTACCTCCTGCCCAACCAGAAGCTTTGTGAGGATGGAGCTCTTGGCTTTGTCAGTTCATCATCAGGCCCCCAAGGTCTGGCAGAGTAAGTGCTCAGAAGGTATCTGTGGGAGGAGGGGAGGAGCGGAAGATCACATACAGCCTTTCTCAGGAGCCCTCCCCCACTCCTGCTCTGTGGACAAGCTACGCCCCCTGAGCCGGCAGTGAAGGGCTGTGCTCGGGCTCTCACAGTGTTGGCGGTCCCGGGGTGGCTGTGAAGATCGGCACAGTGTGAGCAGGCATGAGAGGTAGACGCACACATCCGTTGATGAGAAGCCCACCGGCTTGTATTTGCGGGCTACTGAGCGGACACCTTCGGGTGCTTTCTCCCATCTAGTCCGTGCCAGCTTTGGGTCCTCCAGTTCCTTCACCCCGGCCTTCTGGGGGCCTGACACAGCACTGTGACCATCATGTTCCCTTCATCCCGGGCTCTGCATTCCCTGTTCCCACCTCTTGGAATCCCACTCCTCCTCCAGGACCTGCCCTGCCTCTTGCTCAGACTTCTAGGTCTCTCCTCTCCACAGGCTCCTTCCTTCCTCCGACTCCCAGAATTGGGAGATTGCTTTTATTCTACTTCAGGGTGGAAGGGACAGGTCTCTTTGTGAAGAATGGGCTTGGAATTCCTGCAGGTTGCGTGCTCTTTGCCCTCCTCCCAAGTACAGCACAGGCATGGTTAGGGGCCTGTTCCTGAGGAGGAAAAGTATCCCCCTCCACCCCCACGGCTAATGAGAGTTTAAGTAGAGGAAACAGAACATTTTGGTTTTGTTTTAATTTTCATTCAAGTATGTAACAGCCAGCCCTTCAGAAAGAGAGAGGGGTGTCAAGTCCCCCCACCCCCAGCTGGTAACATAGCACTGTGGGAGGAGGAAGCAGTTGTGGGAGGGTGGGGGCTCTGAAGAGAAAGTGCCTGGCAGGCTCAGGTCCTCTGATTTCATAATGTTCGTTTGTTTTCTGGCGTCAGTCTTACAGCTTTACCTTCTCCGTGCACCAGCAACGGTGCGCAAGCGCAGGGAGGACCTCGGAGCAGGACATGGGTGGCACTGCTCAGCCATGGGAATTTAGTGACTGAATGCCAGCTGTGTTCGCTTCCCAGAGCTGCCGGACTGGGTGGCTTAGAACAACAAAAATGTGTGCTCTCACAGCTGCAAGTCCAAGATCAGGGTGTCAGCAGGGCCATGTGCCCTCTGAAGGCTCAAGGGAAGGGTCACCTCTCACCGGCTCCAGCTCCTGAGGGTGGCCAGCAGTCCCAGGCAGGGTGTGTTTGGCTTTTGGCTGCGCCACTCCAGTCCCTGCCTCTGTTGTCACACGGCCTGCTTTCCTCTGCGTGTATGTGAGGGTCCCCCAGTGTCTATCCTGATTAAATCCAGCCATTGGTTCTAAGGCCCACCCTAGTTCAGGATGACCTTATCCCAACTTGATGGCATCTGCAAAGTTCAAGGTGCCACGCAAATGTCAAAGTTCCACGGACCTCAACATGTTAGGATTTCAGTGTGTCTCTTTGGGGAACACAATTCAACCGCTGACTCCAACATTTTAAAGTGCGTTCTTTCTCTCTTTCTGGTCATGTAGGGAATGAGCTACGGAATTAGGGAATGCAGTATTCACCTGTGCCCAGTACCTAATGTGTCACCCTGGGCTGTGTTCGTGCTCACCCACCATTGTCGTGAACGTGATTTTCTTTGCTCTAGCTCTAGAAGTTAGTTGCTTGTTTTTATGTCCTTTAGAGCATATTTCTGCTACAGTGGAATATTCCACCTGGGAGAGAGTGAACTTTCTCACAGCCAACACAGATACCCCAGGGTTCTGGAAATAGAACAAAAAGCCAGTTTTTGGCATAAGAGGGAACATTTGAGGGTCCGGGATGCCTTGTCAGACCTTGCTGGCTCTGGGCCAAGGGGTCGAGAGCAGATGTAATGACTGTGGTCTGTGGTGCCCTGTCAGCCAGGACCCCTTGTATATCTCCTGGCTATTTGGAACACTCCAATATCTGAGGCAGTGTGTGCCTTTGGAAGCTTTGTGGCCTGAAGCCCTGGTTTTCTCATACCAGAAATGCTTTCCTAAGCAAGGAGATGAAGCTACATGCAGAAGAAAGGTGGTGCTCTTCATGCTTCCTGGAAAGGTTTGGAAACAGTTGTGTATCCACACGGAGCCCTCCCCATGCAGGCTGCAGCCCTAGGAGCTTCTCCCTTTGGGTTTTTTTTTTTTTTTTTGGTCTTTTTTTTTTTTCTTCTTTAGCAGATGTTTGTATGGAAATGTGATCTTAAATTCCTTAAAAGACCTATCCCTCTGGAGTTAATTCCTCTTTTGAAGTTATAATCTTCGGTATAATGCTTTCTGGTCACTTTGACTCCAAGTAAAGTGTTAAATGTCACAGAGAGGAAAATGATGTGGGCTTTCTGCATGCATTTTGGGCATCCAAGAAAATAACTGTAGCGGTTGGAGGCCAAGACATGGAGGTGGCCAGTTTCCGAAGCCCACTGGAGGTGGAGTTTGGCTGTCTTCTGTCATTCTTGACAACTGCCATCTGATTGAATACTTCCACAAATATAGAAGCACTTGAAGAAGGCAAATGAATCTGATTTTCTTCTTGGACATCACCATGATGATGGATTATTTCCCCAATACAGAGAGGAAAGCTGCAAATTCACAGGAACCCTCCAGCTTTGGGGCATAGCACTTGGTCACCAGGGGCCTGTCTTTAGGTTTACACTGCTCAGAGTTGCTCTTGGAGGAGACAGAAGGCGAGAGTTTGCCACCTATTGATATTTGCTGGCTCTGGCTAAGGCCAGAAGCCCCTCCTGGATTCAGGGCTACTTCAGGAAACACGCTGGATGCGTACTTGGGAGCTCTGTCAGCTATTTTGAGCTCCCCAGGGCTTGAACGGCCACAGACTTGGGCAGAGCTGCTGTGCGGGTCTCTGCTCTGGATTCCTGCTCTGAACCCTGCATAAAGCGGAAGTCAACAGGATGGTTCAACCCCAGAAAAGAAGGGAAGTGCCCAAAGATGCAGTGGTCCATCCTTTTCTCCTCCCCACTCCAGCTGCTTGAGAATGGTCATTGGGAAAGGACCAACCCTACTGGATTGTTGGGAAACGTTCCACATTCATAGTTGCTAAACCTGACCAATGTGTTAGAATAACACGTTTTTCTGAATGAGACTCAGGCTGTCAGCCTCTCCTAGACCTAAATGGTGAGGACCACACAGATGAGCACTCATTTAGCAGAACTCTAATGCAACCCTTTTGCTAATAGACACATTGTGGTTGGGACTTTGGAAAGAATACTTAATTTCACATGCATTTATGTTCTCTCGTTTTCTTGTTCTATTAAAAACGTCCAAACAAATTCAGTGCGTAGGAGGGAGCCGTACGTTAGCACCAAGTAACGAAGAAAATGAACTAACACTAAGCCAGTTGAGTTTGCACAACACATTCCTTCCTCTGTGTTGCAGAAGACGTGGATGTTGAGCACCACAAGGAATGGCTAGTTCCAGGCTTTTCTCTTGGGTGGATGGCAGGGGGTGATGGGGGTTGTGTAAAGAACCTCTTTCTGTCTGAAAAAGGGCCCAGACTCAGCAGAGCAGGAGAATGAGGCATCGGTGGTGCCGGCAGCTCGAATATCAGGGCTGTTGTGGTGGGTCACCCTCTGGTCCCACCCATTCTCAGCCTGGTGACCTGCAGGCTGGGCTGGAAAGCCACCCTAGAAAATGTGGGTGAAGGCAGACTTCTTGGTGTCTAGGAAGTCCGTGAAAAGCCCGTCAAACCTACAGGAACAGACTCTTCTAGTATGTCTTAGAGAAGGGCAAAGCATCAAGGCACAGAGTGGTGAAGAGCATGGCTTCAGATCCCCAGTTGGTCTCACCCGCTAGTGTGTCACCACCATTGGCATGTCACTTACTTGCTCTCTTCAGTTGAAGCATTTCGAATGAGGCATCTAATGGATACTTAATAACTATTTATTATTATGTCTGCTTAAGTAAATGTACACAGGCATTACAGCATCAGAATCTGTCTCTCGTCTCTCCCAGTAAGAGTCCAAGGAGCCTGGCTGGTGTTTAGCAAGGTGGTGTGCTCACGATTTATTACCTCTTGGCCCTTGAGGCTTTGGTGGTCCACTCTGGCTGTGACACTTCTGTTCTCACAGCAGTGACAGGGTTCGGGTCTGTGGGAACCTGATGAGAAACCTCTCCCTGGAGAGAGGAGAGACACCCCTGTGTGAGGGTTACACAGTTGTTAGACGGGCCACGTGTGTCATCCCTCACCTGTCCTTAGAGCACACCTTTCACATCATGTAGGCCTGTGTGTCTTAGCACAGAGCTCTGAAGAGGTTCAGAATCCAGGTACTTTGCTGGTGAAACCTCCCTCAGCCCAAGAAGGAGGTCCCCAGTAAAATCAGTTAAGATTTATCGAGTGTGCATTATTTGCCAGGCATGGTTCTGAGGGCTTTCCCAGTATAGACTCGTTTACTCTTTATAGCATTCCAGTAGGCTAGTTACAGTTTTATCCTGTCGTTTTCGTTGAGGAAACTGAGGCTCAGAAGAGATTGTCAGCAGTCTGACGTCATGCAAAGGTGACACGGCTGATACTTGAAGCTGGGACTGTCGCTTCAGTCCCATTAACCACGTCAAAGGAATCACCATGGGATGGACAGACAGCCGTGGTCCTGCCTTACAGGGACGGGGATTCAGGGGCTGCTCTGAAGCACAGCACCGCCCACACTGTTGATGGAGGGGCTGCTGTGTGCTCAGCCTCTGGACTCCCCCCCCCCCTTCCAAAACAAGAGGGAGGCAGTGGTGAGTGGCCTCTGAGACTGGTGCACTCGGAGCAGTGGAAATCAGGAGCCAGCGATGACATCACAAAGGAGATGAGTAACTCCATGCAGGGAGAGAAACAGCTTCCTGGGGTGGTGACTTCTGAGCTAGGTTTTGAAGAATAAATAGGAGTTCACTGAGCCTACTAAGTTGGGCATAGCAGGCAGAAGAAATAGCATGCAAAGGACAGGGTATGAAACAGCAGCGGTCTTTTAAAAGTGGGGGGCAGCAAGTCCTTCAGGATGGGTGGATGATGAAGTGCTGAGGGGAGGTCCTGTTCGTTGAGACCAGAGAAGCAGAAAGAGCCAGAAGACAGAGGGCCTGCTTTGCAGTGCCTGTCAGGCACCCCGACTTTTTGCTGGGCTGTTTAGCAGTTTAATATCACAGTTTTAAAACAAGGGCAGAATCTCCACACTTTAATACAGTTAGTATTCTCTCCTCTGGTTGTATCATCATGATTACTGAAGAAAAAGATTACAGAAGTCCGTAAGTTCCATATCTGAGGTTTGTTGCTATTAACATCCTCTACTTGTTTCTCATTTTTTAAATCAGCAGTTGCCTTTGGCAAAAGTTATTTTCATATGCCAGGATAAGTACTTTTGAGAGTTGTTTTTTTTTTTTAATGTTTTCTTAAGTGGCCTTTGATTGCATAAGAGCATCATGCAGAACTGTTTCCAGTAGTTTCTTTATAGCAGGAATGGAGGATAGGACTGATTATGTAATTGTTCCCTTAATTTATTCTCAGAACCTAACATGCTGCCAGCACATAAAAACCTGACGGTCATGGTGGCATCTGAGTGTGTCTCGGGCTCACGGTTGGCACGATTGCTCTTGCATTGTTCCCTGCACGGTAGACATGGGAGATTTCAATGCGGCATGACTGTTGGCAGCACTGGACCCCCCAGATTCATGGCTCTGTCTGCTCCGTCCTGCCGTGTAGCCCACAGCCAACAGCTCTCAGCAACGAGACGATACGTGCATGCTCCTTAGAGCCCCTCGCCAGTGTCGCACACGCTGACCTTCGGTTGAGGGGAGGCCGCATACTGGTGCTGCACTGAGGTTGCATTTCACAAGGAGCACAGAGTACCATCTGCCAGAGGAGGCGGCGGGAGTGTGCAAATATTGCTGTGAATTCCATGAATGCTTAATTGCTATGGTTTTTTTTTTAAGAGTGTTCGCATTTAGTTTGTTTGTTTGTTGTTTGTTTTTGTTTTTTATTTTTTAGAATAGTCCTTATCAGTGGCAGAAGATCCTTCTGTAGTATATTTTCAGTGCTGCCCTATCGTGACAGTGCCCAAGCAGGGTATGTATATGCATGCTTGCTTTGTAGTTCTCTGGGTGAAAAGTTGTGACACCTTGTGCATAATGTGGCTACCCTTTCCATTTCGAAGAACTTGTCTTGCCTTTGACACTGCAAATGCAGGATTTGTAAATTTGAAAGATAAAAAGCTCCACTTTCTTTTCAGCCAGAAAGCTTCCTTATTTGTGTGCATGTGTGTGTGTGTGCGCGCGCGCGTGTCAGTCCTCGCCATATTGCCTGCTGTTTCTAAATGTGCATTTTGTCACCTCTTCCAATACTGTAAAACGAGCAATCTGGGGACCCACCCCATTCCTCAGGGCCATGTCAACTATCGGAGAAAGGTAGGTGATGTAAGAAATCAGACAAACCATGTGAACGTCCCGCCTCTTTGCATTTTGGGCTTGGGGCTGGGAACTGACCAGGAAGCCGGAGCAAATACCAAAGTGAAATGGTACGAGGAACAGCCCTGTAAGACTGATCACAGGCCAAAGGAACGCTTACTTCTCTAGATCAACAGGCTCCTCCTTTTGCTCTGAAGAAAAGTAGGTAAGTGAGGCTGTGCCCTTGCAGAGCCTCCCCTCTTCATTCCCCATGCTGGACTCTGTGCTCATTTCCTCTGAGTCTTGACTACTTTGTCCCTCACCTGTCACTGCCTACGTACGGTGTTTGAGGTCAGGGAGCCGTTGATACGCTGATACGTAGGGTAGGACAGTTTCCTGCGTAGGATGCCGGGAGCCTTGTGGGATGTTGGCCTCTACAAACTAAATGCTCGAATTGGCCTCTAGACACTGTGACAGCCACACCCTACCCGCTCATGATCACCACCCTGTGGGAGTGCAGTGTGGCCTTGGGGCGGATTCACCGTTTATCTTCCACTGGTCGCTCTTGCTCCTCGTGGCTTTCCCTTTCCTACATAGACTTGTCTGACTTCTACCCGTTCAGTTCACCATGGTCCTTGTAGTCTACACCATAAGCTTCATGGAACAGAAAGTGGCACATCTTTTTGTTCATGGAATTCTGACTCAGTCATTTATTAGATGTGTCTAAAAGAGCAATAGTGATCTTACTATTTATTGAGGACTGACTTTGTGCCAGTCCTTTTCATTCCCTGTATCCTTACAACAACCTTGCAAAAGTAGGTGTTCACAGAAAAGTAACAGCAAATCCTTCAGCTCAGAGGTTCAGAGATCACCTGGGGGTGGCCAGCGGGGCTGCCCCCAGGAGACCTTGTGAGGAGGCTCGCTTTACCGTACCAACCTGCTGTGGTCCCGGGTTCGGCTGCACCTGAGAGCAGGCCCATTCCTCACGGACATGAGATGGTACCAGCTCACAGACCTATGCATGGACCCAGAGGGCCAGTTCATTAATCTTATACAAGTAATGGCCCCAGGGCCTGGATTATTTCAGTGTGACCAGCTTGTGAGCACATTTCCGGGGAGATCTGAATCAGCAGTGGAAGACTGTCTAAGTATTTCCTCTCCCGGCCAGCTTAGATGGTCACTGTGGAGTTGGCCTTATTTCTCTGGGCTGCCCTTGCTAGCCTTTCTCATTGATATATTCTTCTCTCAGCTGTGTTCATTTATTCATTTATTGAATGCTTACTATGTGACTAGGTACTGGGATAAATGTCATGAAACATGTGCCTTGTTCCTGCCCCCCTGGAACTTACAACCAAGACACATTGAAATTTCACACATGATTAATTACCTCTTTTAATTAAGGCTAAAGATACTCAGTCCGATGATTGCCAAGTCTTCCTGGCTGAGAACTCATTCGGTGTCTTTAACGTAATCTGGCTTCTCTGTGTTTTCATCTTGGAACTGGCGATTTCATTCTGGAATGGTGATCTTATTTCCAAGTTCTGGGGCCCCCTCACTCTAGGACCCAAGTACTTACCCCCATTTTGTAGCTAGGACCACTGATCCTCAAGAGTTATGGTCTCAAACATCAACTTTGGGCCGGAATGGGAATTTGAACCCAAATCTGACCAGCCCTAGTACTTTTCCGTGACTCACTCTGGCCCATAGGCAAAGCAGGTTCCATAATCACAGAAACCCATCCGTGAAGTGGAGCTTTTATGATAACTGCCTCTCAGGGATTAGCTGAGGCTCGAGGGGTGACTGAGTGTATTAGGTCCAGCACAGCACCTCACACAAAGAGGTAGTGGGGCCCATTTGTCCAGGACCCTGAATTCTTAAACAGAATGTGGGGGTCAGTGCGGTGGATGTGGGAGGCTTGGTAGTTGCTCGCTTGGGCAAATTACTTGCCCCTGAGCCTCTACTAGTCCCTCCACTGCGTGGGGTTCTCAGGTTACTCCCTGCATCGTTACTTTGAGGATCATGGCATTTTATGCAGAACTCGTGGGACACATTTTATCTTAAACTACCCAGGAAGAGATCACCCAAACTATCTGTTTGACATCCTTGTTGGAAATATGTGCCCCCCACACACACATGTTAACACCTGGGGAAGATCCCAGCTAGGGTGCTGGGAAACAGGTGTCTGTCAGTGCTGCGGTCTCCTTGGCTGCTGGTGGCAAGGCCCCAGATGGTGCGGAAGATCTGTCCTAGAGTTTGGTTCCTAGCAGATTCAGCTGTTCTGCCGGTTGGCCCCGATGAAGAAGCAAAGTGAGTTTGTGGGGTCACAGGGCATAACCTTCTACATTTTAGATATGAATAAACTGCTCCTTCAACTTTATAGATGAGGAAACCAAAGTGCAGTAAGGTTAATTTTCTGTAACATAACACATAATCGGATCTGTTGTAAAGCCTAACAGGAAAGAGCGTGCCCATTGCTGCAGCACATTTTACTTAAGTATTCACATGAGAAACTGCACACCATTCACAATACTGTAATGTAGCGGCAGGGTGAAGAAGCGATTCTGCTTTTTAAATTTTTCAGTGAGCAGACATCCTATTAGTGAATGCCACTTGAAATTAGGATTATTTTTCACTAATTATTGGGAGACTTATGCTCAAATAATAAAAGTATTTTTACTAGTAAATTATATACATATATTTTACAGTGCTTTAGTTCACACCTGTACTAATACCTTTCTGCTGGGGGAAATTCCTTTTATGCTAGAGATAACTTTGTGTGACTAGGACACAAATCATAGAAATTCAGGGCTGGAAAGGACTGCAGAGATGACATGGCCTGACCTCGCTGCTGCATAGCTGGGACCCCTTGGGCCACAGGTGGACACCCAGCAGAACCAGCAGCACCAGAACCCAGTCCCCCAGCCACCTTAGCCTGCTGACTTTGTGGTCACCAGCCACCACATTTCTTTTGTGCTTCTGCACGTGGACTGAGCCACAGGCGCCTGATTATTCCAGACAAGCATAAACCCCCACTGCTGAAAGGGATGATGTACAGCTCCAACTTGATCACAAGGAAGGTTTAAAAACAGGAAACTCAGAAGTTCATCCAATGTGTACTTGAACCTCTTTTACAAAGAAAGCATCTATCAGGATGGCCTTATCTCTTTCTGGTTTTGCTTTCTGGCTTCTGCTGCGCCGGAGCTTCCCAAGTCTGGTGCTCACATCTTGGCTCACCCTGCCTCCCACCCTGACCCCAGAGCTTTGTTCTTGGTTTTAAACTGAAATGAGCACTGAACTTTGGCTCCTGACATCAGTTTACCAGAGCAGACAGGCCAGTCTTAGGAGAGGCTTTACCATTCACTCATTTGCTTATTTGTTCACTCATGTATTTCTTCTACCCCTTGAGAGTTCAAGGCCTCGATGGAGGCGGGGGGGTGGGTATAGGATGAGGATGACCCCACTCTTCAGGAGCTCATTATTGAGCTAGGAAGCTAGACCTGTAAACAACCAATCCAGGGCAGCTGGGGAGCCCCAAAGAGGTGCTACCCAGGGTGCTTTAACTGCCCCCCAAATCTTTATCAAAATCCACATTTACATTGAAGCTAGTATCAACAGTAAAAGCCAAGAGTTTGTTAATGTAAGTTTCTATCCCCTTCCAAGTACATTGCCATCCTGCCTGCCTCCTAGGTAGAAATTCAGGCACTGCTACTCCATAGCAGAATTCACTCCTTCACTCCACAGAACCTACTATGCGCCAGGCACGCTGTTCTAAGCAGTAGGGATACAGTGGTGCACAAGAAAATGTCTCTTTCCTCATTACCCTTTAATGGGAGGAGACACACACAAGCTAGTAAAGATACTGACCATCAGACACAAGAGCAAAAAATGAAATGAGTCCTAAGCAGTGTGCAGTTGGAGCACAGGGGAGGGAGTTCAGTGAATTCAGACAGAGGGATCAGGGAGTGCTCCCCAGAGATGGCAGCTTTTCATCAAGACAAAGAAGTGTGAGGTCTTGGAGAAGTGGAGAAGGATATTCCAGCCTTGCTATTGACTTCCGAGGATGCTAGAAGATGGTCTGGCCCCTTGTGAACTTCAGGGGAGGTGGTGGGGAGTCTCTCTGTGATGCTTGGCATATTGAGAGAATTCAGTAAAACACCATCCAAGTGGGAATCTCATTGCTGACTGACAGTTAAGCAGTTAGACCTAGGTGGTAAGGGGAGGGGTAGGGACAGAAGCGAGCTGTCCTGGGATGTCATTGCCACAGGCCCATCACTCAGCCTGCCCCAGGTCTCAGTACAATGTGGACATTGGACTAGACTTTCCAAACATCCTGCACACTTTGTTGTCATCCTTGTCAGGTTTGCTAATGTGGAAGCTGGAAGTCTGGTTGAACGAGGAGTTTATGAATGAGGCGTGCTGTTCACGCTTCCCATCCACCAACGATCAGCTGCTTCTGGAGTTCCTATCTGAATAATTCTCCACTCAATTTTTTTTTAATTTAAGGTTTTTAAAAAAGTGCAGATCTGGTGACTTCGCAGTTTTATTTGGTACGTGGTTTCCTGGTGTGGGCGACAAGGACAGGGGCTTAAGCAGCCCAGGGTTGAGAACGATGTGAAATGTTTGGGGTCATTTTGCATGCCACCAGATATATACTTACAAGCTGACAATAGGATCACTCTCTGTGATTTTTAGAGCATCTGCTTGAAGCGGACTGTCCTGGTTATTTAGCAACTACCACACCCTTCAAGCTGTTTTCCCTGTCTTGATTTATAGATAAAGATATTTAAAGAAAAGAGCCTATTTTCTTAGGATGAGCTGATAAGGTCAAACATTTGTGTGAACATAACGGAGATAATAAGTCATGTGTCCAGTATGCCAGGTACTGTGCTAAGTGCTGTCACGCATCTGCTCATTGAATCTTTGCAACAGCCTCTTCAGGTGGGTTCTAGGATTGTCAGTGTGTGGTTACAAGGTTGGGGCTGAGATTGACCTAGCAGCAGCGGCAGAGGTAAGAGGGAAGGCGGGCAGGCAGGTTGCAGGCTCCTTGATTGAGGTGCTGTGTTCTCTGCTTTGGGGCAGACAGACCCCGTAGGCACGGTTCCCAAAGCACTGACATCTGCGAGCCAAGTGTGTTTTTCTTTACCATCGTGCCTTGGGGCTGCACTTGCTGGCCCGCGACTAGTGACAAGTGGGTGACACTGGCTGTCTGACAAGGGTGTATCTGGTGGAGGTCTTTGTATGTGCCACAGGAGGGCCACCTCCTGGGGACCCAGTGGCCTTGGTGCTGGGTGGTGACCTTCCGAAGGCTTTGAAAGTTGCCAGTTTACACTGCACCCTGGCTCCTCCAAGGCTAAATCCCAGGCATCTTTGGCCGGAGCCTTGGGTGAAAATAATCTCTATCATTCCCCTCCTCTGAGTAGTCGTCAACTGTAGAATAGGAAGCCTGTGGAGAGTGGGGGTCACATAATATATGGTTGACATGGCGCGGACACCCTGGCTGTGTGTGGGGGTCTCTGGGTCATGCCCCTGAGTGCTGCTTGCTCACATCTCCCCAGTACCTACCCAGACAACGCCAGATCACCTCACAAACACCACCACAAAGTGACTTAGGAGTTGGTAAGGGTCTTCCTCCTGCCTTTACATCATGTGTGGAAAACGCCTCTCTGAGAAGTGTGCTACGTAGTTTTATATTAGAGGGCTGTAAGTCACAGCACCAAACACATCTTCGCAAAAGGATTGGTGACAAGGCTTTTTAAAAATGAAAAACCTGCTTGCTTTCTTAATAAGCTCTCATTTCTTTTTTTGTTTGTTTTTTAATTTTTTTTAATGTCTTTGTATTATTTTGAGAGACAGAGACAGAGAGCAAGCAGGAGGGGGGCAGAGAGAGAGGGAGACAAAGAATCTGAAGCCCGACGTGGGGCTCAAACTCACAGACTGTGAGATCATGACCTGAGCTGAAGTTGGACGCTCAACCAACTGAGCCACCCAGGTGCCCTAAGCTCTCTTATTTCTTAAATACCATTTAATTTACAAAGTTTGCTCACATACAACACTTTAGGAAATCATCTGTTAGATAAATGAGATGCTCCTAATAACTTTCCTTTGTGCCTGCTCTTCCAGTTTAGGAATTCAGAGTCTTGCCTGTCCCATGAACCCACAGTAGTTCTGATGGGCACAGAGGGGTGGAGTGCAGGGTGGAGTACACTCAGACAACAGGATCCTCACTGTTGTGGGAAGGCCGTGGATTAGGGGAGGCATTCAGAAAACGTTCAGGAAAGACAGAGAAACCAGAAAGAACACCCGAGAGCAACCCAGTGGGAGGCAGTGTGGCTGGGACACATGCAGCCACACTCTGGGCTTCTGTCAAACACTGCCCATTGATGCCTCCACCCACACTTGCCAGAAGTTCTGACCCCACCCCCACTCAGTGTTATGTCCGCCTCCAGCCTCCACATGAGGGTTTCTGCTCAGCAGAACCTGGGAAATGGAGTCTGGGACATGGAGTGTCTGGCCTTCCTGGGTACTGTGGGCCAGTCTGGTCTCTGCCATTATGGCTCATTGAAGAACCCACCTATGCCCAAACTGAATCTGTGGAGGCCACGGAAGGACTGAAGTCCTACCCCAGCCTCAGCCCCAGGAGGAAGCCCTCAGGGAAGTAAGCCCCCCCCCACCCGGCCACCTCCCCCAAATAGGCCTCACTGAAAGAAGACCCTCTCAGTGTTTTCAAACAGGCGTGTAGTTTGTAAAGAAATAGAGGAAAATGGCAAAAAGGAACTAAAAGACTTTTGCATTTACCCGTTCCAGCCTTCTTTCCCAAAGTTCTAAATTTTTCCATTGGGTGTCTTTTCATCTTAAAGAAATTGTTCTTCCTTTACTATTTATTGTAGTACAGATCTATTGCTTCTAGTTTTCTTTGATCTGAAGATGTCTGTTCCACCTTCATTTTGTTTTTTGGGTTTTTTTTTTTTTTTTTTTAATTTTGAGAAGACCATGTCTGATCAGACTCCATACATACCCACCCCCCCCAGGCAGCAGGAGCCTCCCAGCCCCGGGCCCCGGCCTCCCATTCCCTTCCCCACCCCTTCAGTTCTTGCCAGCGCCGATGCTGGCTCCTGACCCCAGCCCACATCTGTGATTATCATTCAGCTGAGGAAAACCGGACCGAAGTCAGATACGTGGGAGCCCTTGCACCCTGGACGGTTCTACTAGTACTTGTCATTTTTCTGACTCAAGGCTTATCACCCCTGCTTGAAAGCCTCTCACGATTTTCTGGACTAGTCGGCATAAAGACAGGGCCTTGGGCTCTGGCCTCCGTTTTCCTCTGTAACCCATCTTCTTCCCATGGCCTCTCTTGGCCTTAGCAAGATGCCTGGCTGCGTGTCAGGTTCTCCTTGCCTTTGGGGTTTATACTTGGGACAGAGTTTGAAAGACTTCCTGCCCCTCACCCCATTCGAGCTTCTTACAGATGGAACTCAGACCTCCCCTCTGGGCAGCCTTCTCAGGCCACCCTCATGGTCTCCCTAATGCCCCACCTCACAGCCCTGCTAAGAGCCCACTTGTGTTCCATGGTATCTGTGGGCCTGGCATAGCACTTAACAAATATATTTTAACTGATTTGTAATTTGTCCTTACCCTCCTGCAAGGTGTGGGTTGTGTCTTAGTTCTCAAGGCCTCTCTAGCACTTCAGTGTGCATAGTAGACACTCAGTATTTGTTGAATGAATGAGTGAAAACAGTATGTCTGAGGACTGTGTCTCTGGACTTTTGCTCTGGGCTTTTGAGAATGGCTAATTTTATGAATATATCATTGTCCCAAAAAAAATGACGGTCGGATTGGCTGCTTCAGCAGCAGCAAGTGCTCTCTGGAGTCCTCAAGCTGGCACCCCATCCCTGTGGGCAACTTGATAGAAATGGCAGTGCTGGATGGGCAGGGAGAAGGAAGGGCCTGGAAGGTGCCAACAAGGATGATCGATTAGGGACCTCTGGGCCCTGCTTTTCTGCAAGTGACAATCACATCCACAATGAAAGTTGCTAAGCCCACAGTGACAAAAGCAGTGTCAGGATGCAGGTGCTAAGCCCCAGCCAGGTGACCCCCCCCCCCCAACATGGTAGCCTCACAGTCTGGGTAGTTCTTACTGGGTTCATCAACATGGTGGATCACTCATGCTGTGCTCCTTGAGTGACTCATAAATAGTAATGCTCTGAATATTAAACCCAAGGATGCCAAGGGCCTTTTGCTGATGTCTCACCTGGTCTGCCCAAGCCCTGTCAGAATTCCCTGGCTTTCTAGCTGGCTCGCTTATCTAGCCCATGATCAACATGTGATTTTCCTCCGTCACATCTTCGCAAAAGGATTGGTGACAAGGCTTTTTAAAAATGAGGAATGTTTACTGCTCTTGCTTAAAGCTTAAACCGAGGACATCTTTGGTTTGACTTTTGCATACAGTTAGAAGGAGGTGGTTTTCCCAGCCCAGTACTCCCCAGGGGGACAATGGGGAGCTTCATCTTGTCACTGAAGCCCCTTTCCTTGTTGGGTAAAGTGAAGCTCTTGCCTCGGGCCTTCTCCCCACCACCCACCACACTTTCACGCATACACAGTCTGGTCCTCGCTGTCTGGCCTTTCCTGGGGCCCAGCGTGGCCATGTTTAATCAGGTGCACATGTTAGGAAAATATCGGGATTTGCTGGCATGCTTAGATTGAAGACTGGCTGCACTAACTCCTTTCAGGTAAACTGCATTTGGGCCTGGAGTCCCACTAATCTTGAGTAGGGGTGGGTTGTTATTAATAACAGCAGGCCTGTGGGCTGAGTTTAGTGAGCAAAAACCACTTGTTGTAAGGGTGTAGAAGCCCCTTCTGGACATAAGGGCGTTGCCTCTTCTCCTTAGGGTGTCCCCAGGCTAACTCATTAAAGGATACCTGACACCAGGTAATGCCGTTTCACAGAATTCAATGGCAAGGAGCACACTTAAACTCCGAAGATGGACCTTTAGAGAGAAGGAACTTGGAGACTCTTAAGACCTGTGGTTTTCAGACATTTTTGGTGAAGAAACCACTCCTCCAATACAAGTTCACACAGAATGCCAATAAATAGCTAACCACAGAGTTATTCCAGAAGAGTGGGTGGGAATGAGGATCCCACTCACTTTCTGTCCTTCATGGTCCCATTAGGAAAACCACAGCCCTTATCTAACATGCCTGCCTTTGGTGCTGATGAGCATCTGATGCCAGGGAGCACAGGTTGTGTTTGAAAGAACTGGCGGTCAGGCAGAACCCTCAGTCCCAGCGAATTAGCTAGCTTTGCTGATCCCAGGCTTCCTCATCTGGAGAAGCAGTTATGATGTCAGCTTTAGAGTTTTTGAGAGTATTAAATGAAATATTACATATGAAAGCTCTGAGCACCCTGCCGGGCTGTAGTAGATACTCATTAAATGTTCACTTTGGTTCTATTTTGGTTTGGTTCTATTTTTGTCCAGTCACAGAGCTATTTCACTGTTCTTCCTAAATCTACCCCAATACAGCAAATCTCAGTCCAATTCATGATGAGTTCATCAGCGCTGTGTTTCTACAAACACAAAGGATTCATCTTCAGATCTGCTTTCATTTGGTCTTTAAATTGTTTTCCTCAGTGGTTTAACTGCTTATTTTAAAAAATCTAGAATGTATGTAATAATAAAAGCTTTATCTCCTAAACAAACCCTTCATTAACAACTTGGTTTATTTCCTTCCAGTCTTTTTTTTTTTTCTTAGCCCCCAGTGCATGGGCTTGTATGGAATATGAAGAGATGATTGTTTTGTTTTGATCTTGCCGCTGGGAAGCAGCTTTGCGAAATCCCACCTTTCAAAACAAGCTATTGGAAGCTGGTCACTGAGAAGAGGAACAGATGTTGTGCATCCTTTTCACTATAACTGTAACATCAAACCTTCCCATAGCTGTAAACACTCTTCTCAGATTAAGCTTGTAAATTATACTATTTTCTGGGAAGAGTCCCAACCTTAAACCAGCTCTTCTTCTTTCAATCAACAGTTTGCCAAGGCCCGACTGAGTCTTTTTGCCTTTTATCCACATGAGTCACCGCCTTCTCTTTTCTAGTGTGGATCTGTGGTTTGGCTTGGCAACCTTTTGCTTACAAAGTGAATTGCAAGCAAGTTTCCCAACTCTCTTAAGTAGGCAGACCCGACTTGATAAACCGCTCATCCACACCTCTACCTAAGACCACTGCCCCTCCACTTGTGCACCAGCCCTGTCCCCCTGGACCGCTTTGCCATCACCATGGGGCCAGGAGCTGCAAAGGAATTTATGGGTTCAGAAGTAGAAAGCGGGAGGGACACCTGGGTGGCTCAGGTCATGATCTCGTGGTTCATGAGTTCAAGCCCTGCGTCGGACTCTGTGGTGACAGCTCGGAGTCTGAGCCTACTTCAGATTCTGTGTCTCCGTCTCTCTCTGCCCCTCCCCTGCTCGCATTGCCTGCCTCTCTCTCTCTCTCTCTCTCTCTCTCTCTCTCTCATGTCTCAAAAATAACGTTTAAAAAAAAAATGAAGTAGAAAGGAGAGATTGTGAAAGACTGGAACAGCTTAGGAGTAAGGATCCTGGGGTCCTGAGAAGCAAAAGGAGGGTCAGAGAGAGGTCAAAAGAATGCAAACTTGACCCCCTTGACAGTGTCACTGAAGGTTAGCCCCAAACCGGGAAACCACGAGGGGACAGCTTTTTCCTATTTCTTCACCCTCTTTCACCCTCTGACCTGTTGCTCCTACAACCAGAGTTCTTGCTCATACTATGGGGTTAGTTCGGTGACATTAGAGGCAAGAAGAGCATTGTTTGGGCAGTCTCTGTTTGTAACATCGTGTTAGTGGGAAAATGCATTCTGAGTTCTCCAGGCCAACTCAAAGGCTTTGGAACACCACCCACTGGTGAGTGACAGACTGCAGGCATTGTATTGGGGGTCAGTCCCAGGACTATCTCTGTATACAGGAACTGACACAAATGCCCAGATGTACTTTATTTCCTGAAACATATGGACATCATTAGGTATTTCTGTATATACGGATCCGATCCAGGAGGTAGCAGTGTATCTAGTTAACATGTGATTCGGTTATGTAAAATAACTAAGCTAGATGATTCCAGCTTGGTGATGTTTGTGTAGGAACGGACCCATTCATATAACCAGACCTGATTGAATGATAGTCACTGGATTCTCCTACTACAGATGTATCTGAGACCACGTGATAAAGCAAATGGCCTCCCAGTGGAGCACAAGGTATCTCTGGGAGCATGTTTTAAAATAGCAGTGCCCACGTGGTATTTGCTTATGTCCTTAGCTTTTGGCACGGAGACATTTCAGATGAGGTCATCTTCTTGGGTCTGTTTCCTGAGTGTTGATTGTTTCGTGACCTACAAAACTGCTTCTTCTGAGAGCGGGCCTCCAAGCCTAAAAGCCCCCTCGCTGGCTCTGGCCCATCCCCCCCTTCCTCCCTACCCACTTACCCCCAGAACATCTCTTCGTTGTGGAAAACTACACATTCACAAATTGTGTTACTTTCCTCACACCAACCATATTCCCACACAGAGACAGATTCTGGAATGAGCTCATGGATGAATCATGCCGTTATCCGGCTGTTTATAGGAGCTGCCATTAGACAAAGATTTTGGTGTAAGCTACATTAAGGCCCCTTCATTGTCTGCCAGTTACCCTTGGGGGATGGCTTATCGATGGAGTGCTGAGTGTGAGGGGCAGGACTTGGAAACTAAAAGCCGCTTTGATTTCACTTTTTCCTGTCAGCCCTGGGCTTTGTTCCATTGACTCTAAACTGTGGTGGTGTAACATTCTGCTCTGCTACAAGTAAGCAGACCCAATCCAAGATGGCAGCTGTATTTTATCTGAAGAGGTGAGAAATAGGACTTCTTAAAATATGATAAACGCTTATATCACAGAGTTCCAGCAGATGCATAATCTCTTAATTAAAATTAGCTCGTAAGTGGCATTTCCTAATCCAGCTTTCAAGCTTTGCTCTCTACAGCAAATCTCTCTTTTTTTTTTAAAGGATCTGGAAATCCTATTAATATTTAATTGGCTTTTAAATTATTTATGCATCAAAGTGTTCAACCTATTGTTGTTCCTTAAAGAGCGAGAGCCCAGTGGTGCTTCTGTCTGGCTTTATAAGGTCTCGAGTTGAGAGCACCATTAGAGAAATGATCACAAGTGGAGGTTGGGCCACCTTGGAAGCCGGAAGCCCTGGGAACTAGTTAATTGGATTACGCACACACTTCCACCCACATCCCAGGTGTTATTTAAATCATATCTTTTTTTATTAGGAGTAATATTGGTTTGCTAATCACATGCTCCTTAAGGAAAGGGCCTTAACCTTGAAGTTCTTCTCTAACAAGGAATCTTGTGTGATCAATTGATGCATTACTACTCCGTGAGCTTTGGTAACGAGAGATCATTTTGCCTGTTACACGGGATGAAATCAGGTCCTGGATATTGTGAGGTTATTAACAACCTAGGTAATCCCCTTTTGGCACCAGGATATCGAGAATGGCCATCTGCTCTGACCAGATGATCCCACAACTGCAAAATCAAACGCATCCACTCTTTGCTGTGGAAGCCAAAACTGAGACCGGTCCAGGGGGTTTCCAACCACAAAATCATTAGGCTATCGAGGAGAGCTACATTAAATGAACTGTGGGGCCATCCTGTGAATAAAAGGGTTCCTCTCCACAAAGAACCAACCTTTATTTCTGCCCCTTTGCTGCAGGGTAGAACTGCTGCTTGGCTGTCTCCCCAAATTCATTTTCATCTTCTGTTTTCATCCCCTCCCCCATCTTCTGGGAGCCCCTGCCCTGTCCCCTCTTAAACCATCTCCCATCCACCCCCAGTGGCCAGACTTTGTAAGAAAACCTTTGTGCTGGGTTTTCAAAGTGTGTCTCTTGCCTACAGCCCCTGCAAAAGAAACTTGAATAGATGAGAAATGAGCTCTTGCAGCTAAGTAGGTCTGAGCTGTAGCGTCACCCAGGCCTGTGGAAGAGAAGGAAACAGACCCTTGCATTGTCCATGGTTCCTCACCGCTGGCTCTGTTAGTGCGTCTGTCCAAATGAGATCCTTTCCTGTGACCTAACTAACCATGTTCACCTCTGAGTGCAAGCTATAGCACGCAATTTTGGACGGTATCCATATAGGGTATTTGAACTTGTCTCCATTCCATTTTTAGAAGGAGGTGGAACTTAATTAATATTTGGACTCTGGAGGTATCTGGGAAAAATAATCTTTTGGGCTTTTCAAAGAAACTGGAAAGTCCAACTTCAGTTTGCTTTTAATTACTTACAGCTGTAGCCCCGTGTTACTCAGTCTGTCTCCTGGTACTGGAGGGTTAATGCTGACTTTTGAGCCAAACAGATATTTCTGTTTTCGTACACCATTTTAATGAGAATTCAGAACAATGATCTTAGAAAGAAAACATCAAGATTTTATCACTACTCCCCTGGGACTTCTGCCTAATTCCTTTTCACTGGAGTTTTTTAAAGATTCTTTTTGGGTGAACCAGCAGCACTGTTCAGAGTTCCTTTCACAGAAAGGCAACTCTTCCCGACTCCCCAAACAGTGGGATTTCCTGGGTCGTAGGTTTCTCACTAGTTTCACACTCACATGGAAGTCCTGAGCAGTTACTTTGTCTGTAAATTAGGCAGCACGATGTGAAATCGCTATGTACGTAGGTCAAAATGGGCAAACAACAGCATTTTTGTATGGCTCGTGTTAATACAAGTTTCAGCAACTCTTGTGAGAGCACTTAGCGAAGGAACCTAGAGAAGTTTGTCAGCCTCTTTGTGAAAGCTGTCTTTTTTCAGATGCCACAAGTCTTAATGTATAGAAATTCAAAAGCCAGTAAAAGAAACGAACATATTGAAATAGCTTAGACAAGATGTCAATGTCATGTTTCATGGACATGCAGCTATGCAAGCAGATGTGTGTTCGAGTGTGCTTCTAATTCAGTTCCACCGAAATGGCAGTCCTGAAGTTAGTGAGAACCTCACCTTCATCTTGAATCTGAGCCAGAAAAAATGGGAAAGCATGCCCTCAACCGCTGCCATGAAGCTGTCAATTTTCTGGAGCAGCTGTGATATTTATTACCATATGGGTGAGGTTTTGAAGTTCCAATGGAGCAGATAGGAGTGTACCAGATGTGGTTGCAGGAAATGTCTCATTTCTTCTTCTTTAAAAAAAAAAAATCTACTTAATATGAACAATTAGCCCATCCCCCACACCCCAAGGCTGAAAGGAAATTAAAACATAATTATCACTAGGCATCCTCCTCTCTCCCCCACCAGGATGTGCAAAGGACCTAGAGTCTCCTATAATGTCTCGGATTTGAGGAGCACTGCTGCTCATTGTTCACGAGCGTGCTCTGGCATGGGTGAAACCCCCATCACCCTGTCCCTGTGGCCTTCAGGGCAAAAATATGTGCTGCTCTATCCCTCACATCCCATGTGCATTTGATCACAACCAGGAGCCCAGTTCCCAGGGTGCGGAAGGAGTGCAAGGCATGGGTCCCCTTTGAATTTGGGTCCCACAATCCTTTCCCTCCCTACTGAGGGTAATCCTGTGCAGGCTCCATCTGCAGGGTCCTGCCTCTCTCCCACTCCCCTCTGGGACACCTGACACAGTCTGTCCTTCCCAGCTGGGGCCTGGGAAGTAAACCTCCTGAGGGAGTGGCCAGGCCACTTGTGGGAAGGCTTACTTGGTCCATTACCGGAGCTGCTAACCATGTTCGCTTGCTAGCTACCTATTTGAATTTAAATCAACTAAAATAAACAATTCAGTCCCTCAGTCACCTCATCACACTTCAGGCACCCTGTTGCCACAGAGGGCTAGTGGCTACCGCATCAGACCACACAGACAGGATGTTTCCCTTACTGTAGGAAGTGCTGTTGGACAGAGTTGGTCTACAATGAGCAGTGGGTGTTTTTTCTAGGGAACAGTTGAGGTTGGATCCACTACTCTCCTAGCTTGTTTTCTGACTCCACTTGGCTTTGGTCATTGACAAAGAAGAATGGTAATTAGCAAAGGGGAGTGGGAAGGGACGACTGTGTGATCAGACCCACACAGTCCTTCTCCAGAGATGGGTTCCTGTGGTTAGGTGTTGGAGGGGCTTTGCCTGTCATCCTCTCTCCCATGTTGTCCAGGGTGTCCCAAGGTACTGGAATAATCACGAAGTCTAAGAATCCTCTGTTTCTTAAAATGGGTTTTGGGATTTATCTCCTAAGAGGAATCATGGATTTTCTGCGAGCACCTAAAATTTAATGTGTATTATGGCTCCATTTCCCTTGGGGGTGGCATCAGCAAGGGGAGTGTGGTTTGAGCATGGCTGGTTTGATTCTGTGAACTGGGGTGTGTATGTGCAGCAGGGAGGGGCCCTCTGGCAAAGGCAAGGCTGTCCAGGGAATCAGGAGCCTGTGAGCACATTGAGACTGATGTTAGGGGGCATAATAGACACCCGTGTCCCATGCCATCTATATAAGCCAGCACTGGTAAGACCGCGAAGAGCCAGACTACCTGGCTGCTTCAGGTAAATACTACACATCAGACATGGTGTGGACAGGATGCAACCACGGAACGAGCCCCTGTCCCTACCTGCAGCCTGCTCTCCATTCAGACGCACTCTTAAAATGGGCCTGTTTTGTGATCCTGATTTCTTTCAGTTTCCTCACCCCGTAAAGATAGGCCCTGCTTTTAAAGGAGTTTCAGCCCTAAATAAGATTCTCTGTCTGGCAAAATGGAAACAAGGAGACAGTTGTTTGGGAGTTGGGAATTTGAGGCACGTGCTTGCTGGGTTGTGCTTTGGGCAAGGAGGCAGTCCCAGAAGCCGGCTGTACGTTGTTTACTGAAATGCAAGGCGCTGCTGTCTATACCTCCTGGGCTGCCACGGCCATCACTTTCTCCTTGCCCAGCACGGCTACTTTTGCCTCATTGCCTGGTTCAGGTTCTTGCTCTGTAGGCATTTCCCTTTGTTAGTGCAGGCATCCTCTCTGTCCTCCATCGCTTGAGGAAACTTGAGAGACAGCCTGGATGGCTCACGTAGGAGGCAGGGAGGAATGGTGGGTGGTCTCTGGCAGGTGGCACCAGGGTCCTGGTGGCCTCGCTCAGCCCCACTCTGCTTCCACCTGCTTGCTTGGTCCTTCCAGCTGCGGATTTGAGGTCAGAACCTAGAATGCAGGTCACTGTTCGCATAGCATGTTCATAAAGTGATGTGACTTAAACCATCTTGGACGCCATGGCCCTCTGTGAGCATGGTCCCCTGCAGAGCACGCGCCCCTGGGAGAAGGCAGGCACGTCCCAAAAGGACTCCCACTGCTCAGAATATTTTTGGACCTCAGGATGGGATGGTCTGCACCTTCTGACAAAGTGTTTACAGTTCTGTATGTTACTGTCCTAGTCTGCACCATCCCTAAAGGGTGAGTTTGATGTCTGATATTACCCAAAATCATTTCCAGTCAAATCTGTTCAGTAGGGTAGGAGCGGTGATTCTGATTCAAGCAGTAGCGTTCAGAGCAAATATACATATATATATATATATATATATATATGTATATGTATAGAAAGCTTGAAGATTGGGATGGGTTGGTTATTTGCCTTTTTTTTTTTTTTTTGCAAGACTTTAGTGTCAGTTTTCAAAGGGGCTCCATAGAGTTTTGAACATGACAGTACCATGGTGTCCCAAGGAGACTACCTATAAGAAATGCAATATCTGATGCAAATTTGGGCTGTTTCTTTTACAGCCATTGTTAATCATACTTACATTAGAAGGTAGGGTTATGAAGCCAGTGATTGCCCAGCTAAATCAGAGACTGTTTTCCTTCACAGAAGGGGAGGCCTCTTGTCTCTCTTCCCCTCACTCACCTGGCTCCCTCCCTCTCTTTCTCCTTGATTTCCTGATCTTTGGCCTGGAGAGTCTTGCCTTTACATTTTGGTTGTTCTTGCTTAGTTTGTGGAAGACAGGCCCTGAATATGACGCTTCTCTCCAGGCCACACAGCAAGACCACCACTGGCCTGAGATGGCTTTGTCCTAGAGACAGAAACTGGAAGACTGTCCTTCCCAAATGTGGCTGTGTTTTAGAACCCCCTGGCAAGTGTTTAAAACTGACACCCAGGTTGCACCCTGTTCCAACTGAAACAGAATGTCTTTGGATGGGAGCTGGGCAGCGGTAGTTGGTCAGAGAACTCCAGGTGATTCTAATCTGCAGCCAAGTCTGAGGACTGCTGTAAGGAGGGGCGCTGACCTTGACAATGTGAGCAGTTACGCCTGAGCATAACCACAGCCAGCTTGTCTTGCATCTCTTAAGCAATGTGATGTACTAGAAACAACACTGGGTGCAAAACCAGTCTCTACAACCTACTGTCCTGGTGTCTTGGCAAGCAACATAACCTGTGGGCTTCGTCTTTCTCATCTGTAAAATAAGATAATAGCAGTACCTTATAACAAGGTCGTCTGAAAGAATGAAGATGATGTGTGGAAGTCTTCGTAAATTGTGAAGTGCTGTATAAATGCTTGTTGTTAATACTGGAGATTATTCTTTTATAGAAACATACTCATTTCCTAGGTCCTTTGGACAGAGAGCTAGGGTGACTATGGTGGCATTAATTCCTTCATTAATGCAGTCATAATGAGAACTATTTAGACAAGAATTTATTTTTCCCATCTAAAAAAGGGGGCGGCAAGGAGAGGCAATCTTCCCCAGCTTTAAAATGAAGCCTGCAGTGGGAGCCCAAGAGAACCATTGTCCCACGGTACCCAGAGAATGCTCTCTGGCTTCCAGTAAGATGACTCCAAACCAAGGGGCCTTGTGCAGTGGAGAGGGACATCAGTGGTCCATCGGCTACTGAGCCTGACTTTGATCTTCAGGCTTTCTGTTTGATTGGATTTCATTTATGTCATAGTGGATGAACCAGGGTGGAACTGCCCTCAGAGTATTGCTAATGGGCCTCCAAGGCAGGGCAGAGGGCTAGCCAGTTGGCCAGGGCCCACTTGGTCATTTTTGTCATTGTGACTGTGGTGTCATGTGTAGTAAACATCATCATGGCTCTTTGGGGTGTAAACCAAAGCATTTTTTCTTGGGCCTGTCCTCCCCAGGGATTTGAAGTTGGATGGAGGGAAACAATCAACAGGTGCCATGAGCTTGAAAGAGATCATTGGCCTTGAAGGCGTGGAGCTGGGAGCTGACGGGAAGGTAAGGCTTTCTAGCTTCCTCCCAGCAGGTTTGTGCCAACACCACCAGGGTTGGGAAGCAGAGGCAGCGTGACAGACTGGGACTCTTGCTCATGGTAGGGGAACCAGGTCTGGGGCCCATTCCTGGTGGGTGACGCCAGCCCATCCCTGTTCCCATAGCGTGCACATGGAAACTCCCTCCCCGCCCCCCACCCCAAGCCAAGGATGAAATAGCACGTGTATTTCTCCTCCAGCACAGTTTATGATGGAATGCAGGATACTGACGACTATCTCAGACAAGCACACGTGTGCCTCTTCTGGAATGGAGTGACTCGTGGTTTGAACATGCATTAGCTGATGGTGTCAGCCAGTAGCATTCCTGCTACTAGAAAGTTTGTGGGGGCGGGGAGAGGGCTTCCCCAGGTCCCGAGAAGCTGAGTCTGTCGGCAGTAGTGAGCACCTAGCAGGAGGGCTGTCACGTTCTTCCTTGTCCCCCACCCAGTGAGCTGCTGGGTAGAAGCCTGAGGAGCGAAAGTTGAAAGATGAAGTTGACCTTTTTGTGCCGGATCCAGGCAGTCTTTGTAAACCCTTCAAAAGCCTGTTTGTGGAGATGGTGCAAGTGTTTGGGGGAGCCATCCCAGGGCAGTTTGCTTCCAGCTAAAGCTGCTGGGGCAGCACATGACCTGCCCACAGACCCTCCCCCAGAACAGCTGGTCACCACCGTGCCCACACGACGTCAGCCCTGAGCTCACGAGTAGGCGTGCATGAGGCGCGCTTCTCCAAGCAGGTGAAAAGAAAAGAAAACCACTTGTTCCATCTCCATTCCTAAAGGTTGAGTGTTCACCTGGGAATGAGAGAGGTGAGCTAGAGACAAGCATCAGAGATAACATCTGCCAAAAGAACATACAGGAGGCCACAGCCCTTTTATCAGAGACTCTTGGAGCCTGACGTGTTTTGGAATTCTGCACTTGGTGGGTTATTAAAGCTTGTGTGGTGTTCAGAAAAAAACAGCCATGTGTGGAATGTGCCTCCTGTATTACACAACATCCCAACAGCTTCTGGGATGGTTACCAAACACTAATTTTTCTGTCATATGACATGAATATTCACCCAAAGGATGATAAATTAAAACTTATACATAGCCTTACGTCAGTTGAGTTTAGGTTTTGGCACCAGTAAGTGCCAAAAACAAATTTCAGATCTCCTTGGGTTTTAGAAGGGCAGAGTAAGAATATGGATGTGACCTTGGTGTGGTAACAGAGCTTGGTCAGGGTGCAAACCTAACATTGCCTGGGAATAACCCATTTTGTCCGTTTTTGTCTTCACCTTTTAGACTGTTTCTTACACCCAGTTTCTGTTACCCACAAATGCCTTCGGGGCCCGGAGAAATACCATAGACTCCACCTCCTCCTTCTCCCAGTTCCGCAACCTGAGCCACCGCAGCCTCTCCATAGGACGTGCAAGCAGCACCCAGGGGAGCCTCGACACAGGTAACCTCACGTGGGGCCGGGCCCAGGCAGCGCGTGGCGGAAGGTGCCCCTGTGCGCAGTGTGCGTCAGGTCTCCCTGGAGGAGGTGTGCCTCTGAGCTCATCCCACAGGCGATGTGACTTTTGGACAAACTCGATTTCAGGCCATGCACGTGGCCATGCAGCCAGGCCTTAGCGGGCCCCACCATTGAGATGTTTCAGCCACTGACTCCCAAGCTCCCACAAGGAGTAATGCCGAGGCCATCCAGCAGATACGGCTGGACCCACCCCCCCTCCCTCCAGCCTCTCTCTACCACTCAGAAATAACTTGGTTCTTGCCTATATTTTCATAGTGTTCAGATTTGGCTTTTTCAATTAATGGGCCAGAAAACACAGGATCGGGTGTGAGAACTTTTTTGTGATTCTCGTGGTGGGTGAACCAGCATGGCCTGTGACTGAAGGCTGGCTGGCTTCTAGCTTGGCCTCTCCACACCTCTGTGAGAAGTGAACAAAGGAGAAAACCGTGCGAGGCGGTGTTATTGCCACTCCTGGAGAAACTCCAGGTGAGCGGGGAGTTCGTCAGGCCTGCGCAGGTGCTGAGCGTGGCAGCGCTGTCCTGACGTTCCCGCCTCCAGCCGAGTCCGGTGGTTTGCACTGGCGCCTGCTCTCGTCTGTGTACAGACCCGGTGGCCTGCCTGAAAGCGCTCACACCACAAAGGTGCTGCTCGCGTGGCACCACTGCAGTTACCAATTCGATCTGCAGGTTTAGCAAATGCATCTTTTTGGTGCCACATTTTGTGATCTGCGTGCTTGCTCTATCTTTCCCGCTCTCTGAGGTTTTGTGCTCTTCCAGGTCAGGGAGATTGATACGTAATTTTCTAAGGTGGAAAAACTGTCGGAATGTGAAGTATTTGGTGAACCCTTTTGCAAGGGATACAGTTTATTGGCATGTAGAGGCGTCTCCTGAGGGTCAGAGCATGCAACGTGACTCTGGGCTAAGTGACCTGAGGCCAGCCTTCTGTCACTGTAACTTTATACTGGGCGTTTGTGCGCCCCTCGCACCCCATCTCTCCTTTGGAGAGTCTGGGACCGCTATTTATCATTTTGTGTGTGATCCTTAGGTAGCGACCTGGGAGACTTCATGGACTATGACCCAAATCTCCTAGATGACCCCCAGTGGCCTTGTGGCAAGCACAAGCGAGTTCTGATCTTTCCTTCGTACATGGTGAGTAGTGGTGGAGAGACGTCCGTGTGCTCACCTCCGCCTGTGAGGAGTAGCTCGGGGGTGACAGTCTCACCCTAACAGACAGCTGCTCTCTGGGGTAGGGGGCTTGTTCAAACACTGCTTGGCCGGGGGAGCTTCTTGAGGACCCCCCGGTGTGAGCTGCTTACGGAAGGACCCACACGGGCTGGTCACCTGGCCTGCGTACAGCACTCCCAGCTCGGGGAGCCTCAGCTCTGTCTGGAGTCCGTGGTGACTGGAGGCCTCCATATGCACTCCAGGCAAACATTTGGCCCTGGGCTCCCGGTGACAGAATTATCTCCTGGGAGAGTGACAGTAGGACAGTGTGGGCGTTGAGTGCAAAACCTTTCCTTGCCGTTTTTACTTCATGGACTCTTCCTGTTTTCCCCTTTGTGTAATTTCGGTTTCTGCTTTTGGCTGACCACCATTTCCCGCTGTTTGGGCTGCCGTTTCTCCAGACGCCAGTGGGGCCTGATGGGGTCGTGTGTCCTTCCTTGGGGCAGGCTTGCCCCAACTCAGTGGCAGGCAGCTCCTGGGCGGCCGTCAGAGGAGGAGAAAGCTGGGCTTGTGGGAACCCTGCCATGCCAGGCCCGCCGCACACAGCATCAGCTGGGAGAGCGCTGACCCAGAACGCCCCCACCACCTCCCTGACGGGCCCGGATGGGGCGTGCGCAGCTCACAACATCCGGCTCCAATTCCCTTGTTCCTCCACCACCTTTGCTGTTCTCAGCAGCCTTAACCTCGGGACTGAGCAGAGGGTCCTTTTTCTGTTCTGGGCTCACATGTCTGCAGAAGCAAGAGTGGGACCTCATTTACTCAAAGGGCCCCTGAACACGTACTCTGAGCTGAGAGTTCTTAGCAGTGAGGTTCTTACACCCTCTAGCCTCTCTTTCTCCCCTGAACGTTTGGCAAGTGGCTGACATCAGAGGAACAGCAGGCAGAACTCGGGCCCTTGCCCGTTTTCTTTCCAGCATATATCCTATCCAAATACGCCGTGCGGAGTCTGAATGAACTACCAGAGGCACTTAGTTTAAAATTGCCCGTTTCTCACTCTCCCATCCTTATTCCCCACCTAACACATGAAGCAGGACCAGAGCCATGTATAGTCTTTATTCCACTCTGTGACCTGTTAAGATTAATTACTTCTCGGGGCACCTGAGTGGCTCAGTTAGTTGAGCATCTGACTCTTGATTTCGGCTCAGGTCATGGTCTCACGGTTCATGGAATCCAGCCGCATGTTGGGCTCTATGCTGACAGCGCAGAGCCTGCTTGGGATTCTTTTCTTTTCTCTCTCTCTGCCCCTCCCCCACGCTCACGCTCTTTCTCTCTAAAAATAAATAAACTTTTAAAAAGATGAGTTACTTCTTTTACAAAGCCAGAGCTTATTCACGTAAGCTAGCCCACAAGTGTGTAATGAATGACCAGAATCACTGCCCTAATGTTAACGAGGGAGCTGCTGAAACGTCATGACTTGTGTGAGACTAGGATTCTTTATGTCGTTTGCTGCTTTATTCACTAAGTGACAGGGCTGGAAACTGTGGTTCGAGGAGAGTGAGTGCGGTTGTCACAGTTGCCAGACAGGGAGTGGGGGGCTGAGGCTAGAACTCCTGGCTTGGTCCTCTTCTCACTGGGCCAGTGACACCCACATCCCCTGGCAGTCACTGGCAGAACTGGTGACCTCAGGGCAGGGCGTGAACCTGGTTCTTTGGGCCAGCAGTTTAACAGGTTTCTAGGTAACCAAAAGAATAAGAGGGGGGCACTATTTTTGATTGACCTTGGGGTTTGGCAGGAAGCTCTTCTATAGATAATGTTCTGTCTGGTGATAACACTTCCTCTCCTACAGGCCTGGTGTCAGGCTGGTACCACATCTTTTCTTTAAATGATTTCACTGTGAGCTTCAAGGTTCTGGGCCACAGTCTACACATGCGTGCCTGTGCACATGGATAATTTTTCCTCCTTGGACAGTGTGCTGGGTGACTTCGCCAAGTCAGCATATATGTCCTGTCCTCCTTGTTTTATGTTCCCAACTGGCTCGTTTTTCATTGCACCGCGTTGAATCTAAAGCCTGTGCTTCCTGTAATAGTACATGTTTTAGAGAAAGAAAATGCTCACGAGCTGCATTTTCTGGTCAGTTCCGTAAGATGTACATCTCCTACTCTGGCCAGATATTGGTACTTGGATAAAATGGGGGGGTGTCTGCTTTTCAGCATAGTCCTCTGTCACTGATGTGCATGTCATGTGTTACAAAGAGCCTCAGACCGGCTCCCAGGAAACTTCCTCGTCAGAAGCAGGCATGGAATATAGGGCTGTTTCACGTGCAGCAAACTTGCAGGAGTAAGTGTGGGGGTTTTGGTTTGGATTGGTGTTGGTTTGCTTGAACTCATAGATTTGTCTATTCAGCCAGTACTGACTGAGGCCCTACTATGGGTCAGGCCAGGTGCTTCCTTATATAGTGTGTTTTCCACAACCTTACAGTGGGTGAGGAAGTCCAGACAGTGAACAAGTAAACAAGACACTACAGTCAGGAAGAGGGTGAAAAAAAGTGGTTAGGAGATGATGGGGGTGGGGTTGGGGGTGGCAGTTGGAGGTCAGCCTGCAGGAAGGGTCCCCTGAGGAGTATTGGAGGGGAGTGTGAGGGATAAGAAGGAGCAGCCCTGCCAGGCCTTGGTGGGAAGTGCCCATGTGCAAGACGCTAAGGGGTGGAAGAGAGTGAGTGTATAAAATCAATATTTTTAACAGTAAAAGTCACTGTCCTTTACATGTGTGTACACGCATGCACACGCCCACACACACACGGGTGGAGAAGGCAGGCCCACAGAATGATGATCCTGACAGCCATTCTTTGCCTACTCGGTGCTTTTACTAGGCGCTGACTACCAGGATAGACAGAGCTACAGGCTTACTTGACCCAGGCTGTTGAAGACCTTCTTGGAAGGTCTGGGGCACATCTTGGCCTGTAGATGGGTGGAAGCCCTCTGCATAGACAGACCCAGCTTGGAGCTTTCCTCCTGGGATGTGAACCCTCATCGTTGGCAGGGCGCCCCCTGCAGGTGGACATCAGACCTGTACGAACCCTGTGCAGCCCGGCTCCTCTTTCCCCTCGCTGGGGCTTCTTGTAGTGGCCTTTGCCGGAAGAGCAGGGAAAGGAGGCGGCCAGGTTACAGGCTGACTGTGTGCGCAGCACCGTCCACCTCCCTTAATACTGGCTCCCAAGGCCTGTGGGGTCCTGCTGCCTATGCCTGTTTCCCTGCGGTCCCCAGGGCAGCGCAGGTGAAGCCAGCCCAGCAAATCAGGGGCTGTTGTCCAGTGTTTTGGAGCATTCTCTTCCTGTGGAAATTCAGGGGCTGGGATGTTCGTGTGGCCTCTGCAGAATCAGGCAGCCCTGAAAGTGATGAGCTAAATCTTCCACCCCATCACGTCCTGCAGCCATTGACTCTTGTTCTCTTTTCATATGAAGGTGTAATATATATATGATCATACACATTTCAAGTGTGCAGTTCCATGATTTTTGTAACCTCTACTTTAATGGAGATAGAATATTTCTATCCCCTTAGTTCCCTCCTGTCTGTCCTATTCTCCCTCCCACCTGCTCCTGGCAAGGCAGCTGCTCTTTTGACTTCTGTCACCATAAACTAGTTTTGCCTCTCCTAGCACTTCAAGTTAGTGGAATTATATACTATGTGCTTTTTTTTTCTTTTGGCCCACCTTCTCTCATACAATTTAATAGGTGAGATTCACTCATGTTGTAGTATCAGTAGTTTGGGTGTTTTAAAATTGCTGAGTAGGGTTCTATTGTATGGATATACCATAGTTTCCAGTTTAGAGATCCTGTGTCTATTGTTGCTGTGGGCATTCTTCTACACGTTTTTTTGTGGATATACATTTTCATTTCTCTTGGATGGATAAATATCCAGGAGTAGGCTGAGTCCTTGTGTAGGTGATGTTAACGATCCAGGATGTCGCTGGCTATGTATTTTCATTCCTGTGTGTTCTAAGTGTGATATAAAAAGGCCACTTGTGTTGCCACAGTTGGGACATGTCTTAAAGTGAGAGCTTTCCAGAGGCAAGCAATTCCCTGAGGCCTAGAAAGAAGCCTGTTACGTACAGTTTAAGTGGCACCCCTTTAAAACTGGCCTCACACTCAGACTTACATTTGTTTTTACCTTTGATCTACGCAAGTCACTCCCACCGTTAGCCACCGTGAAAAGGCAAAGGGGAAATTTTGAAGTAAAGAAAAAAAAATTCCTGGGCCAGGTCTGGAAACCAAGTCGCAGCTGCAAGTAGGGCCTGTGGTTTGGGCCCAAAAGTTTCTAGACAGTGACCACAGAATAGGAAAGTATTTGAGCCTCCTGGCTCAGGCAGGTTCTCATGGGGCCTTAGCTTAATGATGGTGTTTCTCAGTGTGGTGAGGGCAGGCGTGAGGCCTCGAGTCTGAACCGGGGGCTTCCTGCCTTGTGCACTGCCTGGCCTGTCATTAAAGTTTCACCAGAGAGTGGTTGTTTATCAGTAGAACCTGGCAGCAGAAGTCAGTAGTGGTTTTGTTTTTTCTTCCCTTTCTGGGCGTGGAGAGCAATTAAGAGGAGAAAGTAGGCAAAAGAGCTGACTGAGCCGGTGCCAACAAAGTGAACGTTATTTGAATGGATTTCTGGATCCTTTTCCTTTCTCGGGAAGAAGTCCCTCTCAACCTGTTCTGACAGCAGAAAGAAGACCGACCAATAACCTTTATGATATCCGTAAGTCTGTCAATCGTGAGAGGACATCTCTTGGATTGATCTTCTTGATCAAGTGCCTGTTCTTGTATTTACTTAATATTACAGTCTAAATACTCCTAGAAAAACCCCTCCTTCCTATCCCCCAGACCTCCCCAGTGTTGTGGGAATGTCTCTTAGAACTTTCTCGGCGCAGTAGGAGATGCTGAGCAGTGGAAAATAAAGACTCCATCAAAGGAAGACTAAGTCAGCCTTCCGTGTGGCAGGCAGCTGGGCCCCGCTTTCCCTCACCCTATGTCTTTTTCACTGAAAGCTGTCTTCATTTCCTACACATTTACCTGTCTGCAGTGTGGTTTTATAGAGAAGATGAAGTAGCTTGAGGCCCAGGGGCTCCTCCCTGTAAGGCCCTCAGGTTTCAAGGTTCTTAAAGCTCATTCAATTCGGGGAAACCCTCATTAGGAAAAGTAATGTGTCATTATAGTAACAGCAGTGCTAGGCCTTTCTGGACACATGGAAGGGCTTTAGGGCTTCCCCAGCTCCAGGGAAGAGCTATCAGGCACCCGCACAGGAGCTGGGCAGAGGGATCTTCGTCCTGCCACTTCTGATGCAAGCATTAAAAGAGAGGGCCCGCACACAGGTGGGAAGAGGAGCAGAGTTGGGGGGTGGGGCTTAAGCAGGCTCCACACTCCACAGAGAGCCCACCTCGGGGGTCAGTCCCATGCCCCTGGCTGGGATCACGATCTGAGACGAGTCAGATGCTCAACCGACTGAGTCACCCAGGTGCCCCAAGATAAAATGCCTTTTTAAATGCCCTATTGCATTGTGTGGTGGGTTTTGGTTTTTGGTTTTAGGGGTTTTTGGGGGTGTGTGTGTGTGAGTGAGAGAGAGAGAGAGACAGCTTTTTGGATATAATTCATATATCCTACAGTTCACTTTTTTAAAGTGTTCGAGGGTGGCTGGCTGGCTCAGTCAGTGGAACATGCGACTCTTGTAAGTTCTAGCCCCACGTTGGGCATAGAGCCTACTAAGGTATAAAAACTTTTTTAAAAAAATGAAGTTTTACAGTTAAGTGGTTTTTAGAATATTCACAAAGTTGTGCAGCCATCACCATAATCAGTTTCAGGACATTTTCATCATCCCCAAAAGAAGCCTTTGTACCCTGCACCCCCTGAGCCCTAGGCAACCACTAACCTCCTTCCTGTCTCTGTACACTTGCCCATTCTGGACATTTCATAAAAACGGAATCATACACTGGCCTTTCCTGTCTGGCTTCTACTTGGCTACTGTTTTCAGCGTTTATCCATGCTGTAGTGTGCCTTAGTAGTGTGGTTTTCGTTTAATCTTTTTTCTTATAAAAATAATGCAAAATGAAATAGTAGCTTTACATTTTACCCAAGATGTTGTAGCATCTGCTTCCTTACTATGTGTTTGTCTCAGATTTTCAGTGACCATTTTGTGGCTCTTTTGTTTTTTCTAAACTTAATTTATTTTGAGAGAGTATGAGCAGGGGAAGGATAGAGAGAGAGGGAGAGAGAGAATCCTAATCTCCACACTGACAGCACAGAGCCTGCTTGGAATTCTCTCTCTCTCTCTCTCTCTCTCTCTCTCTCTCTCTCTCTCTCTCTCTCTGCCCCACTCACGCTCTCGCTCACTCACTCTCAAAATAAATAAAACATTCTAAAAGATCATAAAAGTACGTCCAAATACAGGATGTATGTGTGTGAACTCAAAGCCACACCCACCCAGTGTCCTCTCAAGTGAGTGGACTCTAGAAGTTTCTGTAGTACCAGATAAGTATTTGACAAATACTTGAAGCTCTATACCTGCCTTACCCCACCTGGTAAATCCAGATGGCATGTAACCCTGAAGCAAAAGCAGTTTTTCCTGTGTTGTCTCTCCTTCATTTGCAACCGGTTTCATTTTGGTGAGGGAAATTGAAGAGCTGCTCCCCTAAGGGGAAGGGAAGGAGAGTAAATCCGGGATTATGTATTTGGAATCCGATGGGTAGAAATAGCAACAAATGCTACCCTGGGCTGCGAAGGCCCTCTGCCCATTCCCATAGTTTTCCTTGTGATTTACCATCCTCTTAGGGAAAAGGAAAAATGCATAGGAGAGCTGAAACGGGCAGCTGTTTGTGGTTAGATGGATCTAGGCGAGGGCCGCCGCTCTGCTTAATTACCTTAGCAAGAACCGAACATCTGCTTCCCAGTGCCCTGCTGAGCTCGGAGCGCCCATGGACAGGGACCGGTGTGGCCAGGCGGGATAGCCCTGGCCGTGCAGTGGCTGTTGGTGTTAGAAGGAGCTGCAAAGATCACTGCCCGATACCCCTCCTTCCTTTGGAATGTTCTGCCCCTAGGGGCTCCTGTGACCCAGAGGGAAACCTTCACAGAGTCCACAGCAAGCCCACATCTGTTCAGAGCTGCTTGTAAGAATGCCTGGAGAGATGTGCACCACAGGAGGATAGAGAAGAAAGGAGAGAGTTCTCAGGTTCGAAGTGGAAGCACCTTTTGTATCATTTCTGTTGAAACCAGACCAGCTCTGAGCCCCTCTTTGTTCTCCAGCATCGTCATTGGGGTACATGTACCCCACACGCACACCTGCTGCCTCAGCTCCCTGCCTCGCCTGCATCCACTGTCTCCCGTTGCATCCAACCCCACCATGAGGCCCCCACTGCGCAGCACTGTGACTGGTGCCGAGGGCCAGGTCGGGCCAAGGTCGTTTCTCTCCCTCCTAACATAAGTCAGTCTCTTATAAGTTTTTTAAAGCAAAAGATGTCTCAGTGTGTCCACAATAGATACAGTAGACTTTTCCAGCTAGGTGACTAAGTTCTGGTCTTACCGTCATTCCCTGTCATCTCGGAAGGGACCTGTGGTGTCAGCCTCTCACTGAGCCTTCCTGACTCTGCCTCCCGTCTCTGGCAGGCTGGGCCCCTTTCTGAATTGTGTCTCTGGACATTCTGCGTCTGGGATCGTCTCCTCCCAGCTGACCTTCCTCTCTTTGCTTGTATGCGGCCGTGCGCACACAGCTTCCTCGCAGCCAGGCAGCTGCACAGACGTGCACTCCAAGCTACCTCTTACCCCGAGAGTGGAGTGGCTCCCTCTGCAGAACTGCAAGCACCACAGGGCTGGCGCTGTCCATCTGTCATGCGGCCTGGCCCAGCTGTCAGCCTCTGCCGTGGGCCACAAGGAGCCCTACGTCCGGCAATTCCCATGGCCTAGAATCAGGTGTCATTGAAAACAGTGGTCACTTGGTCTGTGACCAGACCAGGCAGGAACCACAGCCTGGTTATTAGCACTTTGATTTGTAGTGATGTGTGCTGGCAAAACCTGGGCATTGGGAGTCTTTACACAGTTAGACTCGTAGGAAAGCTGGTGCATAGCATTGGCCTCACTTTTAATTCATTCTCTCTCAAGCCGGAAGAAATGAGTAACTGGGGGCCCATTGTAACGCTGTGCCTACAGCTCAGCCTCTGCTACCGCCACCTCTACTCACCTCTGTCATTGGAAGGAGGAGAGCTGCCTTCCAGGTGGTCAAGAGGTCCAGCTTGTCAAGATATCATAAGGCTCCCCAAGACAGATAGGACCAAACAGCAGAATTGTGGCTGCTATATTCCAGAGAGTGGTTCTCAGTGGGAACTAAAGCAGAGGACAGCAAGGACTGTCTGTCATCTCCTCTGGACACTGCCTGACATAGCGGCCCTGGGCTCAGGGTGGCTCCCCCAATACCCTGGTCCGTGCTGGGCCAGTAAGGGGCAGTGGGCTCAAGGGTGCAGCATGTGAGTAAGGGTCTGGAAGCAGATGGCCACTTTGGGGGCTGCCTACTCATCTGCCCTGATTGTGTGCCCCAAGCAGCTGAATTTGAGTAGGACCTGAAACAGCCCTGCAGATCTCCAGTTGCCCTGCAGCTGTTGACATAAAGCAGATGATGGAGAAGCCAGAAGAAGAAACTGAAGCACAGAGCACTTAGCAGTTTCACTAAATCCTGGCATTCTGGCTCCAGAGTTGGTGATCTTCTCCCACAGAGCCACAGCTGAGAGAAGCAAAGACAAAAGCAACACCGAAGAGAGAGCCACGGAAAGTACTCCCTCAGACTGAGGCCAATGCCAGCAAACACCTGCTGCCCAGTCAGAGCTGAGGCCAGTGGGGGCAGCTACGTCCAGCCTGAGAAGAAGAGAGAGGCTGTGTAGCAGCACCATTATGAGCAAGCATCACTGCACTGGCTTGAGTGGTGTCCCCAAAAAAACAGAGGTTGAGGTCCTAATCCCTAGTACCTCAGAATGTGACCTCATTTAGAAATAGGGTGTTTGCAGATATAAACTAGTTAAGATGAGGTCGGACTGGAGTAAGGTGGGCCCTAATCCAACCTGACTTGATGTCTTTATAAACAGAGAGGACAGCCATGTGAACACAGACACATGGGGAGGACACCACATGATGATCAGCAGAGACTACAGTGACACACGTATAAGCCAGGGGATGCCTGGGTCTACCAGAAGCTAGGAAGGAGCAAGGAAGGATTCTAGCCATAGTTTTAGAGGGAGCAGAACCCATCTGACACCTTGATCTGAGACTTCTAACCTCCAGAACTGAGAGACCATAAATTTCTGTTATTTAAGCCTCACAGCTGATGGTGCTTGGTTACCACAGCCACAGGAAACTAACGCAACCACTTTTGCATTCTCGGCCTGCCTAATGTACTCAGACACAACCACAACTCCCCCCCGTCCTGCCGTCTTGAGTCTGGGAGGCGTTTCAGTGCCTCCAAAGCCAGCCTGCCTCACCGCCATCCATGTAAGCAAGTGGACTGAAATGGTAGTGTCATTGGGCACCTGCCTCAGGTGCAGCAGCAGGAAGCCTCCAGGAGGCCGTATGCCCATTTCCTTCCCCAAATGCCCTTGGACTTGTCAGAGCAGCCACCCTGGAAATGCCGGGCCCAGCTCTCCCACGTCTATCCCATACCTTGCCTCTCCACACTGTCCTGGAGGCTGCCAACCACTTGGAGGTCAGGAAATGACACAGATGGAGGTTTGCAGAGATTCCCCTACCCCAAAGTGTACCGTATCTAGTTTAGGAAAGGCCCAAGCAGCAGCCCAGTGGAGGACAAGGCTGCCAGCAGACTTTCTGTTCCATGCTGGTAGAACAGCAGCAAGGGCATGGCCATACAGCTGGAAGAGGTTGACAGAATGCCACTTCTGCAGCTCTAGGAGATGAACTTGAGGGCTTGGCCATCCCTGTAGCTGCCATGTGCCGCCCTCACTGGGGCCCAGGCACTGGGCCAAGGGATTCACAGCATCAGCTCACTGGCCATCCCTCTGCCCCCCATCTCCAGGGCCAGCCCTGAAATAAATGCACATGTCCATTCCTCCTGCCCTCGGGAAGAGTAGGCCCCTGCTCTGTATCCTGAGAGCTAGGACAGGGCTGCTTGTGAGAACAAGAGTCTCCCCTGGAAGGCCTAGGCCCAGGGCTATAGGATGAGCAGGGTTTTGGGTCTTCATGGGGTCCTTCTAAAGTTAGGACTGGTCAGGGGGCGCCTGGGTGGCTCAGTCGGTTGAGTGTCCGGCTTCAGCTCAGGTCATGATCTCGCGGTTCGTGGGTTTGAGCCCCGCGTCAGGCTCTGTGCTGACAGCTCAGAGCCTGGAGCCTGTCTTCAGATTCTGTGTCTCCCTCTCTCTCTGACCCTCCCCTGCTCACACTGTCTCTCTCTCTCTCTCTCAAAAATAAATGAAACATTAAAAAAAAAAATTTTTAAGTTAGGACTGGTCAGGAAGTGGTGTGTGAGGACATTGGGGCCTTTAGAGGACTCAGCAGCTCTGCCCTTACTCCATACCTGCCCAGTGAGATTCACTTAGGTTGGCAGTCGGTGCCGTAAGCAAAAGTAGTGTGTGCATCAGTTGTGGTTCAGTTACGAAGAAGAGCATCCTCACGAGCTAGTTTACAAAGAAAGGGGTTTATTACAGGACACTAACAGCTTCTAGAATCACTGGAGAGGCTGACAAGACAGCCTAAGCTGGGATTTCAGGAATGTTCCCGAGACCATGCTGCAGAGCCAGGCCAGCAGGGGAGCCGTGCCTCCCCTCATCCTTGATCAGGGTCCCCCATTGCTTAGGAAGCTACAACAGCTGCTGGTTTCAGGCACGGTGGTGTTTCCACTTCCGGGAAACTGCCCGTGCCCCTGGCTTCAGATCCGTGCTGCCCTGTGTGGTCTACACCAGCAGAGTGGGAAACCAGGACTCCTGCCGTGACTTTTCTTGGCAGCAGGATCAACAGAAGCATGGCCTCTGCTTCAATGCTGTCTCCCCCCGCCGGTGCACCGGATGGGAAGCACCAGAATTGTATTTGGAATCCCAGCTGCAAAGCTGGGCCGTAGAAAGTACGGCGAGAGGCGTGCCCCGGGAGAGGGCTAGGTATCTGGGCTGCAGCGTGTGTGAAGGTGAATCCCTGGGGCAGCGGCCTGGCTGTTGGGGTTTGGGAAGATGATCCTGCACAAGTGGCTCCAGGCCCAACCGTGGATGGGTGCTAGCCAGGCCGGGGGACTCTGATGTGTAGGAAAGTCACCTGGGTGAGATCATGATGCAGATCCAGGGCCCCACCCTCACACCCTGACTCCGTGCACCTGGAGCAGAACCCTGTTTTCTGCCATCTCCCATTTCCGTGTTCTTGATAAAATTCTCCAGGGTCCCTTAGGTACATTCTGTTCTCTTTGTTTGATCTTCAGTGTAAACCTATGAAGCAGCCACAGGAGGTATTCTTCCCTCATTTCAGAGCGGGGAAGATGAGGCCCGGGGAGGTCAAATGTCTTTCTCAGAGTTGCCCAGCCTGCTGGAGGCAGCGCCACTGACCACCACCCAGCCCTTGCCACCTGCTGGCAGTCTCGAGCTGTCCACTGCTCTCATGTCAGCCTGATGGAGAACGGAAACCTGAGAAAGCAGTGGATGTGGCGAGCTGGGAGACCCAGCTCCCGGTGCCACCCCTGCCCCTTCACCCCTCTGAGCCTCTGTTTCCACATCTGGAAGATGAGGTGGCTGGAACGCACCTACAAGCCACTTTTGTGGTGGCGAGAGAGCAAGCAGTGCTGTGTGATCTATACAGAAGACCAAGGAAAGTGGGGCTGCTGTGGTTGCCACAGGGAAGGGTCTAGACCACCCCTTCCCACTCCAGGATATCCTTGCTTGGGGCTCCCAGGGCTTTGGTCCCCAACAGGGGCCCATGAGTCTTTGCTTGAGCCTGCTTACATCGCAGCAAATGTTGAGACTTTCATCCACTGAGGAAGAGTAGGAGAGGCTGTCTCAGAGTTCGGTTTTCCTGGCAGGGGCGGGGAGGGGGTAGAAGACAGAGGGAAGGGTATTTAGGAAACAGAAGGATTGGCTGATTGGCCAGTGGGTCCAGCCTGAGATAAGAGTGTCAGATGTAGTTCCTCATTCTGCCTGTTTCCTAAGTGAAAAATCTTACATCCTGTTCAGCCCAGAGGAGACGTTTGTCTGGGATGACAAACCCATCTTGGAGGGCTGCCACAGGGGAAGCGTTCACTCTGCCAGACCTTGGCAGTAAGTGGCCTCCATAAGGTCCCCTGCACCCTCACCCAACCCACTGCTCAGCAGAACACCACTGCACGCAGGTGTGTGCATGCGTATGTTTGCACACTGCTGCCGCATTGCCACTCCCCTGCCCCTTGCCAGCACATCGCAGGTGCACATGGTGGCTACCGGAACAGGTATGTCCTGGGCCAGCTGACAGCCTTCTTGATAGGGCCAGAAAAACATAGCTCCAACGAAGAACTCGTGGCATTGCACTGAGTCCACTTCCACCCAGGATTTGAGAAAGTTCTGAACAAGTTTGGTGGAACTGTTTGAGTTCCTGTTGCTCTGGTTTGCTTTTATTCCCCACAGCAGCTGTTAAGGTGCCGTTAGGATCAGTGTGAGTTTGGACATGCTTGCTCTTTGTTTCCTCTTGGTTATTAACTGACACCAGAGGCATTCCACGTGCCCGTGCTGAAATCCTGTCCATCCAGGGGCGCTTGGCTGGCTCAGCTGATAGAGTATGCAGCTCTTGGAGTTGACAATTTGGGCCCCACATTGAGTGCAGAGATTACTTAAAAATACTAAAGAAAATAAAAATAACATCCTGCCCAACCAAGCATCTCCTAAATAGAGGTGTTTACAGATAGCTGCCAACCTTTGTTAGAGCCACTGAGGAAACCTTTGACGCGTCTTCTGGAAAAGGCCAGGCTGTTCCCCACGAAGAGGGTGGCAGCAGCCACCCATGGGAATGGCTGTCTCATCAAAATCTGTTTCTTCTTGCTCTGGTTTTGCCTGGTGAAGGCTGTTGCCTACAGCCAGCCAGAAGAGGCATCGTGCGTTGTTGCTGCCCTTTGAAAGCACGCTTCTGAGGAGTGAGGCTAACCTGGTGAGCCAGAGCCAGAGACTGGGTTTAATTGTAGAGCACAGATGAGCAGGGAAGACCTGGGTACTCAGAAGAGGCTCGGAGGAACCTGTCTTAAGGATGGATAGGATTAGAAAGGGGGAGGGGAGGGGCACGTGGCTGGCTCAGTCGGTAGAGCATGCCACTCTTGATCTAGGGGTTGTGAGTTCAAGCCTCACGTTGGGCGTGGAGCCTGCTAAAGGTGGGGAAGGGGGGAGGAAGAGGAGGAAACCCAAGGTTTAAAGGACTATGAATGGTAGTTGACATCGGGTACGTACAATGGAATATCATTCAGCCTTACAAAGGAAGAGCATTGTGACCCCTGCGCTGTGGTTGAACCTGGAGGACATGATGGTGAGTGAAACAAGCCAGGCACAAAAGGACACATGCTGTGTGATCCCACTTGAATGAGGTGCTTAGAGAAGTCCAGTTCAGAGATAAAAAGCAGAATGGTGGTGCCAGGAGGAGCTGGGGTTAGGGCCGTGGATTAGGACATTGTTTAATGGTGCAGAGTTTTGGTTTTCCAAGAGGATGAAAGTTCTGGAGATGGACGGTGGTGATGGTTGGGAAACGTGAATGTACTTACTTCATGCCACTGAGCTGCACACTTTTTAATGCTTAATATGGTAAATTTTAAGTGATGCTTATTTTGCCACAATTTAAAAAAATGATAGCTAACATTTATCGAGTGCTTGCTGTATGCCAAGCACTGCACAGAGCACTTTACTTCTCCCATCGTTCTCCAAATAGCCATATGAAGTAGGCACGGTTAACTGTTTTCATTTCACAGAGGTGGAACCCAATGTTTGGGTTTAGGTGTTCCACAGCCCAATGATGAGTTTGTGCGGGTCCACACCCGATGTTGTAAACGCTGTGTGAATAACAGGCTGAAACACAGGAACTGAAAGAGGGGCTCCCCTCCTCCCAAACACTGACTTCTGATTGACTAGAGACTGGTGTTTTCAGAGGTCACCGGCATCCTATTGTAGCAGGGATTTTATGTACCTCCAGAGGCCATGTCCAGTTCAGGCCCCCGGGTTTAGCAGGGCCCTTGCCGTGGCTCTCCTGTGGGCTTCCCCATCACTTGGTGGTATCAGATGTTGTGAGGTGGCCATAACGTGTATGTAGTTGCTACCCAGGACCCTTATTTTAAGGAGTGACCCAGGTTGTCTGATGTGTTACAGACCACCGTCATTGACTACGTGAAGCCCTCCGATCTCAAGAAGGACATGAATGAGACCTTCAAGGAGAAATTTCCTCACATTAAATTAACACTCAGCAAAATAAGGAGGTATGTAAGGTTCGACATCTACTTAAACTTTCTATTCAGACTCTCTCTTGGCATGCGTTAAGCTCACGCTTTGTGACGGTTCTTCCTGTAGTTCTGGGGAAATAAAACACAGGCACGTTCAGCAAGAAGAGGCTCATCCAATGCTGGCTGACCCTCGCGTCCTTGAGTGAGAGCCAAGGGAAGCAGGACCAATGGCAGAGCTCTTGACACGAGCTCTGACATAGGTCTGGGGGTAGTTTCCTTAAGTGAAAGAATAAGTTCATACTATCTGAAGCTCATCAGTTCAGTAAGAGTTAACGTTACAGAAAACTCAGAATAGGAAACCTATCGTTCCCTGTTTTCTCCGATGCAGACAAAACAGGAGTAGGCATCACAGCGTTTGAGATCATGCTTCACCATGTCGTCCACCCAAGAGTTGACAGCCAAGCCGGACCTTTAAGCCGTTAGTAAAACCGCCGAAGTGAAATCAGGCCCGTATCTCCCCTAGAGCTGACTGGCTTGACTTTGTGGTGACCCACATCTGCCGGGCTGGGGAGGAGCTGGCTGGTGCTGGCTCTGCGTGCCAGGGCAGACCTTCAGTGTGTGTGGTGATGGGGGCTGGACTCTACGCCAGCACGGGGTTGGAGAATGTGCCAATATTTGTACGCTGTGTCTCCCAACACTGATTTGATTCTGGCATGTTTCAAGCCAGAGACGTGAGAAAAATGAAGTTTCCACACTTTGTCCGTTTGCTGGGCAGTGTTCCTAAGCACACTGGCTATTGTGCTGTTAGCCTCATCCTTCTTCTGCCATGGTCTTGAACATGACCGATACTCAGCAGTTGATACCAAGCACCTAATTTGTTTCTAAAAATGTCTCTCTGGAATGATCATAGCTCCTTCTCATAGCTTTCCTCTTTCCCTTTGGACAGCTCTACTCCTAGTTTCCAGAGACCCTCAGACACCACCTGGGTTCACTGTGGTTCTCTGTGTCCCTTATTGACATTGTACAATTCCAGCAGCGGAGAAGAGCCCCAGCAGCTTGTCTGTTGCCCATATGTAATGGAATTTTCTTACTCCTAGAGATTTGGTCCCATTCCACGTCACCATTCTGGGAATGAGAAAAGGAAATGCTTTCAGGATGGATTAATGTTTTTCTTTGGGGTCCTCTGAAACTCCCAAGTTCTAATAATCTTCCTTTCTTCCTGTCTTTCTCTAGTCTAAAGCGAGAGATGCGGAAGCTTGCCCAGGAGGACTGCGGCTTTGAGGAGTCCACGGTGGCCATGGCCTTTGTCTATTTTGAGAAGCTCGCCCTCAAGGGAAAGCTAAACAAACAGAACCGGAAGCTTTGTGCCGGAGCATGTGTACTATTAGCGGCCAAAATCGGAAGTGACCTCAAAAAACATGAAGTCAAGCATTTAATTGACGTAAGTGACCTGAGTCCTGTTGGCTGTGGGAGCACCTGGGAAGAGCCTGGTCGGTGATCCTGCCCAGAATTCCAATTGTTAGTACTCGCTGTGAGACCAGGGTCGTGAGGTCATCCCGCAGAGGCTGCCAGGCCCCACATCTCAGGCTGTGCTAGAACAGAGGGATGATCCCCTTTGACAAGGTCCTCCTATTGGGTCTGGCCATAAAAATCAATTTTCAGACACCATGAGGGATGAAATTATTCTCAAAGCCACAGAAGCCACTGTAATGGGAAGGGGACTTGTGGGCAGTGTGACCTGCAGCATGTCCATCAGACACATTGGCTCAACAGACCTTGGCCTTCCTGTGGCCTTAGTTGCCTCCTCTTTGGGGAAAGGCGTGGGTTTGATTGAGTGGTATCTCCTTTTAAAGGAGAGCCCCATCACAGCAAGGAAACCCTGATCTTGGATGGATATGTGAATGCCTGTTCTAAAATACAGTGTAGAACAGATCAGGAGATGGTTGCCGTTGAAATGTTAGCTTATCACAGTTCCCAAGAGAAGTATCTTAGCTTGATCTGCTGTAACAAAATACCGTAGACTGGGTGGCTTAAACATTGGCTTCTCCCAGTTCTGGAGGCCAGGATGTCCCAAGACCGGGATGCCAGCTGCTTCAGCTCCTGGTGAGAGCCGTCTCCTTGGCTTGTGGACGGCTCCCTCCTTGCCATGTCCTCACCTGGCAGAAGGAGCAAGCAGGCTCCCTGGTCTTCTCTTACAGGGGCCCCGATTGCCCCGATTGTGAGGCCTCCACCTGACCACATCCCAAAGCTCCCCACTCAATACCATGCGGGAGGATAGGGTATCAACATGGATGGGGGGACACCATACTTTGGGGGGCCATGTGGGGAAGTATCAGCATTGGTCAGGAGGTGGAGAGAAAAGGGGGAACTATGGGCAGGAGTCTTTACTGTGGCTCCCACAGGAAGGAACAGGCAAGGCAGCCTAAGCAGGCTTAGGATTGGCTAGACCAATGTCAGGGGCCTTTAGGGGATGGGGGCTGCCCTACTGACCTCCCTGGCCCTGGGTCCTTAGGGCGGGTGGACAGAGGCCCAGAGAAGGTTGGGGTGCGGGCCTGGATCAGTTGTTTGGCTTCTGAAAGGTGTGCCCCCAGGCAGGTTGTCCGCCCTCTCCAGAAATTGGCTGACCCTGAGAGTGGCCATCCCTCCAGGATCAGCAAGACCCCGGATGTCAAACGTCAGGATACAGAAAACACAAGACCCGCTTAACACAATGCCTGTGTGTCTAGTTGTGCAGCTGCCTCCGTGGCAAAGGAGACAAAACAGAAAGGGAGCTAATGTAGGAACTCCCCACATAAGAAAGAGCATTCGTTTTTGCTTCACCATTTTAATTATTTGTAAGCTGACAGTTCAGTGGTATTAACTACACTTCTACTGTTGTGTGGCCATTGCCACCATCCAGCTCCAGAACCTTTTCATCTCGCGAAACTGAAACTCTGACCCCATTAAGCAATCTCCCCCCTCCCTCCCCTTCCCAGGCCCTGGCCACCAACATTCTGCTTTCTGCCTCTCTGAACTAGTCTGCTCTCGAGACCTCACGGAAGTGGAATCACACACAGTGTGTCTTTTGTGACTGGCTTGATCTCCTAGCTTTAGGTCTTCAAGATTCATCCATTTTGTAACATGTGCTAGAATTTCCTTCCTCCTTAAGGCTACATAATATTCCACTGTATGTGTCTTCCCCGTTTTGTTTATTCATTCATCCATCAATGGAAGAAAGAGTGTTCTTTAGATCCGTGCTTTGCTGCTTCTAAGAAATGGGGCATTAGTGTATACATAAGTATATACTATACAAGCATCCTCTAGCTTGTATAGTACATACTTTTAGGAACATGGATCTTTGGTTACCAGATCTGAGAATTAGCAGGTTTACTTCGATATTAGCTGAACTAACCTTGACAATTGTGCGGTTATGCACATTTAGCTGTAGCTGAGTAATAGGCCGTTCAGCTGATCATGTGTCCATGCAGGATATACAGGAAATGGTTTGATGCAGGGTCCCGGCCCCATTATAATCAGTGGCCACCAATGGCTCTGCCGGAGAGATTGTTGTGTGTGTTTGTTTGCTTAACCCCAAACCTGCAGTTAAGCCAGAGCAGAATGTGCCTTGGCAAAAACAAGGCCTTCCCTGCCCCCCCCCACCCCACCCCCCGCCGTTCTCCTTCATTTCTACTCCAGCAGTGCCCACAGCTGGGTGGACCGGGCTCCACACCACACCAGACTGTCTGGCATCCCCTGCCCTGAGAAGATGAAGTTGTTACTATTCCTGCCCCTACCACCAACGGGACAAAGATGACAAGGTGTCGGTGTTGGGTTGCGTGGAAAGGCATGGAACACAGTGCTATGTACCTTTCTGCCACCACGCCGTGTGTATGTGTGTGACCTTTGCACTTTTCCCCAATGTGGAGGCGGCTGGGGTTTGTGCTCCGTGGTGTGTATTCCGGCACCGATGGGGAGCCCCTGGGTGCAAGCTAAACACAGGCACGTGCTCTGGCCGTTCGCATCCACACACTTAGGCTGTGTGATGCCATCTCAGCAGGTCTTGGGTCCTCGCGTGCGAAAGGACCAAACTATACCAGAGTCCACCCACCCGATCCTGAACTTCGCAGGTGGTCATTGCTGTTGTAGATGATGTGGGATCTTTTTAGTCTTCCCTCTAAGCCCGAATGAGCTACTTGTAACAGGTAGAGTTTGAATCTCAATTGAGTTGGTATCTCAGTGTTACAATTTACTGTCCATTTCCCCTTTGGCCCAACTATTTACCCTCTTGGCCCTATTTTCTCTTCTCTGTAAAGTGGACATAAATGTCACATTAACCTTCCAAGATTAGTCAGAGATTAAAAAGTTGTGGGATGTACGTCAGGCTCCCAGCAGACTGTGGGTCCTCGGGGGGAGGTTCGATTCTTCCACCAGGACTGAGAGTGGGAAGTACACTGAAGCCTCCCATTCTTTCTCCACGGTCTTACCTGTAACTGGTTTCTCTGTAAACGCTCACTGGCTGGTGGGTAGAGAGCTTCCATATGGAGAAGGCCTAGGGCTTTGATTTCAAAGCTGAAATGCTCTCGGTTTCCTTTATTTCTGTTGCAGAAACTGGAAGAGAAGTTCCGGCTGAATAGACGGGAACTGATTGCCTTTGAATTCCCAGTGTTAGTGGCCTTGGAGTTTGCTCTTCATCTGCCGGAGCACGAGGTCATGCCCCATTACAGACGCCTGGTGCAGAGCTCCTAGCACAGGCCCCACGGAGGGCCAGGGACCGCTTCCTCTGAGCTTGCAGAAGAGCACTTACTACTGGAAATACAGAAATAGAACTCGACATGCCAGCCTTTTTTCCTCTCCACATGTTTTCATGTAGAAGCAGTACCAGAAACTATTCAGGGAGTCTTGGTCTGGCTAGCCGGGATGAGCCAGGAGTGGTTTATTACTCAGCAGGGGAAGGGGAGATCCGTGCACAAGATGGCACAGGGCCTTTGGCCTTCCCCGTGGCGAGACTCCGCGGCTGTCCCCTCCCTGCTGTCCCCGGGCACGCACGGACCTTGCCAGCATGGTGCGGACCTGGTCCGACTCCGTGCAAAGTTGTAGAGCGGAGGGGGAAGAGAATGGACAGCAGCTGGGGGAACGCTTTTAAAACATCCCCTCACTGTGTCAGAAGAGTGTGCCAATCTATTTTCGTATCAGCTCTTGGAAGTGCACTTTCCCCCGGAGCGTGTGAGTGTGAGAACGTGTGTCTGCGGCTAGCACGTCAGCCCCCGGTGCCGCCCACTGGAGGGCAGGCCTCCACCTGGGGTCGCAAGCCAGGCTGACCTTCGGCAGTTAGTTCTAGATCATCTCTGGATGGCACTCACTCTCTCCACTCCACACCAGACTGTCTGGCATCCCCTGCCCTGCAAAGATGAAGTAGTTTCTGTTCCTGCCCCTACCACCAACAGGACAAAGATGACGAGGCCTTGGTTTTGGGTCGCATGGAAAGGCGTAGAGCGTGGTGCTCTGCACCTTTCTGCCGCCACGCGGTGTGTATGTGTGTGGCCTTTGCACTTTTCCCAGTGTGGAGGTGGCTGGGGTTGTGCTCCGTGGTGGGTATTCCTGTACTCTATGTTAGAGTGCATAATAAGCACGTTGATTGTGCTATACATATATATATACATAAATGTTTTATAAAAATCCAGAGTAGGGTAAGACGCATGATGGGCTGAAGTTTCAAGGCTTTTGACGGCTGGGACCAACTACTCTTTGAGGTGCGGTTTGGTCACCTGAGGAGACAGTGACTTACCTTCTGCCACATACTCACGGCTGTCTGCCGAATTGAAACTGTAGCTTGTCCGGACTGGCTGGGATGACATCCCCACACCAGCCCCTCGCAGCCACGAGAGAGGGGTGCCTGCTGGAGTCCCACCTGCCTGAAGAAAGCCCGTGGCCATGTAAAAAGAGAATTAAAATATTTTGTTTCTATATACGTGTGTGTGTGTAGATACAGATGCGTCACTGGTCGCCCCGCACACAGATCGGGAGCGTCTCGCGTCACCCCCAGAGAAAGGGTGACAGGAATGCTGAGCATGCACGGCTTTGGCTAGAGGAGCCGAAAGACTCAACACACAGGACAGAGGAATTCAAGGAAGGGCTGGGGAGAGGACAGATCGAATACCCCCCTTCTCCAGAGCCCTTGATTTAATTGAATTTAGTACTAAATACTTTGCCAACGCATTTACTTGGCTGCATTCAGTTATGAGACAGACAGTTGAGAGCTACGATGAACATGATCTCTAAGTACACGTGTAAAGGGCACCCACTCTTTTTGAAGCAAATTGAGAACGAAGCACAGAGTGGAGCGTCTCTGTCACCTGAAGGAAACATGCTCTTGACCTTCCTCTCCTGGTGTCTGTCACTTGCTCTGTGATGAGCCACCTTAGGCTCTGTGCCTGCCCGGCTCCCTGGGGAGTGCCTGGCAGATGGAAAGCCTTTCTGCGGAGCGAGGCCGCTGGCAGCTAAGCTTGCCCACGGAGCTCCCCACTGTCCATCTGCCTTGAATCTCCTGCCAGGCTCAGGGGGACATCTGATAGGTGACACATGCCACCAGGGTCCTTCCTGGGTCTTAAAGTCGGGCTAGTATTTTTGAATATGGGGCTGTTTGGTTTCTAGCAGAGTTAGCAAGCTGAACAACTTATATTGGTGGTTCATGTTTTTTTTTTTTTTAAGACACATCTTAAACTACTTTGGCTTGTGGATTTGCTGAGTGGGAAGTTTGAATTTGGTTTTAATTTAGTTGGGAGGGGGGCTAGGAAGGAAGGATTTTTGCAAAGAGGCTTTTTGCTTGTCCTTAACCTGAGCTTTCTGAAGGTAAAGGAGGATGAGACCAGAGTAAGCGACAGTTACTGCAGAGCTGCCGCCGTAATCTGGTACGTGCCAGGGCTTTGACTAGGAGCCAAGGAGCCTGCGCCTGTGTGGAAGGGAGGCCACTCCAGACTGTTCTAGACGACCTTGAGTCTCTGCCCCTTCACCCTCCACCACAAGGGGCAAGTTTAGCCCCTTGCCAGCCCAGCTTCCTCAGACCTGCTCTGAAGCCTCCCTAGCTCTCCCCACGCACGGATGTGTGCGGGGAGGCAGCACTAGCTGCTCTACCTGACGCGGTTCCCCCTGTCCGGCCTCTCCGAGGGCCGGACTGTTAGGTAAGAGATGGAAACCAACCGAGCAGACAGGCTAGTGCAGCCTCCTGGGGTCTGCGCCCCCACCTCCCAGAGCAGCTGCCCCAGGGGGCCTGAGCCAGCCACGTGATCGAAAGAGGTCACTACTTTCCCTCCATTTCCCGCAGTCAAACCTAGATGGACACAGGAAACACACCAAATGCAAAGCTGATCGTTATGTGGGCTTTCCCTTGTTTTTAACTTAAAACTCCCCCTACTATAGTTTCTGTGGTCCTCACCCAGCAGGCCCATTTTGGGGTGGTCCCTTACTGCACATAACCACTCCGTACCACAGCCCCTACCTACCCGCCCCCCGGCCATGTGGGAGCAGGGGACTGGATATCCCGTCCTGTCCCCTTCATGCCCAACAGCAAGCAATAAAACTGCTTACAGCCCCTGCTGCCGAATTGTTTCAGACATCTCTGGTTCAGGGTGCAGACCTCTCCCCTCTGGCCACCTCCACAACTCAGAGCCAGAAGCCACCTTGCCTGCCACCGCCCCCAACCCCCCTCCCCCGTGCAATCTGCTGGAGAACATTTGAGCCAGGTAGTTCTGTTACCTGTTAATCATGTCCAGGGAGTGGTTTAGGAGGGGAGCATTCCAGGGTAGTCTGAGTCTCTCTTCTGGAGGCTGTCAGGGCTGTTAAGGACCACGCTGGCCAGGTCACAGCAGGGCCAGGTCGGAGAGCGCTGGAAGCTGAGGAAGGGAAGAAACATCAAAACTATAAATCCGGAGTCACATGTTAACGCCAAGAACCAGTGAAAGAAATGATCTTACTGCCAAAGGACCTCCCTGCAGAGTGCAGGAGTGCTAGCTCAGAGCCCCCACCCCATAAAGGAACACTCAGACGTGTAAATAGATATTCCAGAAAGTCTGCAAACCCAGGGCTGGTTGAAGCATGCAAACACCCCTGGAGAGTATGGTGCTTGCCTATATGCCATCACCAACACGGTCCTGCTACTCAAAGAGGGGTCCAAGGACCACAGCATCCACATCACCTGGGGGCTTGTTACAAATGCAGAATCTGCATCTTCACAAGATTTCATGAAGATCCGTATACGTTAAAGTCTTAGAGGCACAGTTCCTCCAAATAAGCACGGGAAACAAAATTTTTGTCTTAAAAAAATTGCCACCTATCATACAGAGTTGTCTAAGATCGAAAAAAAGTAGAGACGCTAAAGATGGTTAATATAACAACAGTAACAAAAACAGCACCACTCTCACTGAAAGGTAGTTTTGACTTTGGATTCCCTAAGCCACTGCCTCTAACATTTTCTGGATGCACGTGGCGAGAAAGATTTCAACTGGCCAGAGTGACAGCTTACCTACTGTGGATCAGAGCTGGCTCACAGGAGAGTGCCTCACCTAATCTGACTAGTGTCGCTGCTCAGATAAGGACTGTGTCCTGGGTTCTTGGGCCCATGGGTGAGAGTTTGGACTAAAGGCAACTCCCCAGGGCTGCTTTGGGTGCTGGAGCAGGAGCCCCCTCTAGTGTGGCTGAGGGCTGGATGGTCATGACCTTGGGGACCTCATGGATGAGCACACCTCCATTGTGCTTTTTCATTGAGGTCTGCCTACCATTTTTAAATATGTCTTACATTGGGTTCTGTGGGTGACAACAGGACCCCAAGAGTCTGTCCCAGAGGGGCCTCCAGAGGTTGAGGAAGGACTCCTGGGGGTGGGTAGAAGGCACCTCTACCAGGTGCCATGATTCTAATCTCCAGAGGGAGCCCTGAGTGCAGTTGCTCAAAAGCGAAGCTCCAGGGCAGGCCTGGAATGGAGGAGTGCAAGGGGGCAGGCTGGTAATAATTGCTGCTCGGGAGTCAGCCTGCCACCCGGGTGACAAGGCAGACCAGTTAGAGCCATTGTTTGGCCCTAGGAGTAGAGCCCAAAAACACAGGCATGATGAAATCAGGGACTCCTTACCAGGGCACCTGGACAGGCTGATGAGAAGCCATGAACTGTGATAGGCAGTTGGACACTGGACACTGTTGGCCGGTGGGGCAGAGCTGGGGAGGACTTCCTACCCTCCAAGCGGATACCACGTACCAGACCTGTACTGGGCACTTACAATGCACGTTCTTATTTAACCCTTAAACAAACTATAAAATTAGGGATCACGCTCCCGCTTCGCCAGCGGAGAAACAGGAGAAACAGGCTCTGAAAATTACTTTCCCAAGAGCACACGGTTATGAAATGGTAAAGGCAGGATTCAAATCCAGGTCTGTCTCATTCCAAAGCCCAACCAGCTGTCCTGCCTCAGGCTGGGTCAAAACAGAGACGCTCAGAAGGTGGAAGGCCGTGGCTCGCTGCCCTCAGATGTCCCCCTTGACCTGCGGCCCTGATGGCCCCTCTGGGAAGGTGGGGCCTTCTCCCCATGCACAGCAGCCACCAGCCCTTTCTGTGCAGAAAGAAGGGGTCTGAGCTGCTAACCCCAGAGCATCGTCCTCTGGGATACGAGCAGTCTTCACGGCTGATGCGGGACACATTTCTGGGCCCTGGGAGAACAGGGGCTGTTTAGAAAACATGCTTCTGCAACAGGTGAGCTGAGGGGCTCGTGCTACTAAGGGGAAGATCACAGTGTAAAGTGCCAGCGTCTGCGGCCACCAACTTTCGACCAGCTTCTCCTTGTTTATGTATGGGTTTTTCCACTGTGTGTTATAATGATCACAAATTCTCTTTGCCTCTTGGCCCTTCATGTTCCCTGGCTGCCATCCCTCCCATCCAGAGACGACTAGGAAATGCACATTTGTTTTTCTCTAAGACAAGGCCAAGTACAACCCGGGCAGGAAAGGCCGCATCGCAACGGGGTCCAGAGAAAGGCTGAGGGGTTATGAGCTACTCGAGACTTCATCCCTCCGCCCGCAAATGTTACTTGCAGAACATAGGCCTCATCAGACATGCACAGAGCCCATTTCACGGTCATTAACTGCTACTCTAGACCACAGGGTTCAGGAGGACGGGAGCCGCATCTGCCGCCGTATCCGCAATCGCTCAGCACTTGGCACAGTGCGTGGTGCACGGAACTCACCAAATAAATGTTGGTCAAGTCTACCAAGCCAGCATCACAAAACAATCCCCTCATCTGGCAAAGTATCAGTCGGTTCTCTGCTCAGGTCTCGCTCAGCTCTGATCCCACAGACCACAGCACCCAAGTGCCCTTGCCCTCCAGCTGCCAGTTCAGCTCTGCTGAGGATAAATAAGACCAGGAGGAGAATGAGGTCCAGCTCTCCAGGTCCACAGCCCAACTCCGCCCCCCCACCCACCCACCAAGGGACCCTGCTAGTCCTGGGGTATCTTGGCCTTTGTGGTCCCTTAACCTGTCCACACCTCCATGCAGAGTTTCCTCACTGAACTCATTTTAATTGCCCCCCCTATTGCAAGTGCCAAGCCCACCTGGCACACCCAATTGACAGACTAGGGACACGGTGTTTCATCAAGCAGGAATGATTGGGAAAACAAGCATTCTATACTTCCAAATCATTCTGGAAACAAACAGTGAAAACTATCCCACCAAACCATCAAGAAGAAGTGAGAACAGTCAAAAAGATGGCATGCCTTAAAAAAGGGGGGGGGAGGGGCACCCGGGTGCTCAGTCAGTTTATGCATCTGGCTCTCTGTTTCGGCTCAGGTCATGATCACAGAGCTGGTGGATTCAAGGCCCGCATCAGACTCTGTGCTGACAGCACTGAGCCTGCTTGGGACTCTCTCTCTCTCTCTCTCTCTCTCTCTCTCTCTCTGCCCCTCCCCCACTTGCATGTTTTTTCTCTCTCTCTTTCTCTCAAAATAAATAAATATTAAAAAAAAAAAAGGCAGTTTGGCTGTAACGAACCTGATTCTGAAAATGGCCCTCCTCAGGGTGGTATCCACTAAATGGGTCTTCCTTTGAAACCTCAGAGTTCTTGGTCATTCCCTTAGGAGGGGCTTTGAACAGGAGCTGCTCATCAAAAATGACCCCCCCCAAAGAATCACTGGGTCCATTGGGGGGAGGCTAATGGCATCTTCTGGCAGAACTGCTATCAATTCTTTTTAAAAACCCTGAGTTCCAGACCCCACCCACTAGCTCAGTCCTAGTCCTACTTGGGTTCAGTAGGGTGAGGTGGGGGTCACTGTGTCAGTCCTCCCAAAAGGTACCCTCAGGCATGATGTGACATTGATGCATTCAGGCCACTAGGGATTCCAACCCTAAGGGTTTGTTTTGTTTTTAATATTTATTCATTTTTGAGAGAGACAGAGCATAAGTAGGACAGGCAGAGAGAGAAGGAGACGCAGAATCGGAAACAGGCTCCAGGCTCTCAGCTGTCAGCATAGGACCCGTCTCGGGGCTCGAACTCATGAACCGTGAGATCATGACCTGAGCCAAAGTCAGACACTTAACCGACTGAGCCACCCAGGGACCCCTCCAGCCCTAAGTTTTCATAGGAAAACTTCTGGAGGCCAAAGAGTCCAGGCTGGTGTATAAAGATATAAAGAGAACAACACAATTGGTGGTGAGCAGCCTGTGGGCTCCGAGCACTAGGACGGCTGGGACAGCGGGCAGGGCACAGCTGGGTGGCTGACGGTGAAGCCGAGCACGCACAGCGCTCTCGCAGCTGAGCGGGAGCCCCAGCCACCTCCCTCACTTTGGAGGAGAGACACTGAGGACGGCCCTGTGGGAGTGACCTGAGCTGAGGGTCCGGCCTGAGCCACCCGAGCGCCCACCCAAGGCCACAGCTGAGTGACGCATCCTGTGAACCAGGTCAGACGGTTCCTCCTCTGGGCCTCTGCACACTCAGATGCACGCACATAGACATACACAGGGACACACTCACAAGACGTGCTTATACTCCCCACCCCCCACGCACACACAGCATTTGATGTCATTTTCTCAGGAGCCATCCACTCCCGCATGGTCACCGGGTCATCGGTCACAGGAAGCAGGTGCCAGCGGAGGTCAGAGGGGTAGAGCTGGGCTGGGGCGTCGAGGTGGAGACAGTATATGCCCCACCCGGCTGACAGCACAGTTACGCCAGCCTGTCAGCCAGAGCTGGCCCTGAGACCTCTGATGTCCCCATCCCACCTTTCCAGTCCTAGAGCTGTGGCGCCAGGTAGTGCACAGCGGTATTTCGCTCGTGTAGTCACAGCCCCAGTTACACCCCCGCGAGGCGCCTCTCCCTTCCTGTCCCCACTGCTGGGGGCACAGAGGCGCTGGCGGCGGCTCAGGGACCCGTGAGCTGGGCAAGTCACGTGACTGCTTCCACGAGAAGGCTGCTCCCACACCTGTCGGCCAGCTCATGGGCCCTGGATGCCTTGCTGCTGTCTTTAGCCCAAATTACCGCCCACGTGCTGACTGCGGGGACTCCGGGAGGTTAGGATGCCTTTGTGTCATCAGAGATCCCTCCCTCAACAGCCCCGGGCGTCATCCTGCCAGGTGGAGCTGTCCGGTGGCTTCTCTCCACCTAATCTCCTCCCTTCCAGAGGCTTCCCCGTGCACAGAACCAGGAAGCCTGAGCAGGGTGGGCCAGGCTGCCTGGCGTGGTAGCCCGGCCGCCCCCACTCTGGGGAGGGAGTTGTGACAAACAGTGTAGAAAGTGGGGGCCCCCCTGACCCTCGGCCCGCAATCGCAGCTACACAGGGCCTGACACAGCGTCTCAGAAGTCGCACAAGGGGGCTGGCACCACCAGCCTTCAGCACCGTGTCTCCATCGGGCCCAGGTGGAAATGTGGCCTCCCACGGCTCACCCCAGGAACCAGGGCAGCCATGCAGGGAGACTGGGCGGCCGAGCCAGCCGCTGTGCAGCCAGTACTCAGGGCAACGCCGTCAGGCGGGGAGAGGGGCTGCCTCCTCCCCCTTCACTGCCCAGCAGCCCGCCCCAGGACACACCGAATATCATGGTGCATTCCAGCCCCGCAGTCCCGGCAACAACAAAAACTGTTTCTCACACTTCTGGGGGCTCCAGGTCCTAGACGGAGGTGCTGGCACCATTGGTTGGCTTCCTCTGGGGTCTCTCCTACTGCCTCTTCTTCCTTCCCTCCATGTGGGCACATCCCTGCGGTCTCTTCGGGGGCCCAACTTTCCTCTTCGTCTAAGGACAACAGTCAGACTGGATGAGATCTCGCCCAGGCAGGCCTCATTTTACGTTAACTACCCCTTAAAGGCCCAGTCTCCAACCAGGGTCACGTTCTGAACTCTGGGGGTCAGGGCTTCAACACATGACTTTAGGGGGCACGCAGTTCAGCCCATAATACTCAGAGTGTACATTACCTACCCAAGTCAAGGCCGTTCACATGTCCACTCAGGTCTACAGACGTGTCACATCAAAATGCAAACAGGCTTTTCTGGATGGGATGCTTCCTGTCCTCTACCCAGCCCTGAGGGCCTAGAGTGTTCTGTGTTCTTCCTACTGCAGCCCCCACCTCCAGCCCCCAATCTTCTGCTCTCAGAAAAAAGGGTTGTGGGACGCCTGGGTGGCTCAGTCGGTTAAGCATCCGACTTCGGCTCAGGTTATGATCTCACAGTTCATGAGTTCAAGCGCCGCATCGGGCTCTGTGCTGACAACTGGGAGCCTGGAGCCTGCCTCGGATTCTGTGTCTCCCTTTCTCTCTGCCCCTCCCCCACTCATGCTCGCTTGCTCTCTCTCTCTCTCCTTCAAAAGTAAATAAACGTTAAAAAAAAAAAGAAAAGAAAAAGGGTTGCTCTCTGGGCAGCACATATACTAAATGGGAGGGGAGGGGAGGGAAGGGAAGAAGGATGGAAGTTGCTTTCCTCTTCCCTACCAGGATGCTCCTTTGCTTCTCCATCTATGCAATGTAATCACTTTCCTCACTGGCTCATCTCCCAACTGCCTTTGTCACAAGCTCTCCTGGCTGTCCCACACCCTGCAGTCAAGCCATAGCCTGCATTTCCTCCTTCCTGTCAATCTGACATCCCTCTCTCTGCACCTCTGCTTCACATCTGGGGTCTCCTGCCCCATCCAAACCTCAAAACTCCTTCTGGTCCTTGGCTGCCACCTGTCCTCTAGGTCCAGCATAGGGCCTCCTGCTTCTTGACTTGTCACACGCCCCCTCCCTTGTCCTTTCCAGGCTTCCCCAGCATCTTAGCACACACTTCACTGAACGTGGGTAGCCTCTCCAAGCACACAGAACAGCCCACAGTCACAGTGTCAATTTCGCTGAAAGCTCTTTCGCCATTCCAAGTTTGGGAAGTCCCTTCAATTCCCAATCACCATTTGGGGACAGGTATTTTCCGTAGCTGTCTGGTCATGGAAACCCCCGAGTTCTCACTTTTGACTGACCTTATTTTGCTCTGTGGGATTCCCAGAGCTCACGTGCCCCAAATGATACAAAAAGGTGTGCTAACTCAACTATCTCGAAAAAGACAGTGCGAGCTTTTCAATTCTGCAGAATGATTTAAGTGATTCTCAGAAGTTTCTACCACAGTTCTAAATCAAAGCAGCAGTCCCAGCTGCTGAGAAGTGAATAGAAATCAGATGCGTATGGAGAGGCAGAGGAGGAGAATTAGGTGTTTATTATATAGACTTTCCCAGACTAAAATAGTTCTCTCAATTCCAGTGGAGACAAGATCTGGACTTTTGTTGTTGCCGAAAGCAGTTTCCAGAGCTTTTACTATTAAGTTACAATGAAGGACAAATTTTCTGCTGGAAAACTAAAGAAATATTTGATGAGCGCTTGTCAAAGTAGTAGGACCTACTAGTAGGACCAGATGCATCAGAATCACCTGGCATGCCTTTTAGAAATGAAAAGGCTGGGAATTCTAGAATCTCTGAGCATGAGATCCAGAAATCCATATTTGCAACAAGTTCCCCAGTGATTTTTCTACCTTCAGAAGTTTTCAAGTCATAGCTGTTAGTGCAAGGGGTCATAGATGGAAGGCAAAGATTCTGATCCCGGAAGGGCTTCTCAAACTTTACCATGCATGTGAGTTTGTTGAAGAGCAGATGCTGAGTCGGTGTATCTGGGAGGGCACTCGAGATTCTAGGGAGCCAGCGTTGCTGGTACACAAGCCATATTTTTAGTACTTTTAGTAGCAAAGATCTGGAAAGTGTGTCTCCCTTCCATTATCTCTCTGCATGTGTGTGTGTGCATGGGCACGTGTACACACTACAGTAGTAATTAATAATAGCACTTTCACATGGTTTATCTCCCCTAGTGAAATATAATGAGGCTATTGCTGTAATAATGATTCTAAACCTTATTTAAACAATCACAGCCCTCTCAAGCAGTCACATGGGAGGCAGCACACAAGAGTCGTTCAAAGAAAGGCTCTGACAGGGGCGCCTGGGTGGCTCAGTCAGTTAACCGTCCGACTTCGGCTCAGGTCATGATCTCATGGTTCATGAGTTTGAGGCCCGAGTCAGGCTCTGTGCTGACAGCTCAGAGCCTGGAGCCTGCTTTGGATTCTGTGTCTCCTCTCTCTCTGCCCCACCCCTGCTCACACTCTTGCTGTCTCTCAAAAATAAATAGACACTTAAAGAAAAGAAAGGCTCTGACGTCCAAGATGCACGTTCTCAGAACAGGTGCACCCTGCCCCTCAGAGCTGAGGCAGCTGGGGGCAGTTATGAAGCCTTCCCAAGCTTCAGACCTTAGCTCTAAAATGGAGTTGACCCTGGCTTTTTCTCTCAGGTGATGAGCAGCCCACGAGATAATGAACATGAAGTATGCAGGTGGCCCCTGACACACAGCATGCGCTTACGCATCAGCTATTGGTATTAGTCCGTGGTATAAAGCACATTGGGGGATTTCTCTTCTGGGTCTAGCACCAGAAGAGTATCAGTGGGATAAGAGATCAGTCTTGTTAAGACATATCTTCACCTCTCGTTTTGACTTGAAACACTATCCTTTTTTTTTAAATTCTTTTAACATTGATTTAATTTTGAGAGACAGAGAGAGGCAGAGCATGAGCAGGGGAGGGGCAGAGGGAGAGAGGGAGACAGAGAATCTGAAGCAGGCTCCAGGCTCTGAGCTGTTTGTCAGCACAGAGCCTGTCGCAGGGCTCTAACCCACAGACCATGAGATCATGACCTGAGCTGAAGTCAGATGCTCAACCAACCACCCAGGCACCCCAAAACACTATCATTCTGAGCTATCACCTACTCTAGTCACTTTTGGCACCAAATGACTTCTGGCATTTTCGAAAAATAAAATCCAGCTTTGTCTTAGTCAGCTTAAGCTGCTATAACAAAAATACCATAGACTGGGGTTTCTTAAACAACAAACCTTTATTTCTCAGTTCTGGAGGCTGGGAAGTCCAATATCAAGGCACTGGCATATGTGGAGACTGGTGAGGGCAATCTTTTCTGGTTTATAGAAGGACATCTTCTCAGTGTATCCTCATGTGGCAGAGAGCAAAGAGAGGATCAAGCTCTCTTGTATTTCTCCTCCTCCTCCTCCTCCTCCTCTTCCTTCTCCTCCTCCTCCTTTCTTTCTTGAGAGAGAGAGAGTGAGAAAGAGGGGGGAGCAGAAGGAAAGAGAGAATCTTAAGTAGGCTCCATTTCCAGCAGAGAGCCCGACACAAGTCTTGACCTCAAGATCATGAGATCACGACCTGAGCCGAAATCAAGAGTTGTACACTTAGCCTACTGAGTCACCCAGGTGCTCCTTGTGTTTCTTCTTATAAGGGCACCAATCCCCTCATGGGGGCTCCACCCTTATGACCAAATTACCCTCAAAGGATCCATCTTCAAATACCATTGCATTAGGGATTAGGGTTTCAATATATGAATTGGGAGGGGGGACACAACAATCCAGTCCATAGCAAGCCTTAAAGACAGAAAATAGGAATTTCAGATGATTTGTTCCAGTGATGCTTTGAGTGATGTCAGTGCCCTTGGAGCAACTGAGGGGCGTCTGTCCTGACTTGCCTCCAGCGGCCCTTCTGCCTCCATTCTGACTGGTGCCCTTGCTGTGGTGATGACGGGTCCCCATAGAGAAACCCCTGGATGGAAGCGACCTATTCTTTGTCTCTTCCCCCTTCCCCAACCCAGGACAAGGATAGCTGTCTATCACAGCCCTAATCATTCCTGCCATGTGTTCCAAGTAGATGTCCCTTGCAAATGGCGGCAAAACTCAACCCACACATTCTTTTGGCTGGGCACTGAGGTAGGTGCTGGGGCACAGTAGTGAGCAGTAGTTACTATAGACATAGTAACTATCTTCCTGAGGCTCACAGGCTATAGGGAAGACAGACAGTGAAATGGCCACACAACTTTGACAAGCCCTGCAGTGGAGGCATTCATGGTGTGTTACTGAATGTCTAGTTGAGAGATTGGACCTGGTCAAGGAAATTAGAGAAGAAGTGATGCTTGACCTGAAATAGGAAAAATGAGTAGCAGTCAATTGGGCAAGACAAGAAGGAACAGATTTTCTAGAAGGAGAGCACATGCAAAGCTCCAACATCAGGTGGGAGTGTGGTGTGTAGTTCTGTGGTGTGTAGAGAGATAGACAGGGTCAACATATTAGTCAGGGTTCTCCAGAGTAACAGAACCAAGAACCAAGAGGAAGGATTGATAGATGATAGATAGATAGATAGATAGGCAGTCTTCCATGACTATGGAGGCTGAGAAGTCCCCAGATCTGTAGTCAGAAAGCTGAAAACCCAAGAAAGCTGATGGTGTATTTCCAGTCCAAGTCCAAAAACCTGAAACCCAGGAGAGCCAAAAGTGTAAGCTCTAATCTAAAAGCCAGCAGTCTCAGTACCCTAGAAGAGTGGGTTTTTCTACTCTTCTAAGGGTCCCAGCTTAGACAGTTGGGAAGGAGGATTTCCCTCTTTGTCTTTTTGTTCTGTCCAGGTCTTCAGGTGATTGGATGAGACCCAGCAACATTCGAAAGGGCAACCTGCCTTAGTTACTGGTTCACATTTGATCTCATCCAGAAACGTCCTCACAAACACACCTAGAAAAATGTCTGGGGACCCTATGGTCCTGTCAAGTTGACACATCAAATGAACAATTAGAGTCAGCATGAAGGGCCTTGTTGACCACGAGGAATTTAGTTTTATCCTCTAGACAATGGAACATCTTTAACATATTTAAATAGGATGATAACATAAGCAGATATGAGATATAGAAACAGAATTGTGGCAGGAGTCTGGAAGCTTAGCGAGGAACCACCACAGGCAAGGGCAGACCAGTCAGGAGGCTTCTGCAGTGATCAGGACTTGGGGTGTCAGCGTGGGGAGCTGGTTGTGGTGGAGATCGAGAGAAATGATATATTCTAGAGAGATTTAAGACTTAGTATTGGATATGGGAGGAGAGGAAGAAGGAGAGGTCATAGCGAAACCCAAGTTTCTAGCCTCGACAACTACAAGGAGGGCAGTACACTCGCTAGGATGTGAAGGATTGGAAGGGAAGAGGGTGAGTTCAGGCTTCCATAGTCTGACAGAACCCCTTCAGTAGGATGGAGTTCTCACCAAAATGTGGGACTATGTTTCCTCTTGTACCCAAGTGTGGCCTGGTGTACTGGTTTTCTGTGGTTGCAGTAACAAAGTGCTGCAAACTGCGTGACTTAACATACACTTATTCCCTCATCGTTCTGGAGGCTCGAAGTCCAGAATGGAGGTGGCAGCTGGGTCAGTTCTTTTCAGAGGCTCTGAGAGAGAATCTATCTGTTCCATAGCTTCCAGTGGTTGCTGGCAACTCCTGGTGTCCCTTGGTTTGTAAATGGATCACTCCAATCTCTGCCTCTATCTTCACATAGCATTCTCCCCCATGTCTCAGTGTCTTCACCTGGTCACCTTCCCTCTGGGTGTATCTGCATGCTTACTTTCTAACATCTTGGAAGGACACCAGTCATGTGATTGGGGCCCACCCTAAATAAGCCAATATGATCTCATCTTAGCCTGATTACATCTGCAAATAAGGTCACATTCACAGGTACTCGTGGTTAGGACTTGAACATATCTTTTTTGGGGGGATGGTAGGCAACAATCTAACCCATAATACCACATAACTGGTTTTGTTTGATTGGTTTTGTTTTTTGTTTTGGGGGGGTTCTTTTGGTCAGTGGACCATGAATAGACGTGATACCATTTCCCAGGCCAAAGCTTTTAAAACTCAGGTGTGGCTTTGACACTCCCTTTTTCCCTACTGAAGGAGTTCAGGACGTGCCAACTCAAAATGTGCCACTTTAGCATATTGGTTATTTTGAGCTGAAGGCACTTGAAAAACAGCAAATGCAGTTTGTTTTCTCTGCACTCCTCTTACCTGCCTCAAGTCAGATCCTCCAAGAGGAGCTCCATTGTCATAGATTCCCTTCCTGGGGAGGCGTTTCATCAACCAGGGAAGATCGACTCTTCTCACAGGAGAGGAGACTGGAAGCCAGCGCCATAGCCAGACAAACTTTGTCATACACTGTCATACGTCCCATCTGTTCTCTCATCTTTTCTAAAAATAATTTCCTCGTTCCTGGGTTGTCTTTTTCTCCCCTCCCCTTCCCCTATAAGACAGTATATAAGCTTTCAATTCTCACCATTTGGGGGGTATTCACTTAGTTTTATCCTGTGATGCCCCCAGGCATGTAATAGTAAAAATGAATGCATTTTTATATTTTTCTCCTATTAATCTGCCTGTTGTCAGTTTCTTTCATAGACCCGGCTATTAAATCTAGGAGGGTGGAGAGAACACACTTCATTCCTCTCTGGTACTGCCCACTGGATAGATGCAGAGGACTCTGAAGATACAGCAGGTGGCACAGAAGAAACCTGGACCTTTGAGTCACTATGTGGGAGAGATGACAAGTGGACCAGAAACTCCCACTCTAGACCAGCATATCAGAGAGGAGTAAGCTTTTACTATGTCAAGCCCCTGAAATTCATTGTTGTTTTGTTGTTGGTTTTTGGTTTTTAGTTTTTTTTGGTCACAGTGTTAACTTCCACAGAGATCTTGGAGTGTAATGGCTGGGAGACATTCGGAGGCGATGTCATGTAGACTGTTGTGTGTATGGGTCCAGAGCTCCAAAGACAGGTCGGGCTGGAGATGTTTACAAATGTGCCTGGTGTCCATGAATGCATGGCATTCCCAGAGGAACAAGCATAGAGGGAGGAGGGCAGCCCCATGGCCAGGTCTGGTGGGACGATAATGTTTAACACCTGGACAGACTAGGATGTGTCTGCAAAGAAGAGAAAGAGTGGTATAAGAGAGGTAGCAGGACTCCTGGGGGCATGTCGGGTCGTGGGCACCAAGGAGCAGGAGACCGAGGCCCTGAGAGGCCCTGTGTGAGGAGACCTGCAAAGTATCAACCAGATTGAAAGACAGGATCTTGGCTGAGGATGAGCTCTGTTTTAGAAGTTGCCTGAGGAGGTGCCTGGGTGGCTCAGTCAATTGAGCATCTGACTTGGGCTCAGGTCATGATCTCATTTCCGTGAGTTTGAGCCCCGCATCAGGCTCCATGCTGACAGCTCAGAGCCTGGACCCTGCTTCAGATTCTGTGTCTCCCTCTCTCTCTGCCCCTCCCCTGCTCTCTCTCTCTCTCTCAAAATTAAACATTTAAAAAAATTTTAAAGAAAGAAGGTGCCTGAGGGCAGGTTGGAGGGCTGAAGGGTGAGGAGAGGCCAGAGAGAAATTGGCATCAGCAACAGAGAAATTTTTTTGACGAGTTTAGTTGTGAATGTGAGGAAGGAGCTAGGGATGAAGCTCGAAGCTGAGAACCAAAACCTTCCACCCCCACACTCAGCCTGAACACAGAGAAGTGAAACCACACCTTACTGCCTGGTTAGTGTGAGGTCGCTAGTACCCTGTCTTCGTTGGCATTTCTCCACTCTTTGGCACTGTCCTCCCAAGCAAATAGGGTGATTGTTTACTACAGAAACTTCCCCCAGAGACCCATCAACTCTTCAGTGAGAAGCATATACAGTGGGTGCCTAGAGATGCTTTGAATTCCTCACCTTGCTGTCCCCACCAACCCGTCCCCACCAACCCTGGGCTATGGTATCAGCTTCTTACTTGGTCCTAGATCTCCACCTTGAAACACTCACCTCAGACCCAACTTCCAAATCTTGATGCATTCTGGGTTTGTCTTCCCTCCTCTGCAAACCAAGCTTCGCTGCACTCCCTTCCTGCCTGCTGCACCAAGTGGCGGTAGCTTTGTCTCCTCGGTGGGTGTTGGCAGTATTTGGGGAGCCAGCTCCTGACAATGGTGGATGAAGAAAGAGGTCAAGTTCGGTGTTTTTTATTTCTGTTTTCTTGTTAAAAAAAGACATGAGGGTGTCTAAAGCCAGGTGAGAGAGAGGGGTCAAATTATCAAAAGAGAGATGTTGTCGGGTTCCTGAGATGGCAAGAGGAGCGAGAATCAGGAGGAGAAGAGAAAGAGGGATTAACGCTAAGCGGGAGGTGAGGTAAAAAGAAGGGGAGTGAAGTGCCGACACGAGCAGGTGTGTATGGATGAGATGGGAAGGTGAAGTTCCCATCTGACAGCTTCTACGTTCCCTTTTGGTAAGAGGTGAGGCCCGCCTAAATGGGAGAGAGAAGGACAAGTAAGGGGAAAGGGGTTTGAAGAGAATGAAGGTATTTTGGAACAGCCATGGAGATAGGGAAAGTGAACTAGCCTGAGAAACTACCATTTTCTTAAGTACAGCGCACCATTTGAGATTGGCGTTCACGGACGTCCGGAGAATGTAACGTGTCCCTTTCTGTGACATCTTGAATGAAGGTCATGAGGACTTCTGGGGTGACTGACTGCATGTTCTATGCTCACTTGGATTATGTAAGTGCTAATAGACTTAAATGCACTTTATTTCATCATCACATTCCATTTATTCCAAGTCTCCTGCCACCTAAAGCCAACCACTGGGGAAAGCCATCATAGATGGGGATAAAAATAGCAATAGTGATATTTACTGCTTCTCATGAGCTGGGTACTATGCTGAGCACCATACATACATACTTATGGTATGCATACACAGACCTATATACATAGACATGGTGAATATACATATATACACACACATCATATCATATCAATATACATGACTTTTTCCTATTTAATTATTTCAACAAACGTATGAAGGGATTAATGTCCATTTTAAAGACGGAAGGATGGAGTTTCAGCGGGGTTCCTTACTTCCTGCCCAGAACCATGTGCCCAGACTCCGTAGGTCTCAACACCGTCAGCAGTGGACTTGTCTGACCAAGGGAACTGGGAAAGACCATGGAGGAAAGGGAGGTAGGGAATTCTTGACAATGAAGAATCAGCTTTGCTGATTTTTATCCTGTAGAATAAAAAAACAAATTCCATGCCTAGGACAAGGTGGAATTTTCTGTTTGGTGCCCCTACTGTGGGCAAAGTTGATCAAAGACAACCTGAGAGCTTCCAGGGAGAATCACATGCATGGTAACAGGCTGACAGTCCTTCCCCTTCCCTGCCACTTCCCCTTCTCCCTACTCACTTCCCCTGCCCCCCTGGGTACCCACAGTCTCTCAAGGCAGCCTTCCCACCTCAAGCGCCACCACTGCCTGCCCACTGGCCTCCAAGTGCTGTCTCCTGCTTGCCAAAGGGCAGAGCAGTGCTAAATTCTCAAAGAAAGGGAGGGACAAAGAGCCCTCTCTCCCTCTCAGTTTCACCTTTGATTCTACTGCTCATGGCCCCTAGGGTCTTCTGGGAAATAGTTCCTTTGACTTATGTCCGGAGCAGCCTTCTCATCTCAGCCTTGGAAAACATGAGCCCCTGAGGCCGGTGTGGGGTGGGGTGGGGGGCGAGTATGTCAGTGTGTGAAAGAGTGTGTGTGAACAACCATGCATGTGTGTATGTGTGTGTTTGAGTGTGTGTGAGTGAGCATGTGTACAGTGGGGGAAGGGGCAGCAGTGGGTGGAAACTTAGCAATATTCTGCATCCTTTCATCATCTACTTTACCTCATCAACTTGTGCAAACAGGCAGCCTTCAGACTTGAGGCTCCACCAGATTGCTCTGGCCCCGTAGGACTGGTCTGATTCCAACTTACCTCAAGCCAGGGCCTCTGCTATTAAAGCAATACTTACTTGTTAAGCTTTGGACCTAAAACTGGGTGGGGCACCTTGGGGCCACTCCAGGAACGTGGACCTTGTCCTCTGGAGGTTGGTGGGATAAACCCGAGGCCCTCAGCGCCCTCGGTGCACCACAGCTTCCCCATCCGACTGGAAGGGGAGCAAACTGGTAGCTCAGTGTGCGCAGGGAGAATGGCTGGCTGCACAGGCAGAAAGGAAAATGCAGGCTGGGGTGTCCTCAAGGCCCCTGTTCAGGAGCTTGGTCAGGAGGAGTGATTTGGTTTTTGAGGAGATTTGATGACGACAGGGACACCCATACTCCAAGGTCACGGTCATGCAGCCCAGCTCTTGCAGGGGGTCAAAGGAGAGGAGATGGGTATTAAAGAAAGTGCATACCCCTGGTGAGCTGCTTTTCAGATGTCTAAAAACAAAACTTTTGGTTTTGATGGGACGCTGGCTCAGTGAGAAAAGTGTACAACTCTTGATCTTGGGGTTGTGAGTTCGAGCCCCACATTCGGTATAGAGATTACTTAAATGAATACATAAATGAAACCTTAAAAAAAAAAAAAAAAGAAAGTCCTTATCCCTGGTGGACTGCTTTTCACATATCTAAACAGAAAACTTTTGATTTTGAGAATAAAGAGTTGAGAGACACAAAAGAACAAATACACAATTCTATTTATACGAAGTACCTAGCATAGGCAAATTCATAGACACAGAAAGTAGAATAGAGGTTACCAGTGGCCAGATGAGAGAAGGAATAGGGGGTTACTGTTTAATGGGTACTGAATTTCCATCTGGGGTGATGAAAAAGTTCCAGAAATAGTGGTGATGGTTGTACAACATTGTGAATGTATTTAATGCTACTGAAATATACACTGAAAATGGTTGAAACTGTAAATATTAAGTTAGATGTACTCTACCACAATTTATTTTAATTTTAATTTTTTTTTTTTTTTGAGAGAGAAAGAGAGAGGGAGAGCATGCACAAGTAGGAGGTGCAGAGAGGGAGACACAAAATATGAAGCAGGCTCCAGGCTGTCAGCACAGAGCCAAACACTGGGCTCAAACTCACGAACCATAAGACCATAACCTGAGCTGAAGTTGGACGCTTAACCAACTGAGCCACCCAGGTACCCCTATTTTACCACAATTTTAAAAAATACGAAAATGGGGGGCCTGGGTGGCTCAATCAGTTAAGAGTCCGACTCTTGGTTTTGGCTCAGGTCATGATCTCACTCTTTATGGGTTTAAGCCCCAAGTCAGGCTCTGTGCTAACAGTGTGGAGCCTGCTTGGGATTCTCTCTCTCCTCTTCTCTCTATGCCCCTCCCCTGCTCTCTCTCCTGCTCTTTTTCAAAATAAATAAGTAAACGTAAAACAAAATAAAAAAATACAAAAATAAAAATAGGGCTGAGGAGACCAGAGAAGTTGTGTGGGAGAACAACAGCCCCAGGGTTGGGTGGGGCGCAGACTGGGGAAGAGAATATTTGAGAAGGGGACCCAGCATGCAGTGGGTTCTGGTGCTGGTCTTTCAGAGCTCTTCAGCCTGCTATTAATAGCTTGGTCCCAGTGTGTTCAGTTCAAGTGATGTGCCGTACAGGACTTAGTTGTTCCCCAGCTGGCACAAACAGCTAAGGCAACCCCAGCTCCAGCCGGTCCCTTCCTGCCCCGAGGCTCTGTCCCTCCCTGGCGACTTTGTTGTTGCCTGGCGACTGCAGGACACACACAGTCAGCTCCCACTCCATTCCCCCACTCCTCCTTCTGGGTGTGGTAGCCAAAGATAGTGCTGTCCCTCCTAAAGCCGTGGGAACCATAGAGCATGCACTCTGCAGGACCCAAGGAGCTCAGGGCAGGGGCTCTTTCAAAAAGAACTTCTGCTCTGCTTCTCTTAGTTTTTCCTTCTCCACTGTACCTGTCGTCACCTATATAGACCACAATATTGCTGCAGATCAAACCACCCCTAATTGTAGTGGTATCAACTCACAGACATTTATTATCTCTCATGCACCTTGGGGTCGTCGGGACAGTTCTGATTACCTCAGCGGAGCTCAGCTGATCTTAACCGGGCTTATTTATGTGTCTGCAGTCAGCTAAGGGCAGGCTGGTCTAGGATGGCCATGGCAGGGAGGACTTAGCCCTGCTCCACGTAGCCTCTTATCTTCCAGCAGCCAAGTCTGGGCTTGTTCTCCTGGTGGAAGCTGTCAAAGAGAGCATGGAGCACTGGACAGAGTTAAACAAGCAAGGAAACCTACTCAAGACTATTGCAATAGAGATCAAGACTATCCTAATAGGGGACGGAGATCGACCTCAACTCTGAATACGACAGAGAGCTGGGGACTTCTAGCCGATGGGCAAGGTAAGGGAGTCAGTGAATGGAAAAATACCAAGAGGAACTTGGTTAGGTATGGAGGGTAGGGAGGGATGCTTGCTAAACTGGCTTGGCAGGAATCTGGCTGCAATGAACTCAGCAGGCCAAGGAAAAGGCCCAGTGGAGAGAGCTCAGAGAAGAGGCCAAGGGAGCAAGTGGAAGAATACAAGGCTTCCCAAGGCCTTGGCTCAAAATCGGTAGTGTCACTTCTGTGGGGTCTAAATGGGGTGTCCGTCCGGTTGGATGGAGGGCCCCCAAATGTGGGGCAAGGATAGGGTAGAAACTGGTAGAACAGGTGGTGGAAGAATTCCCCTGGGGCAGAAAAGGAGATCGAAGTTTACTGAAGATACTATAGGGAGCGGCCGGCTGGACAGCACAGGAGAGGCTGTCTGTACCTCTGCACCGAGGTGTGAGTAGGCACTGTTTTTAAAGGGTGAGGAGGTATGGCGACGAATGGAATTTTCCCTTTTTTGGTAACTGTGCCTAATTGTTAGGACCTATGGGTATTTTGAGGTGGGTCGCCAGATGGGCCTGTCTTTATTTAGCCATGTGGTTGCTGTGGACCCTTTCGACTTTCCATTGTACAAGGCTGTTTGCCTAAAAGCAGCCTCTGCAACCTCCACTGCCTTTATAGCGAAGACCAGTCACAAGGGTGGCCCAGATCCAAGCAGAGGGGAAATGGCTCCATCGCATTGCAAATGACTGGGGTACAAGGAACAGTGGAACACTGGGACCATCTTATCAACTTCATGGGAACACTGTCTTTACTCACCAAGACCCTTGGGCAGAATTACAGCCCCCAATGCTTCCCATATTCTGACTTAGCTAATAACCTGGCTGCACATGGAAGGCTTACCTGCACTGAAAGGGACAGACTAGAAGGTGCCAGAATTGGAACAGAGGCAATGTAGGGATTCATGTACTAATGAGGTTCTCAAGACCAAAAGAAGGCAAAGAGAGTAAGATGGGACCCTAATGAACACAATGTATGTAAGCCAGAGACTTGGTCTTAGGAAAAAATAAACTCTGATTGTCAGAAATCAGTGGAGCCTCACGTGGGGACTAGAACAAGATTTTTTCTAGAAAATCATAATGCAATAATGGCCACCATTCCTTGGGTATCCAACACATACTAGGTGTTGTGCTAAATGCTATCCATTTAATTGTGCTTCATTTTTATTTTAATTTTTAAAAATGTTTATTTTTGAGAGAGACAGAGCTCAAGAGGCGGAGGGACAGAGAGGGGCGGGGGGAGACACAGAATCCGAAGCAGCAGCAGGCTCTGAGCTGCCAGCCCAGAGCTCGGTGCCGGGCTCTAACCCACAAACAGTGAGATCATGACCTGAGCCTAAGTTGGATGCCCAATCGACTGAGCCACCCAGGTGCCCCCATTGTGCTTCGTTTTTAAAACAGCCCTGGTATAGTAACCTCCATTTTTATTGTTCAGCAAATTAAGACTCAGAATCCAAGACCACAGAGTTGGTAAGTGTAGAGGATTTAGAATCCATTCAGGTCAACACATTCTGAGCACCTTCTGTGGGCAGGCTCTGTGTGAGGCACTGAAGAAACAGTGATAAACAGACATAGCCCCAGTCTTTAAGGAGCTTACAATGTAGGGGGTAGGGGCAAGTAGAGGTCACTTTTGTGCTGTGAGGCAACTGTGTGTATAAAGAGATCAAGAGAGAGGCATTCACTCAGGTATGTCTTGTGCCCAAGTATTACTACACGCCTTTCCCACTGCACCATATGGGTTCCTTGGAGGCCGTCTCTATTAGGGTTGCCTTTGGCTGTTAGTAACTGAGATGAGAAATAACAAAGGAGAACTTAATTATTTTCTCCCACTGTTGGAGGTGGGCAGCCCATGGCTCTCATGGTGGCTCCACTGTCTTGTCAGAAACTCGGGTTCCTTCCAGCTTCTGCTCCACTGTTCTTAGAACATAGCTTCCAACTTGAAGGTCATCTCAGGGCCCAAGACAGATGCTAGAACTCCATCCATCATGCCCTCAATCTGGGATAGAAGCAAGAAGAAGGCAGGAGATCTACCTATCTGAGCTCTCTGAAGAAACTGTCCCCAAGTCTCACCCACCAAGTTCTGCTTACATCTCCTTGGCCTGAACCCAGTCAGATAAGCATCGTGAGCCACACAGGAGGTGGGAGATGCATCTGTTAGCTGTATACACAGCCTCTCAGGTAAAACTGATTGCTATTACTAAGTGTCATGGGTTGAATTGTGTCTCCCACATAAAGGTATATTGAAGTCCTCACCCCAGTACCTCAGAATGTGATCTTATCTGGAAATAGGGTCTTTACAGAGGTAATCAAGTTACAATGAGGTCTTTAGGTCGGTCCTAATCCAGCATGTCTGATGTCCTTATAAAAAGAGGGAATTTGGACCCAGAGACACCCACAGAGGGGAGACCATGTGAAGAGACATGGAAACAAGAGGCCTGGAATAGACTGTTTCCTCTCAGCCCTCGGCAGGAACGAACTCCACCAAAACCTTGATCTCTGACTTCCAGCCTCCAAAATTGTTTAAGCCCCTCAGCCTGTGGTGCGTTGTTAGTGCAGCCGTAGCAAACAAATACACAAAGGAAGAAGAGCTGCATATTAGGTCAGCAATTAGCCGTTTCCACACCAGCGTCCTGGAGTTGTGTGTCGGAGCTCCAACACTCCACTGGGGAAGACAGGCCATGCTGAGCTTGGGCAGGGGTGACAGACAGAGATGGGGCTGTGGGGGCTGTAGAGGTGGGAACCAGGCCCAGCAGAGGCCGACAGCTTTCCTAAGATGCTCCGTCTGTCAGGTCTGTTCCCCACACCTGGGGTGATGTTACAAACAGGCCTCCACAGGGCCTTGAGACAGCAGCTCCCAGTGATGCTCTCCATCCTCTGCCTCCCGGTCCATGTCCTCACGTCACATGTGCATGAATCTGTGATGTCAGAGTGCCAACTCCTCCAACAGCCATGTTTGTTTTTCCCCTTTTGCCCGGGGGGGACAGTGCTTTACTTAGAGTGGACATGATAAGCCGTTGACAGAGATGCAAGCATAAAGCACAGACTTGACTCAATTGTACCTTCAAGACCCCCAGTTGCTGGGAGCTGAAAGCTTAAAGAGTTGCCACCTGACCTGATAGTGGTGCCATTCCTCCTATTCCCTGTCCAACTTCACTACACACAGGAGACCCAGACCCTTTATTCCTCAAGGCACAGCCAACACCAGGATGTCCTACAGTAACAAACTTGACTGAAGGCCTTAGGATCAAATGGGGCATCGCTGAAAAAGAAATGGAGACAGGTCCTCCAGGGCTCTGGAAGAGCGTTGACCACACCCCCTCCCGCTGCCTCCCTCAAGGTGCCTGGGGTCCCTTATTCCTGCCCTCCACCCCCATTTTTCCATGCCCTACGTTCGGGACTCCCACTCCAGTCAGAGATGCAGCTACTACAGAAAGCAGACTTTGATAGAAATATATGAGTTACAAACACCAGAGTCGAACACGAAAGGCCGTGTATTGCATGATCCCAGTCCACATGAAATCTCCAGAACAGACAAAGCTGTAGATATAGAAAGAGAATTGCTTGCATCAGCAGGAGCAGGGGAGGGAGGAAAGACAATGATGGTGGGGCTTCTTGTTGTGATGATGAAAATATTCTAAAATTAGTGGTGATGGTTGCAGAGTTCTGTGAATGTACTAAAACCCGCTGAATTGTATGCTCTAACTGGGTGAATTTTAGGGCATATGAATTATATCTCAGTAAACCTGTTTTTTTTTTTAAGATTTTATTTTTTAAGTAATTTCTTACACCCAACATGGGACTCGAACTCACAACCCCACATGTGCTCTACTGGCTAAGCCAACCGGGCACCCCCAAATCTGCTTTCTTTTTTCTTTCTTTGTATATATATATATATTTTAAAGATTATTTTATTTAGTTTGAGAAAGAGAGAGGGAGAGAGACAGGGGCAGAGAGAGAGGGAGAGAGAGAGTCCCAAGCAGGTTCCACTCTGTCAGTGCACAGCCAGACATGGGGCTCAAACCCGTGAACCATGAGATCATGACCTGAGTCAAAGTCGGATGCTCAACCAACTAAGACACCCAGGTGCCCCAAAGATTTTTTTTTTATACTAAGCTCTGTCTGCATGTCTTCTTGTAGGCCCAGGGCCTCTTTGAGAACAGGGAACGTGCATAGCAGCCCTTGAACAACATGGGTTTGAACTCATCAGGTCCACTTATACATGGATTTTTTTTTCAAAAAAAAATCTGAAGTACTGCAAATGCATTTTCTCTTCCTTATGATCTTTAATAGCATTTTCTTTTCTCTACCTTCCACTATTGTAAGTATACAGTATATAATACAGAAAACATACAAAATATGTGTAAACATCTGTTTATGTTATCGGTAAGGCTTCTGGTCAACAGTAGGCTATTAGTTAAGTTTTGGGGGAGTCAAAAGTTATACGTGGATTTCTGACTCTGCAGGGGGTCACCACCCCTATCCCCCGTGTTGCTCAAGGGTCAACTGTATTTGCTTTACGTCTAGAACCACACAGAAAGCTGCCTGGAGCTGTTCCTACCAGGCCAAGGGAAAGATGCTTCCTCAGGGACAACCATGAGCTTCCCTGTGGGAGGCGGAGTTGGCCTACGACCTCACTGATACCAAGAGCCAGGCCTCACCTTCAGCAGTAGAGAGGCTGACTTCTTCAGGAAGGCAGGTTAGCTCTCCCGGAGAAGACTGGAAGCACCTGTAAGCAAGACTAGCACCCCGAGGGCCTGCAGTATGGGTGTGATGAATGTGGGGGTGAGGAGATAATGAAGGAATGATTGACACCACCTGCCAGGGCACAGAGAGAGCCTTGGACAGACCTCTAGGATTCTGCCTCTGCCTTAGCGCCCTTTTCACCAAGCTCCCATCACTTCCAGGGGTCATGCAGGTCCACGGGCCCTGGGAATGGTGCCCAGATTAAGTCCCCACATTTCCAAGGCTCCACTGCTCTCCCTGAGGCTCACTCAGAGTGACAGTGTCGAGACAAATGGGCACAAAGGCCTTGGCTTGCCAGCCCTGTGGGCCTTTTCACACCGCAGGCAGGAAGTAAATGACTCAAATGTTCCTTTTGGCACAGGCAGTTGTTGAAATGGGATTCCACTCTCAGCTGCCAAAGGAGGGGAGCTGAGGGGGTGAAGGGGGGAGGCCGCGGTTCTTTCAGACCCCTCCCCAGTGGATCCTGGATGGAACCACATAAAGTTTTATACGCCACTGTTTGTTTTACTAAGGCCAGGCCGCTGCTGGTCAGGCCACTGAAAATCAGCTCACAGCAGGAGCAAAGAATTTCTCATTTCACCGGGAGCTCAGGGTGTCTGCTGCCTCAGAAAGGTTCCAGAACAGAGGGAGCCTTGTGCAGCCTCCAGAATGGGCTCGGCCTTCCTTGGTGGTTTGCTGCCGGGTTCAGAGGACCCAGGAGCTGCCCTGCAGGTGGCCTGCCTAGGGCCTGGCCTGGTGGTGAGCAGCACAGCCCTGGGCCCTGCAGGAGGGCCGCCAGTGGGGGCCTTGGCTCCTCTGGGTTGCTCAGAACTCAGTGATCTGGGGAGGGGGATGAGGTGGGTGGGCAATGCCCATGGACAACCCATACCATGGGGAGGTTTCCTGCCCTGTCAGGGTGTCCGAGGCCTCATCTAGAAGTTGGACCTTCAGGGCTGTGAACAGTTGGTGCTGTAACACCTTGGGAGCCCCTGCACCCCTTCTGGAACATCATGGGCATTCGTAAGCATAGGCTTTCTCGTCCCAGCTTTCAGATCACACCAGGGCCGACCCAACCTACCTTTGGGCCTCCCAGCCTCTCACGGGCTTTGGCCTTGGTGCTCAGCTGCCACTTCCACGCCTCTGCTCACTCAGGTCCCCTGTCCCTTCGAGTGGGGAGTGCTCACAGCTCACAAACTCCTTCATGTCCTCACACCCCCTCCAGCCTCTGGACCTCAGGGAAGTTACTTCCCTTCTCTGTGTTTGCCTTCTCCTCTGTAAAAGGAGACTGCTGGCAATTCCTCCACCACAGAGAGGCTTCTTGTGAGGGTACGGGGAATCCCTCCACCAGGGACAGGCTCCTCATGAGCATACAGAGAGTGGAGCACTTGGAGCAACACCGCGCGGCGCAGAGTAGGCCTCCACGCTGGGTCAGCAGAGCACTAAATCGGCCAACTCCGTGCTAAAGGGTCTGGGAGACATGGCGCACTTTGGAAGAGAACTCCTTTAATTTCTGTGAGACGCTCAGAAGTCTGTGTTTCCTTCCCTTCTCCACTTTCTTTTCTTAAAAGCACTTAATTCTCTCTGAAATTCTATTGTGTCCTCATGTGTTTTCTGTCTCCATCACTTCTAGAAAGCAAGCTTCAGGAAGGCTTGTCTTGTTCATGGTAATAGCCACAGAGCCCAGAGCCTGACGCATATGGACTCTTGTTAGGTTTTGAATGAATGAATTGCAAAGTACCGACCTGCCCTGTAACGGGGCTCTAGGCAAGCCCGGGGCAGTCAGCTGGGGCCCCGCACTTCTCTGCAGGGCAGCTCCAGGGCTAGAGCTCAGCAGGAGCAGGGACTATTTCTCCTGGAACCAGAGTCTATTCTGGGGAGGGGCTCAGAGAGCTCAGAGTGGATCCATCTAAGAGGACCAGAATCTTAGGACCTCTGCTCTAGTATCTATTGCTGGGGGACAGATTTCCCTAAAACTCAGTGGCTTAAGACCATTTAACTGTGTCTCATAATTTTGTAGTCAGGAATCCATGCAGGTGCGGCTGGGTTGGGTGATTCTTCTGCCCCACGTGGCATCAACTGCAGTCACTTGATGGCAGTCAGCTGGCAGATGGGCTGGTCCAGAGGGTCCAGGACAGCTTTCCTCACAGTCTGGTGGCCTTGTGGGAGGTCCAGGAGGGCGTGCTCAGCAGGGACCGTCTACTGGAGCGCCTGCACCTGGTGTCTGCAGCACAGAAGCCTCAGGGTGGTCAGACTTCCGCATGTCCACTCGGGGCTCCCAGAGGCAAGACTGCTTTTGATCTGGCCTTGGAAGTCACATAGCATCACTTTCACCATGTCCTACTGACAGCAAGCAAGTCATAGAGCTAGCCCAGATTCAAGAGAAAGGTCCAGAAACTACACAGGGGAGTGAGTACCCCTGGGGTGGGGGCATCTTGGGAACAAGCCGGCAAAGCCTCCCTCCAGGCAGGGCAGAGGGACAGAGCCTGAAGCCAAGGCAGGGCCAGAAGCTCAAGGGCCTCACTTGTTTGACTGGCTTTTCCAGGAACAAGAATCAAAGGACCACTGACTCCCAAAGAGTCCCAAGCACTTGAACTTCCAGATAATTCCATATTCTATTTCAGTACTTTGCCCAAACTGTTACGAACCTGGTCTGGATCACCCAGCGGAAGACCCAAGCGGCACTCAGAGATCTTGGAAGGCAGGGGGTTTCACACCGGTGAGCTCAGAGGAGATCACTCTCTAGAGGTCTGAGCCCCGAGTAAGCAGAGGGAACAATTTATAGTCTGTTACTTCCGCATTCCTCATTAGTAATACTTTGGCGCATGGCAAGCTGGGTAGGAACAAGCACCCGGAAGGGGAGTCTTTGGTCGGGAACTGGAATTTCCCTATCAGTCCTGTCGGCTATTTTATAACAGATTTTTCCCTATAAAAACCAATTGCTCAAGAAAGATTATCACATTCTAAGCATTACTAACCACATATTGTATTTATTTATTTATTTATTTATCCATTTATTTATTTATTTTTGAGAGAGAGCATGCACAGGAGCAGGGGAGGGACAGAGAGAGAGAGGGAGACACAAAATCCAAAGCAGGCTCAGCACTGTAGAGCTGACGGGGCTCGAACTCACAAACTGAGATCATGACCTGAGCCGAAGTTGGACACTCAACCAACTGAGCCACCCGGCCGCCCCCACCTGTTGCATTCTTGCATGTTTATGTTTTCAGTCAGACCTGTAACTGTCCCTCCTCTGGTGGGCCTGCAGACCTGGTGCAGAGGAGGGTATCCTCTCCTCACACAGCCACCCAGGACCTTCCAACCTTCAAACCTCTCAGCCACCAAAACATGCCAGTCCCCGAGAAACCAGGCCTGAGAATCCAACAGTGGCTGCTTGTTCCAGAAACGTGAAGAGCTCTAGTCCAGGTGGGGGCAGTGCCCTTCCCAAAATGCTCCTGGTTGCTCCAGCCCTGTGCAGGGCGGATCCCAGACACAAGCTGAGGGAGGAGGCTGGTGGCACGGACTGGAACACTGGGAAGGCAGCTGGGACACGGGCCACAGACCCCACCTTTTGGCAAAGACGTGGCCTTCTGGGAGAAAGCCACAAGTGACCTCACCGATGTCAGGAATCCAAGGGGAGCACTTCAGTGCAGAACCAGCAACCCCCTGTAAAATGTGAAGGGCTTCATTTCTCCTTCACAACAGAACTCTCTCAGGTGCAGATGAAAAAAATGGGCTTCATCTGAAAGACCTGGGTTTGTGGGGCGCCTGGGTGGCTCAGTCGGTTAAGCGTCCGGCTTCGGCTCAGGTCATGATCTCATGGTTCGTGGGTTCGAGCCCCACGTCAGGCTCTGTGCTGACAGCTAGCTCAGAGCCTGGAGCCTGCTTCAGATTCTGTATCTCCCTCTCTCTCTAACCTTCCCCTGCTTGTGCTCTCTCTCTCAAAAAATAAATAAAAAACAGAACAAAACAAAAAAACCTGGGTTTGAGCCCTCGCTTGGTGACCCTGGAAAAGTTACTGAATCTCTCTGAATCCCCTTGATAAAATGGGAGAGAATGTTGTCCCCCCCCAACCACTGGTAAAACTAAATGACACAACAACTAGAAAATACATAGCACGGTGTGCGGCATTTAATGAACATTCGATGACTTAGCATCTTAGATATTGTTACCAGGTTGGTAACCCCAGCAGCTGCTACCAACACCCATCTCCTCTGCCGCTTCCCAGGCGCAGCATAGAAGAACCGCTCCAGATTAGCACCGACCAACAGAAACATCAAGGGAGCCAAGTATACACATTGCAATTTTCTAGTAGGCCCGTTAAGAAAGGTAAAAAGAGGGGTGCCTAGGTAGCGCAGTTGGTTGGGTGTTTGACTTCGGCTGAGGTCATGATCTCACAGGTTGTGGGTTCAAGCCCTGTGTCAGGATCTGTGCTGACAGCTTAGAGCCTGGAGCCTGCTTCGGATTCTGTGTCTCCCTCTCCCTCTGCTCATGCTTGCGTGGTCTCTCTCTCAAAAATAAACATTTAAAAAAGGTAAAAAGAAATGGGAATTCATTTTGATAATATGTTTTATTTAATCAATCAAAATATTTCAATCTGTAATCAGTATAAAAATGATTACAAAATATTTTATATACTGTTTCTTGTACTAAATCTTTGAAATCAGTGTGTATTTACACTTATGTACAGCATGTGTGAAGCTGGATGCACACCATTTCAGTGCTCAACGGCCACACATGGCCATGCTCACCCTCCTGGACGGCACGGGTCCAGCAGAAAGAGCTGGGTCCTCCTCCCTGTTCGGAGCTAAGTGGCCTGGATGTTGGCAAAAGTCAGAGTCTGTATTTAAGATGCAAGAGCCCTCTCCCTGCTCCCTTTCCCCAAGGATAACAACTGTTTTTGCAATCATCTCCAGCTGAGTTTGAAGAGAAGAGAAAGAAAGGCAAATTACCATGAAAACAAATGGTTTATTTTTCTTTATATCCACAGGAGAGTCATAACAATATACAATCATACAGAATCTGGCCTCTTTTGACGGAAAGCATACTTTATTGGTACAAATGAAAAAACCAAGCACTTGGGCTTTGACTTGGGGCCAGCAAGGTTGGGATCATCAGGACCCAAAAAGGACATAGAAAAATGGATCATTTTTGATAAAAGGGAGTGCTGGGGTTACCTGGAGATTCCCACCCAGAGAGGGGCGCAGAAAGCCACGGACAATTGGGAGCTAAGGGGACTGCAGTAACCTGGGTCAGCCCCTGAGTCTATAGACCTCTCGGCTCACCTGCATTCAGAGCTGAGCATGTGAACTTGGGCATAAAACACAGAAATTAAAGCTTGGGGGTGGTGGGGGAAGCCCTAGGAGAGACAGAAGATGAAGGAAACAGGATGGTATATTGAAAAAACACCTTATCCTCTGCCTCATGCTGGTGTCAAAATAAGAGAATACCTGAGGTTTTAAAAACAATGAAACTGGACCACTTTCTTACATTGTACATAAAAATAAACTCAAAATAGATTAAAGACCTAAATGGGAGACCTGAAACCATAAAAATCCTAGGAGAGAATACAGGCAGTAATCATTCTGACATCAGTGGTAGGAATATTTTTCTAGATGTCTCCTGAGGCAAGGGAATCAAAAGCAAAAATAAACTATTGGGATCACATCCAAATAAGAAGCTTTTACACAACAAAGGAAACAATCAACCAAACAAAAAGACAACCTACTGAATGGGAGAAGATATTTGCAAATGACATATCCAAAAAGGGGTTAACACCCAAAATATGTAAAGAGTTTATACGACTCAACACCAAAAAAACCAAACAACCTGATTTAAAAATGGGCGAAGGACCTGAACAGACATTTCTCCAAAGAAGATCTGAAGATGGCCAACAGACAGATGAAAAGATGCTCAACATCACGCATCATCAGGGAAATGCAAATCAAAACCACAATGAGATATCACCTCACATCTATCAGAATGGCTAAAATCAAGAAGACAAGAAACAAGTGTGGGTGAAGATGTAGAGAAAAAGGAACCCTCGTGCACTGTTGGTAGAAACGCAAACTGGTATAGCCTCTGTGGAAAACAGTAAGGAGGTGCTTCAAAAAATTAAAGACAGAAATACCATATGATCCAGTGATTTCACTATTGGGTATTTACCCAGGGAAAATGAAAACACTAACTTGAAAAGATCTATGTACCTCTATGTTTACTGCAGCATTATTTACAATAGCCAAGATATGGAAGCAGCCTCAATGTCCACTGATAGACTTATAGATACAGAAAATGTGGTCTATACACACAGGGGATTATTACATAGCCATAAAAAAGGATGAGATCAAGCCACATGAAACAACATGGAAAGACCTACAAGGTATTGTGCTAAGTGACATAACCCAGACTGAGAAAGACGAATAGCATATGACCTCACTTATAAATAGAATCTAAAAAAAATGAATAAAAAACAAAAAAAAAGAATCAGAACTATAAATACAGAGAACAAACAAACGGTTGCCAGAGTGGTTGAGGGTCAGGGAGAGCAAAATAGGTGAAGGGGAGAGGGAGGTGCAGCCTTCGGATTATGGAATGAGTAAGGCACGGGAATAACAAGCAGAGAATAAGGAACGTAGTCAATAATATAATAGCAATGTAATAGGGCAGACGGTATACTTGTGGTGAGCATAGGATAATGTATAAACTTGTCAAATCACTAAGTTGTACACCTAAAACTAATTAACATGTGTATCAACTCTACTCAAATTAAAATATTAAAGTAAAACATAAAAACAATGGGACTCTGGAATGCCATTTAAAAAAATCAAACAAAAATAAAAAAATCCTTTGTAGAGATTCTTTCAAGAACAGGTCTCCTAGAATCAGAAGATGGGCCCATTAACTGTGCATGGTTCTTTCCAGAGTTAGGAACCTCCATTTGCCTGAATGTTCCTTGGAAAGACAGGCTTAAGGTGACATTTGGACAGATACCACTTTCCACAAAAGGAGAACTCTCTCAGTTGTACAGAGTTTTGTGGGAGCAAAAGAACAAGGACAATTCTAAACCCAGTTTTCTATTTGATCCTCAGCCTCTATAAAGTTTATATACATGAAGGACATAGAGCAAACTAAAACTGTATCTGTGTAAGGGTGCCTGGGTGGCTCAGTTGGTTAAGTTTCCAACTCTTGATTTCAACTCAGGTCATGATCTCACGGTTGTGGGATTGAGCCCCGAGTCAGGCTCTGCGCTGGTAGTGCACAGCCTGCTTGGGATTCTCTGTCTCCCTGTCTCTCTGTCCCTCCCCAGCTTGTGTGTGTATTCTCTCTCTCTCTCTCTCAAAATAAATAAACATTTTAAAAAAATCTGTATCTGTGTAAACGTCACTCTGAACATCTTTACCTTAAATGACACACAGAGACCAGGAAAAGACAAGGGAATGAATTTAAGGTACTCAAGTTCCAAATATACAAATCCATTCCTATTTGTTTCATCTTCTGTTTATTTTTTCAACAAATTGGAAGAATGGGCCCTGACTAAGGTGACCTTATTCTTCAGGGGGCCAATAACGGACAGGCTTATTCTCCAGATGTCAAAGATAATTCTCCATGAGTGACACGCATGTCCACCACTGCAAGCCTGGCATCCTACCTGGGGAAGACTCATTGGGACTTCACTACCTTCTACATCTCAATGACCAAACCCGGCCCCCAGCAGAGCAGTCAGGCATTCAAAATCTGTCATGAGCCGAAATATTTGAAGTCAGACATTATTTTCTTACACCTTTGTTGTGGGTTCAGAATCAAGTTACCATTTCATGCATATTCATTTCTTTGGACTCCCACAGAGGAAGGTTTAGAGTCTTAATCGAATTTTTAATCTGACCTGAAAAAGATACTTCAGTGTTCAATGATATGAATGAAATCTCCTCTGAGCCATCAGGGAATTAAATGGATTAAAAGCTTTCAGGGATGTGAATACAAATGCATGGGCTTGTGTGTATGCATATGTTCTATGTTTGTGTCTGCCCAGGGAGCATATCCATCAATAATTATAAACCCTGTTCCCTCTGGTGATCATTTAGGAGCAAGTCAGCCTAACACTGGGCAACAAAAGAGTGTATAGAATTCAACATAACACACAACCACAAAAAGGCTTCAGCACTCTGTGGAGTAACAGGGTCCTTGCTGTTGTCTTACTTGACTCAGAACTCCCATTCGGCCCTCGTCTCTGCCCCTGCCCCTGGTCAGAGCTCTCATGGGGAATTCTGTCCGTGCTCCTAAGTGGGTGAGTGTGGGCTCCAGGCCAGCCCATGACATCAAGGGAAAGGCGTCCCCAGAAGAGTGTCCAAAGATGTAAACAAAACAAAAAGTGCAACGAACTTCCTTGAACCCACCTCCATGTAGTCAAAGCAGTGTTTGGTGAAGGGTGTTTAATAAGGAGGTCTGCATATCAGTCAAGGTGAGCAGGGCCATCCCCACACAGGCGGAATCCTGTACCTGGGTCTGCACAACTGGGCAGAGCCCCGTCAGCCTGCTCTCGAAGCGGGAAGACACAACACAGTCCATTCTCTGCAGCAGCCCAGAGAGTTCTCCTTCATGCAGTGAGAAGTGGTGGCCTCACTGTCCCTGCGTTCTTCCTTTAACACACTGGAGCGGGAACTCCGAGGCCCAGGGCCGTGCATTCCAGCCAGCAGCCTGTGAGTCTGTTTTTCCTGTCCTTAGGAGCCCTTCTGCTCTGAGAAAACCAGCAAGGCCTCTCCAAGTCCACCGAGCAGGAGGCTGCCAAAAAACAGCAAGAGGTCAGCTTTCTAGTCCCTTAAGTCTGGAGGCCATGGGCCCACTGAGCTGCCCAGCACTCACCTGCATTGGGGCAAGGGATCCCTCATTCTGTCACCCCTGCCCGCTGTGCCCTGCTGCCAGGTCGTCCCAAGTAAACCTCAGCTGTGTGGCAGGAGGGGAGTGGCTGCAAGGTGGGGTTGGCTCTCCCACCACCCCGCATTCTTGGGAAAAAGGTGGTGTGTCCCGCTCATCCTGACCCGGTGAAAGTGACGTGCTCCACTCTGCATCGGACATACAGGGTTGATGACATGAACCCATGCAGGTATCCAGTCTCATCATTACTGAGGTGACAGTCTCTGAATCCTGTTATGTCACCGAGACTCACAGAACATTCAGAAATGAAAACTAAAGGCGAATCATGAATTTCCCACCAGAGCAGAAAGAAACGTGGTCGCTGATTTGAAAATGAAAAGGTGGTGAGAAAACTGCAGACCCTGAGAAGGAGGAGTTGAATATTTTAACATGCCTAAAATTTAATACATCCAAAGGTCCATACATTTTCTATCTTAAACTTTTTGGTAGACAATCCGATGTCTGGTCTGAATCCCAAAATTCTTCCCAAAAAGCACTTCTGAGGACTGCACTGAGCCCATCCCCAAAGGATTATGATAGGAGGTCCCCGGTGATGAAATGCTCTTGGTCAGAGGGGCCAACAGCCCTTGGGTTCTGCTTCCCGCCTCCCACATCCCCCACATCCCCACATGACACACACACATTTACGCTAAGGCATCTTTATGTTTCTTTCTTTTTTTTT
>CM053566.1:41362104-41446434 GCA_028646485.1 Cryptoprocta ferox
CCCTTTGCTGAAATTTTGGAATCGAGGGACTTCATATCAATATATACCATAAAACTGTTAATTGAAAGTGAATAATTAAATATTAATCTGGACATTTAAATTCTGGGTTTGCAATAGATTGTTCTTAATTAAAAACAAGATAATTTGCTGGACAGCATCAGTTGCTTTTAAGAAAAGACTTTAGGGGTGCCTGGGTGGCTCAGTCAGTTAAGCATCTGACTTTGGCTCAGGTCATGATCTCATGGGTTGTGGGTTCAAGCCCTGCGTTGGGCTCTACGCTGACAGCTCAGAGCCTGAAGCCTGCTTTGGATTCTGTGTCTCCTACTTGCTCTCTTCCCCTCCCCCACTCATGCTCTGTCTCTGTCTCTCTCTCTCAAAAATAAACATTAAAAAAAATAAATAAAAGTCTTTAAAAATTGACCAACATTGGTACTTAGGTTTATACTTTTCCTCCATATATATATATATATATATTTTTAAGTTTATTTATTTATTTTGAGTCAGAGAGAGCAAGGAGGGGAACAGCCAAGAGAGGTGGGGAGAGAGAGAGAATCCAAAGCAGTATCTGCACTGACAGTGGGAAGTATGATGCAGGGCTCGAACTCACAAACTGTGAGATCATGACCTGAGGCGAAATCAGGTGTCAGACACTTAACCGAGTGAGGCACCCAGGCGCCCCAAGGTTTATAATTTCGGGGGGTATAGTATTTAGAAGGCTGGCCACTCTTTTATTCAGCAAGCTTTTAGGGCTAGGTGGGGAGATACAAAGATGAAATGTGGTTTCCCTTCTGGATGAGCTCACAGCCGCAGGTAGATGGGGTGTGCACACTTGCCCGGTACTCAGTGTGGTACGTGCTGACAGGGCTGTGCACAGACAGTGTGGGAGGGGCTGCTGAGGTCATGACACATGAACTGACCAAATCTCTAATTAGAAGATAAGCAACGTTCTTAATATCTTGCTGGAATTTTGAATGGTGTTTTCTCCACTAACCACCACAAACATTTAGATCCGTGATTCCCAACTGGGGCCATTTTGTTGCCAAGGGCACATGTGGCAATATCTGGAGACATTTGAGGAGGCGCTGTTGGCATCCAGTGGGGTGGGGCTCAGGTTTGCAACTAAAAACCCTACAAGGCACAGGACAACCCCCTACAGCAAAGAATTATTCATTGTAGCCCAAAATGTCAACGGTGCTGAGGTGAAAAACCCTACTTTAGATGATGGCCTGTTTTGTACAGCTAAGCTGCTCCCCACCCAAGATGGACTCATTTCCTGGACGGTGACCTTGCTGGAGCCACGGACTGTGTGTATGGCCTCAGAGTCCACCGAGCACTTTTTGTGAAATGAATGAGTATAAAGCAAACAGGTGTTTGGAGGTAGCTGAGACAGAACCTCCTGGTCTCAGCTGGCCTGGAGCCATAGAGCCCTGCTGCCTTAGACAGCCCAGGCCCACGGGAGGAGGCAGCCTCCACCTAGTCCCGCACCAGCTGCCATGTGGACATACAGGCTCAACAGAGCACGTGTTCCACATTTTCAAAAGAAATCAGGAAATCTGGACTTTGGTGAGGAAATCACCTGATTTCTGAATGCAAATGAATTTAAACTCTGAAAACCAAAAACCCAGCAACAGTGACCCTACGGGCAAACACGGTAGGTCCAAACAAAACAGTTTGGCAGCCCCTGCCCTCTGTGACTGCTGCTCAGGCTAAGCTCCCACACGACAGGGAGCAGGCCAGCCCGTGCGCAGGGTCCGAGAGCAGGTCACCCAGGCTCCGCTGGAGACGGCGCAGACCAGCTCTGTGCAAAAGACAGGAAGTCTGGACTAGCGTCTGACACTCCTCTTCTGGTGGTTCACTTTGTGGTTGGAAAATTCTTTGAGGCTGAAAACACACCATCCTTAAACTCAAGCTCTGAAAAATCAGGAAATTCCAAAGTCAAGGTTCCTTTTGCAATAATCACACACGCTGTTTCCTTGATCCGGGAACACGCAGCCTGTCTTTCCATTTTGTTCAGGGCATCGCATGAAGTTCATAGGATGTGAAACAGCCTACAGGCCTGGCCTCTTCCAGACGGCTGCTGGAACACCCAGCACTGGAGAGTCATCGCCCTCCTATTTCTCACACTTCGGTCAATGCCTGGGTTTTTTAAGTCCGTTCTGAAATTCTGTACAGATAATGGTTGTCCAAGGCTTATTTGTGAGAAAGAAAAACATTGCCAAGAATTTAGACTATCACTATGAAGGTTAAGATACAGACACTGGGGGAAAAGCATCAGGAATGTACCAGGAGATCTTGGCAGTTGGGTTTTTGGATGTCACCAGCCCACTGTGGGTGTCATGCCTTCCTGGAAGGACAGGTGCAGAGGAAGGAGGAGGGAGTGAAGGATTAGGTCTGTGCCCCACAGCCTCTCACCATTGGCACCCCCTGTCTCTCCAGCCTTCCCTGTCTTTCCTGGGGCCAAAGCGCCCAAATCCTCTTCCACCCACAGCCTCGCTAAGCCTCTGTGTTCTGCATAAGGTCCAGTTCAAACCAGTTCCAAAGCCCTCCTGCTGGCCCATCCTTTCCCCTTCCTTCAGCCCTCATATTCACTGTGCATTCAGACTATGATGATCTTATCCCACAAACTATCTTTATGATTTCCATTACCCTTGTGCTCCTTGAAGGCTGAAGGATGTCTTACTTCACATGTAGCAGTCACTCAAAAAAACATTTTTAGCTAATCGATAGAATTATTGCTTAAAGCATTAAAAAACCTAAGACAATGAGATATTTTTTTGTGATCATTCCACTGGACAGTCTTAGTTTACCATGTCAGCCCGTGAACAAGACATAGAGTTGTCTTATCCTGGGTAACACTCCTTCTGTATTGCTGTCGAATTATCTAGAAGCTCTTTATGGATGGTCATACTGGTGGGAAGAGGAACATAAAGGCCAATTTCTCTTATACCTCCTTTATGACCCACTTCTACCTAGATACTATCTACAGTGCGGGGAAATCCCTGGTGTTTGCCAAATCAGTCCTACAGAAGTACATGAAGGCTATGGGGCCTTGGACACACACAGATCTGGTTTTGAATGCTCATCCAATCATAGTAGCTATAAAATCTTGGGAAAATCACATAATATATATAAAACTGTGGTTCACCTGTAGTGCCTATGCTGGTGTGGACGGTGGTGGATGTATGGTGGTGTTGTTTCTTGATCTGGAGGCTGATCGCAAGGTTTGGTACATTCAGCTGTGAAAATTCATCAGGTTGCATATTCATGATATATGTACTCCTCTGGATGTATATTTATGCGTCAATAAAATATATACCCTGGGGCTGCCTGGGTGGCTCAGTTAGTTGAGCATCCGACTCTTGATTTTAGCTCAGGTCATGATCTCGTGGTTTGTGGGTTTGAGCCCCACGTCAGGCTCTGTGCTGACAGTGCAGAGCCTGCTTGGGATTCTCTCTCTCTCTCTCTCTCTCTGCCCCTGCCCTGCTCTACCTCTCAAAATAAATAAATACAAACTTAAAAAAAGTATGTATATATATACTCCAAACACCCTGTCTCCAATATTTGAGAGAAAAAATTAGCATCCTGGTGAAACCCAAACGATAAATTTGCTCTTCCTCTCTCCAGGCGAAAGACTTACCATCCCACCATTGCACTGGTCAGGATCATATCAAACAGCAATATGGACAAGCCAGCTGTGAGCACCTGCAGAAATAATTTCAACAAAAGGCCATCAGAGCAGGACTTTGGTAACCTTCTCCAAAGTCATCGTTCACAATGACTTGTAAGGCCCCTGTATTTAGTGTTCCCTCTGAGCTAACATTTGGTGTGGAAAATGCCAAGTCCTAGTCTATTCAGGAGGTGAGAATCTTCAAAGAGACATTTAACTTCCAAACTCTTCAAAAGAGGAGGCATGCAGCCAACATCTCCCCCATCTCTCTCCAGGGCAGGGGGCATAGTAAGAATACTCTTTTCCATCTTGTCTCGATATGCGGAAATAATCCCCAAAGCCAGTCGTGCTCATTCATCTGTTCCCAGATCGTCCGATAAAAACCTAGCTGTCACCCTGCCTTTGCCCCCAGCACCATCTCTCCCTCGTCCTAATGACCGCGTCTTGCTGGCTTGTGATACACGTTCTATGAAACCTGGTACTTCCTGGGGGAGGGAACAATTAAATCATTAATTAACTATTTGCAGCGGTGCCTGGCTGGCTCAGTCAGAGAAGCATGCAACTCTTGATCTCGGGGTTGTGAGTTCGAGCCCCACGTTGGCTGTAGAGATTTCTAAAAAAAATGAATAAACTTAAAAAAATTATTTGCAACTGTCTAGAAGCCAAAAGAGAGGGAAGAGCCTACCTCCACATCTCTCAGAGCTAGAAATTGTGGAAGAGTCTCTTGGGAATGGCAGTGACAGGACTCACACCTCCACCGTATCACTAAACAGCACAAGAAGTGTGCGTGAACCAAAGATCCAAGTTTGTCACCACTTGGAATGCCTGCTCAGGAAAAGAGGGTTTTTTCCTAGAATTCCGTATTCTGAGATGCAAGACAGCTTCTGTTAGGAAGGTCAGCCTAAGGACTTGCTTTCTTGCAATGAGAAGAAGTTAAGATGCAGGTCACCGTGGGATGGGTCACTCAGACTGGATACCCTGGGACATGGGAAATGCCCTCTCACTCAAGAGGACCCATCCGCTGTCTTGGAGGCCTCTTCAGGGGTCCAAGCTGGGGACAAGGCAGCAAGCAGATGGTTAGAAGGAAGGAGTGTGTTTAAGGAGTCTCATTCTCATTCATTTACCATCTCAAAAAGAAGTCTGGCAAAATAAACCAGGAGCCTTCAGTATAGAAACTCTGTGAGGTTTTAGAACCTTTGTAATTTACCCATTTGAAGTCCCTTTCAGTTTGCTTCTTTCATTGATTTTCAGCAAAAACCCTGACAACGAAACAGACCTGTGTTGTCTTTGGGAACAAAAATGAAGTGGCGACCAGGGCAGCCAGACAGTTGGGAAGCCGAACAGAGGAAAGAGACAACTGTCAGAGTACTGTGGGTGGCAGTGGGAGGAGGACTTTATCTTTTTTTCTTTAAAAAAATTTTTTTACAAGTTTATTTTATTTATTTTTAAGAGAGAGAGAGAGAGAGAGAGAGAGACCACAGGAGGGGCAGAGAGAGGGGGAGAGAGAGAATCCCAAGCAGGCTCTGTGCTGTCAGCCGGGCTTGTTGACAGCGGGATTTTCTCTCTCTCTCTCTCTGCCCTCTCCCCCACTCGTGATTGACACGGGGCTTGATCCCATGAACCACAAGATCATGACCTGAGCCTAAGTCAGATGCTTAACCGACTGAGCCACGCAGGTCCCCCAGGTGGCTGGTCCCTCACAGAGCATGATGAATGGCACTAATTCTTCTCCTACCCTCCCCTTGTTTGGTTTAACATTATATTTAGGACCTTTGCATCAATGGTCATACTTGAAGTGGGCCTAACATTTTATTAGCTCGCAGGTCAGCCATCTGGTTTTGGAAACAATGTGATACCAACCACATAAGGTAGTTCATCGACTTCCCTGCTTATTTTCCTATAAAGGATGAAGGTGATCTTTACTGTGGACGTTAACTCTGACTTGAACGCCTTTGGACCTGGACCTTCTACTTGGGGTGGCCTTTAATGGTCACCATCCTAATCAAATTTTCTCCTTCTCCTTGATTTAAATTTGTCATTTTCACTTTTTTCAAAAATGTGTTTCATCTATGTTTTCCAACTCATTAGCATTTTGCTATTTGGAAAAAAATACTATTTTTTCTCATTCATGCACATTTTAATTACCTTCCCTTTCATTCTTAATTTTATTGTCGTTTTTCTCTTCCTTTCTATCCCCTTCCTTAATTTTTTTTAAATTAACATTTTTTTTTTAATTTTAGAGAGAGAGAGTGCAAGTGGGGGAGAGGGGCAGAAGGAGAGAAAGACAGAGACAGAGACAGAGAGAATCTTAAGCAGGCTCCACGCTCAGTGCAGAGCCGGACATGGGGCTGAGTCCCATGAGCCTGGGATCACGACCTGAGCTGAAATCAAGAGTCAGACACTCAACTGACTGAGCCGCCCAGGTGCCCCTCCTTCCTTCTTCTGAACCAAAGTGAAGTTTGTTCATCTCTCTTTACTTCTGCAACTTCTTGGGTATTTACTGGCATGGTGCCAATGGGTATATGTTTCTTAGGACTGCTGAAACATGCCCCATTCCACTGACGGATGGCCACGATGTTGGCAGCCTGGTGTTATGAACACCCCACAAAATTTATGAAAGGCCCAATTAGCCTTTCCTAATTCTTCACCATGACTTCATGCCCTTTGCCCCGTATCACCAGCTTTTTATGGCCTTCTCTGATGGGCTTCACTCCTCATTCTCTGGTTGCGTCTTTCACGTGGCTTTCCATCTGGCATGTGAGGCCACCACCTCCCATGTGCCCTGCAGTACTCCCAGCCTGGGACTTCAGCCTCCGTTCCCCCACATGCCTCTTAGCCCAGGAAGAATCCTGTGTGCCGTGAAATAGACAACTGGCCTGCTTATTCCTATTAACTGCCCCTTTTGCCAAGAAATACACATCTTAAAACTTCCAAACCAGCCCTTGAAAATAAGACTGGCTTAGTAGCCACGCTGGTGCCTTTGACATGTGCTGCTTCCTGGAAGTGTTTGTACAGTCTCCTGACTTTCTCCCAAGGCACTTTTTCAAACTTTTCTAAGGTTTTATCTCTCAATGGGCACATTTTCTGCTGGCTGAGACCCTCACTAAAATTTCACAAACAGACGTGTCGTATTTCTGTCATGAATGTGTGGTGAAGCTGTCGGCACTACGGAGCTACTGTGAAGTTCAACAGACCACTTTGTAATCTATTCAGTAAGAAACACTGGTTTCTTAGGCTTCCTTTTGCTTCCATTGCCAGCCCTCGCAGTCAGCATTGGAGGTATTTTCTCATACACACACACACACACACACACACACACACACAGTCACCAAAGTTCTACCACTTCACAAAAGACACTGATGAAGATGGGCTGAGTAGCAGCCGACAATGCCTCGCTGAGAGGCCGACACTGGGCACTTGCCCACTAAGTGACTTGTGCCCACACATCAACCTCACTGTGTGTGAGGTTCAAATTCACGCCTCAGCCACGTGGAAGGTTTCTATATGCCATGGGCCAGCAGGACTGCTCAAGACCCCTCGAAAGTGTGAATGGTGCACCTGTTCATGCGAAGGGCCCACTCTACTTCAGGTTCTACCTCGGAATAAACAGAAGCCAGGAATAGCTGAAGGTGCACGTCTGGGTACAGAGTGTCCTACACACAGTCATGAAGGAGTAGGACCTGAGAGGTGGAAGGGGCTCCCTGCGATCACAGGTGGGGGAACTGTGACTGAGAGATGGTGAGTGACTTGCTTCAGGGGCCTGGGACCTCAAGCAGTGAGGGGTGAAAAAGACCCCAACTCCCAAGTCAACCTTCTCTCATAGCCAGAAACTCAAGAAAGGGCCCACATGAGCTCCATACAGCTTTTTAAATTTTTTTTAATTCTGTTTTTTAAGTAATCTCTACACCCAACATGGGGCTTGAACTTACAACCCTGAGATCAAGAGTCACATGCTCTACAGATTGAGCCTGTCACACACCCCTCCATACAGCTTTAGGGGGAAAAAAAAAGAATCCACTGAAGACAGGGACTAAAAGAGACATTTGCAAACCCATGTTCATAGCAGTATTATTCTCAATAGCTCAAATTTGGAAGCAACCCAAGTATCCATCAATGGATGAATGGACACCCGAAATGTGGTGCATACCCTTATTCAGCCCTTAGAAGGAAGGCAATTCTGACCCATTCAGCAACATGGATGAACTTTAAAGACATTATGCTAAGTGAGATAAGCCAGATCCAGAAAGACAAATATTGTATGATTCCACTTACATTAGGTGCTTCGAGGAGTCAAATTCACAGAGACAGAAAGTAGAATGGAAGTTTCCAGGGCCTGGGAGGTGGGCACTGTGAGTGGGGGGTTAGTGTTAACAGGTACAGAGTTTCAGCTTCAGATGATGAAAAGGTTCTGGCAGTGGATGTCAGTAAACGTGTTAACTTTTCTTTTTTTTAAGTGTTTAAAAAATGGCTAAAATCTGGGACTCAGTCTGTTGAGCGTCCGACTTCGGCTCAGGTCATGATCTCATGGTTGGTGGGTTCGAGCCCTGCGTCAGGCTCTGTGCTGACAGCTCAGATCCTGGAGCCTGCTTCGGATTCTGTGTCTCCCTCTCTCTCTGCCCCTCCCCCACTCACACTCTGTCTCTGTCGCTCTCAAAAATAAATAAACATTTTTAAAAATGGCTAAAATCTGCTCAAGAAATAGACTTCAAGTTACACTTGGAACTTGCCATTCAAGAAACTTAAGTAGCAGCCATTACTAGCAAATGTCCTTATTTTCAAAAAGCATTTTTAAAAATACAAATTTTTCCCCATAGAAGAAAGAGTCCTGTGGTCTGAGGAATGTCTCCCTTGTACACAGAGATCTGAATAACAAACACCAGGACCAGCCGAGGCCGAGGGACGCCAACAACAGCAGAACTCAATACATTGTGTCTGCGGCAGCAGGGGCGGAACTTCCTGGCTTTGTCCACGGATGTCACAACCTCTGTGTTATTGAAACAGATTTTGGTATTTAAAGCAGATCAGGCTTGTTTTTTAAACATCCATTTTGATCCTAAGACAAATTTTCTGTTTGTCTAAGGGAAAAATAAAGGGGAGTATTGTCGGTGGGAACCTGCTAGACAGCTGCGAATTTGGGGGGGCGGGACTCAGTCAGGCTTGTTGCTTGTTAGTGTTTGTTGTTGTTTAAATATCTACGACTTTGGACAAAAGGGACAGACTGCAGCACGTATAAAAAGCCCTTCACTGTAACTGCCTCAGTTACAGCCTGCACCTCCGACTTCCACGAGCTGTAGTTTTTCAAACACGGTTTCATGCCATCACGATGCCTTTGCTCAGCAAGGTCTCTCTGCCTGGAGTAGTTTCAAAGGCCTCCCCACACAATTCCCACTCACTTTTTGAAAACCCATTTCTAGGAATGCCTGGGTGGCTCTGTAGGTTAAGTGTCCCACTCTTTTTGTTTTTTATGTTTATTTTTGAGAGAGAGAGAGAGAGAGAGAGAGAGAGAGAGAAGAAAGTAGGGGAGAGGCAGAGAGAAAGGGAGACACAAAATCTGAAGCAGACTCCAGGCTCTGAGTTTTCAGCACAGAGCCCGATACGGGGCTTAAACTCATGAACCGTGAGATCATGACCTGAACCAAAGCTGGACGCTTAACCAACTGAGGCACCCAGGTGCCCCAACTGTTCCACTCTTGATGTCAGCTCAGGTCATGATCTCATGGCTGGTTCGTGCGATCAAGCCCCATGTCAGGCTCCATAATGACAGAGGAGAGCTTGCTTTGGAGTCTCTCTTTCCCTCTCTCTCTCTGCCCCTCCCTTGAGTTCTCTCTCTCTCTCACAATAAATAAACATGAAAAAAAAAAGAAAAAGAAAATCCATTTCTAGAAAACTTTTTCTGGACCTGGCCCTCCAATCCATACAACTGAGTGGATCAGACACCTCTTCCACTGGCTTCCATGCCCCTTGGCATTGTACCTGTTAAACTATGGAAATGTGTGGTCTCCCCAACCAGGGCATGCACTCTTCATCTTTGCAAGTTCAGGACCTACCAACAGAGACCCACATATGGTAAGTGGCTGATATAGTCTCCAGAACCACACTAGTCATCAGAGCTGGAAAGTCACAGTCTTGTTTTTTTGTTATTTGTTTTAGAGCGAGCGAGCACGAGTGGGGCAGAGGGTCGGGGGGCGGGGGGAAAGAGAGAGAGAGAGAGAGAGAGAGAGAGAGAGAGAATCTTAAGCAAGCTCCACACTCAGAATTCAGCCTGACATAGGGCTCGATCCCACAACCCTGGGATCATGACATGAGCCAAAACCATGAGTCAGACGCTCAACCAAATGAGCCACCCAAGTGCCCTAAAATCTTATTTTTAAATCCCTTTTCATATATTAAGGGCACTTGGACCCCAGACCGCAGAAGCACAGAGATACTCTCTGATCCTCCTCTCTGCTTCATTGCCCAGTTACCTACAGGAGGCTAGAAAGAGCTCCTCAGGGAGGATACGCATCTGGTTCACTCTGGTTTCAAGTCCAAAGATGTCAGGAAAGATTCTGATTGTCTCCTGGACCAACTGACCATGGCTAAGAGGGCAAAGGAATGTAAGAATATGGAAGTTCATCCTTGAACTTCACAGTTGGAATGAAGGAAGGAACATTTCCCTGGGGGAAGGGAGGGAAAGGGCTGGGTAGACTGACCAACAGATGTCTTGCACGCCCTGGCCATCAACACCCAGGAGCCTGTAGGAAATGCAGAATCTCAGGCCCCACCCAGACCTACCGAACAACATCTACATGTGAACACATCACCAGGTGATATGCTTGAACATTAAAATGTGAGGAGTTCCCTACACTCCCCAATCCCAGCACCGTCTCAAGAACTACTCTGTCCAGCTGGTACGGGGCAGTGTGGCATAGCCACATCTCCAGAGGAGGGCAGGCTGTGACTCCCGCGTGGATCATAGAGCGGCAGCATATGTCAGACTGTCCTGGAGTCTGTCTGTGTTGAAGACTCATCCATGAATATTACTAATAAGCCTTCCTTTTAGGGTAAAGAGTAAAACAATACAAATTTATAAACTGAGAGCAGATTATCTCTTTCTCACCTAGGACCTGAGAAAATACTCCAAGTCTCCACCAGACAGAAATCACAGCTAAGGCTGAGAACTGTACTTGGCCATTTCAAAATATTCAACTCACCCTTATTATCAATCCTATGATTTATTATAATGATCAGTATAATTATTATTATTACTTTTTATTTTAGACAGAGTGAGCACAGGTGAGGGAAAGGGGCAGAGGGAGAAAGAGAGAGAGAGAGAGAGAGAGAGAGAGAATCCCAAGAAGGCTCCACACTCAGCACCAAGCCATCATGGGGCTTGATCCACAACCCTAGGATCAGGACCTGAGCCGAAAATCAAGAGTCGGTTGCTCAACCGACTGAGCCACCCAGGAGTCCCATGATCAGTGCAACTATTATTTTTAAAAGACAGAGAGAGACACAGTGCGAGCGGGGCAGAGGCAGAGAGAGAGGGAGACACAGAATCTGAAGCAGGCTCCAGCACAGAGCCGGATACAGGGCTCTAACTCCTGAACCTCGAGATAATGACCTGAGCCAAAGTTGGAAGCTTAACTGACTGAGCCACCCAGGTGCCCCAATCAGTATAATTATTAATGATAGACAACCCAAGCTAATCTCTGGGCTTGGCTATTAATAGTCTTTGGTATTACCTCATTCAAGTGCACAATGAGTTATTCATTTTGCCAGATATCAGAAGAACAATGGTTATCATAAGCACCACATGATCAAGAACATAGATGAGGGACAAAAGAAGATGAGGGTTATGTGAAGGAAGGATAAATTTTAAACCTAGAAAAGTCCTGGGTGACTTTTAACAAACTCCTACATTTCACAGAAGAACTGAGTTAAGAAAAATACGACATGAATAGAAATTCATAGAAGGTAAGGGAAGAAAGTAACCAAAATTTAAAGGGGACAGAAGATGTTCCAGACATCAGGCTCTGTACATGAGCTCAGGTGCTCCTCCCAACACCCCTGCACAGAAGGGTGCTTAGTCCCATTTCACAGGTGAAGAAACTGAAGTTCTGGTTAAATTGCTCAAAGCACAAAGTCACAACAAGGGAAGAGCTGGGACTAAAACCCAGGTCTCCCAACGCCTGTGCCAATCCTCCTGTGCCACCTCGTGGTCACTAACCCTCAGTAGTAGTTCTGCTGAACCCTGGACGTGTCAACTTGACTCAGTGGCTCCCAACGCTGGCCACACATCAGAATCTCCTCTAAAAACAAAAACCCAAAAGATAAAAACTAAAGTCCTGTCCAATGTCAATCAAATTGGAATATCTTATAATGAGGCCTAGGTATCAGCATGTTTAAAAGATCCCCTAGGAGTTCTCATTGGAAGGTATGGTTGACTCCCTGGTTATTTGAACATATCCATAAAACTGCCAAAAGTCATAAAGCCACTTTGTGATACGGACGAATAAACCAGAACCTGGTAAACAAGACGTTATCATCCCTATCACCATTATCACATCATCACTGCAACTATCATTTATTGCACCATTTTATATCCTCACCAGCAGAGTATGTGCATACCAATCTCTTAACATTCTTGCTCTTGGTTTTTTGTTTGTTTGTTTGTTTTTGTTTTTGTTTTAAACAGCCATCCTAGTGGGTATGAAGTAGTATTTCATTGTGGTTTGGATTTGCATTTCCCTGATGGATGGAGATGCTGGGTATCTTTTCCTGGGGCTTATTGGCCATTTGTTTCTCTTCTTTGAAAAACTGTCTATTTGCATCCTTTGCCCCCCCTTTTTAATGTTTATTTATTTTTGAGAGAGAGAGAGAAAGCAAGCAAGCAAGCGCACTAGCAGGAGAGGGGCAGAGAGAAAGGGGGACAGAGAATCCGAAGCAGGCTCTGGGCTCTGAGCTGTCAGCACAGGGCCCGATGTGGGGCTGGAACCTGTGAACCATGAGATCATGACGTGAGCCGAAGTTGGACGCTTAATCAACTGAGCCACCCAGGCACCCCTGCCTCTTTTCATTTTTATTTTTGTAATGTTTATTTATTTTTGAGAAAGACAGAGAGAGACAGACTGCGAGTAGGGGAAGGGGCAGAGAGAGAGGGAGACAAAGATTCTGAAGTAGGCTCCAGACACTGAGCTGTCAGCACGGAGCCTGATGTGGGGCTCGAACCCACGAGCAGCGAGATCATGATGGGAGCCGAAGTCAGACACTCAGCCGACTGAGCCACCCAGGCACCCCTGCCCTGCCCCCTTTTTAAATTGAGTTATCTGTCTTTTTACTATTGATTTATAAGCATTCTTTCTATATTCTAGATACAAGTCCCTTATCAGAAATATAAGTTGTCTGTGGGTTGTCTTTCCATTTTCTTGATGGTGTACTTTGCAGCAAAAAGTTCGTGATTTTGATGAAGTCCAATTTATCTATTTTTTTCTTTTGCAGCTTGTGCTTTTGGTATCAAGGCCACATTTCAAGTAGCAAGGAATTCTAAATCACTATTCCATCCAAACCTTAACTGACAGTATACATGTATCATACAGTGTATGTGGTTTCCTTTTTATAGAACCTTTCATTCATTCTATCTTTGAATATTTGTATTCTACTTTAGAACATGGTCTGTCTATCCAAATTATGTACCACTTTATATGATTTATAATTAATTTTATTTATTTTTTTAGCATTTTTCTAAGTTTATTTATTTATTTTGAGACAGAGAAAGAGAGCACGAGCACGGGAGGGGCAGAGAGAGAGGAAGAATAAGAATCTCTAGCAGGCTCTATGCTGCCAGCATGGAGCCCGATGTGGAGTTCAATCTCACAAACCCTGAGATCACGGCCTGAGCCAAGGTCAAGAGTTGGATGCTTAATCAACTGAATCACCCAGGTGCCTCCTTGATTTATAATGGGTTTTAAATGTGCTTTTGCAGGATGCCTTGTTGGCCCAGTTGGTAGAGCATGCAACTCTTGATCTCAGGGTGGTGAATTTGAGCTCCATGTCGAGCACAGCAATTAGGTAAAAAGAATAAATAAATAGGGGCGCCTGGGTGGCTCAGTTGGTTGAGTGTCCAACTCTTGGTTTTGGTTCAGGTCATGATCTAGCGTTTCATGAGTCCGAGCCCTGCATTGGGCTCCATGCTGGCAGTGTGAAGCCTGCTTGGGACTTGGGATTATCTCTCTCTCTCTCTCTCTCTCTCTCTCTCTCTCTCTCTCTCTCCCCCCGCCCCCCCGTACTTGCTCTGTCTCTCTTGAAATGAATAAACTTCGAAAAAATTTTTTTAAAAAAGAATTAAATAAATAAATAAATGTGCTTTTAGGAAATAAGCTAATATGCTATGCAATGTGAACCAGAGATTATGTGATTCAACATAAATCTGAGGATTTGGAGATCAAACAAGCATATATATGTTTAATAAGAGTCTAGAAAACTCCACATAGTAATTATCCAAATATAGTAATTTTGAAGAGGTTGGTGACCAGTTTTTAACAGGAATAGAGGACTAGGACTGCTGAGATTACCTAATCTCTCTCCTAAATTTCAGCATTTTAAAGATGTTATTCCATTGTCTGTTGGCATTCCTAGTCTTGGGGGGAAATGTCAGTTACTTGCTTATTTTAAGGTAATGTCTTTTTTCTCTGGTTGATTTTAAGATTTTCTCTTTAATATTTGGTTTTCAACAGTTTGACTAGACATGCCTCGGTATGGTTTTCTCTGTTGTTTTTGTTTGGGGTTTGGTGAGCTTCTTGAAGCTGTGATTGATATCTTTCAGCAGTGTTGGAAACTTCTTAGCCATTATCCCTTCAAATATTGCATGTGCCCAATCTCTCTTTTGAGCTTCTAGAACTCCAATTATACATACATTGGACTTTTTGACAATTTTCCCTGTGACTCTCATGCTTTGTTCTGTTCTTTGCATTTTTTATTCCTCTTTATACTTCACTAATCCTGCTACCCTGTGTCCAGCTTGTTCTTAGACCCATCCAAGAAGTTGATAATTTCACACATTTTTTCAGTCCTATAAAACTTATCTTTTTTACAGATTCCAATTTTGCATTGAAATTCTCTTATCATTTCATTTAATTCATATTTTATATGTTAATATTATCCATAGTCATCTTTAAAGTTATTGTACTCCAACATCTGGATGATTTGTAGTTCTGCTATTATTTTTTCCACTTGGTCATTAGTTGGGTTTCCTTTCTCTTTACATGTCTATAGCTTTGTGTCTTAGATACTGTGTATAAAAGAACTGTAGAGGCTCCAGATGACAGCTTCTACCAGAAGTGCTGTCCTTTTCTTCTAATGGGATGAATGGGCTCAATCCAATGAGATGGGCTACAGCTCTAGTAAGGCTCTACTTTATCTAGTCCTTCAGGGATGGCCCTCCCAGATTTGTGTTTAAGAGCCTGTTGGAGGGGTGCCTGGGTGGCTCAGTCAGTTAAGTGTCTGACTCTTGATTTCAGCTCAGGTCATGATTTCACAATTTGTGAGTTCGAGCCCTGCATTTGGCTCTGTGATGACAGCTTGGGATTCTCTCTCTCTGCCCCTCTCCCACTCACATTCTCTCTCTCTCTCTCTCTCTCTCTCTCAAAATAAATAAACTTAAAAAAAAAAAAAAAGAACTTGGTGGATCTCTTGTCTCCTCATCCCTCAAAGTTCTGCCTTTCAGTAATTCTAACCTTAGCATTTTAGCATTCCACCTGATTCAGGTTCAGAACCTGGCCAATGTCTTTAGGTGAGTACTCACTGTATATTTGCTATGGGCCTTTCTAGCAGAATTTTGTCTCCTAAGCACCCTAACACTACGGGAGTTTTCAGTTTGCCTTTCTGGGCCATTCTGCAGCCTCCTGAACTGCCCCAGAACTCAGTATGGGCTCATGGGAATATTGGACTTGCCCTTGGGGTTCCTTGAGTTTCTCGTCTGTCACACCAATTCCAGTTCCGTGACTGCCAAAAGCTCTGCTCGTTTCCCTTTCCCACAGAACATGTCCTCTTCTTGGACCAAGCTAGATGTTTAGCCCCCACCCAGAATAAGCAAGTATCCTCCCCCTTCTCCCTACTGCCTTGAAGAGCCTGCTCTACTCAGTATACCTATGAAGGTTCCTTCCTTCTCTGGAAATGTATTGAATGTGGTTCTCATTGCTTTCATAGGTCTCTGATTTCTTTAAAAATATGATTTTTGCAATTTATTTGCTTTTCCTAGTTGTTTCAGTTGGATATTGGCCTGTCACAATGTACAACATTCTATCTTGAAGTAAAAGTTTCCATTTATTATATGGATAAGAAAAGAAAACTGAGACCCAGAGAAATGGTAAGCCACTGGTTTTCACACCAGGCTTAGCCCACCCTTATTTCCCTAGAGCCTCCTTGGATGTCATAGTAAGGCAAGGTAGGGAGGCTTTATTTGATTTGTTCTGAACATCTTCCTGATCGGTGACAATCTTATTAATTCATCATTATGATTTTAATTACCTTTGTTCTTTTATCATAGTCTAGGATTATATATATATTCCTATATATATATATATATATATATTCCTACATATATATATATTCCTATATATATATACACACACACATATATTCATACATACATATATACACCAACCTGGGGCAACAGGACTTTCTCAAAGGCATAGTGTCTTTCTCTTCAGACATAGTTTCAGACATGATGCAACTGATGGGGATTAATAAGGCAGCTGGCGAGGAACACTCAGGTTCTTCCTCATGATTCTCTCTGCCCATGCGGGAGGAAATACTTTGGCCTCCTGACCTTTTACTCTCATCCAAGTTCACTATGATGGGAAGACTTACTCATCTTGCTGTACATTTACTGAGGCTCGTTACACTAGTTGGTGGGATTCCAGTGCTTCAAACACAAAACCCAAACTCCATATGGTTTCTCTCTTCTCTTGAATCCATGCAATAAAATTCTCTGGAGTTTCTGTCTCCATCTGTTGGGGGTGGGATTGGAGGATGGGGAGGAAGCCATGCCCTCTATAGGGAGCAGAAAGTCTTAAGTCTCTAAACCAGGGTTGACATTTTCAACTCAGCTTTGTTTCCCACTTGCCTACTTGTTTCCCACTTGTTTCATGCCTTGTGCATAAATTCTCTTAGTCTACATCCCAAGAAAGGAAGAGGAATGGGCAGTAGAGTTTAAGTACCCAAACTCTGAACTCTCCAACACATGCTATGTATTGAAAAGACTGTGCATCTTGTCACATCATCTGATACAGTCCTTTGGTTGTAACTTCAAAAATCTGTGGCCTTTGGACAGGTTATCTCTTTGGACTTGCAACTTCCTAGCCCAGCTGTGCAGAAGGAATTAGCTCTTCCCCAGGCTGGGTGTCAGACTTTTCTCTTCAGTATTCACAGTTCTCAAGTGGCCATATTGATATGTACACTGATGAGGTGTTTCCTGGTACCTTTGACAGGCTTCTTCCTTTTATCTCTCTCTGTTGGCATTCCACTTCAGTTCATCCTAAAATGCCTGATTTGTTTGATTTTCTATCATATGCTATATTTTTTAAGTAAAGGGGCTATAAATATGCCAAGTATAATGTTGATGTACTTAGAACATCCAATTGTTGAAGACTGAAGGAGAATTTGAGATAATGTTTATTTCCCCTCAAACTCAATTCAGGGACAGGCTGGCATAGAGTCAGTAGATTCTTCATTCTGGTACTTTCCCTCAAATTTCTCAGTTTCATCTTATTCAGTAAATGTACCCATCTCCTCACAGACTTACCTTTAGAAGGATGGGTTTCTGACAAAGTTATTTTGTAAATTTTGTCCTGCTGATTAAAAAGTTCCATTGGTCTCCCTAAGCTAAACAGTACTCTGTACTTCTGGAAAGGAAGGGCATATGGCTAAGGTATTTAATTTTCTAAGTTGTTTTGATTCACTCAAAGGATATATCTAATCTCTGCGGTGTATTTTTAGAAATGAAATAAATGTAAGCTCAAAGGAGCTTTAAATAAAAGCACCATAATTATATTTACTCTGAGGCTATGAGCATTTTTTTCATTTCCTTTTGATACAAGTTCAATTCACACCATTGTTATCCTTAGTAATACTAGAGGTGAAAGAATAGATTTGTCAAAAGACATACATCAAGATGGTGCCCATTTGGGAAAAACCCTTCTGCTACTTTCAACCTGCCTCCTTCCTTAATCCCAGTCATTCTTGAAGAAATACCACTCGGGAGAAGTGAGGCCATGATGTCACAGGCAGTGCCCCGGCTCCAGGTCTGGTCACGCTCCATTCTGCACGATCTGAGAGTGACAGCTCCTGAAGAATGCACAAAGCTTGCGCAAGACTCACTACATCAGCTCAGTTCCACCCGAGGGATTCACACAAACCACGAAGGCTCTTAGCTCTTGCTGGACAACTTGGCGCACACTGCAAAATGTCAGCGAGCTCCTCTCCATGGACCGAACTGCATTCCCCTCCCCGCAAATTCATATGTTTAAGCCCCAACCTCCCATGTGATAGTATATGAAGATGGAGCCTTTGGAAGTTAATCAGGGCTAGATGAGGTCATGGATGAGGGGGGCGCTCATGATGGGCTTAGTGACCTTGTAAGAAGAGACCAGAGAGCTTGCTCTCTCTCTCACTCTCTCTCTCTCTGCCATGTGAAGACACAGCCAGAAGGCAGCCATCCACAACCCAAGGGGAGAGCTCCCTCCAGACACCAACCCAACCTTGGTCATGTACTGGCAGTCTCCAGAATTGTGAGAAATAAATATCTGTTGCTTAAGCCGCCCAGTCTGTGGTATTTTGTAATGGCATCCTGAGGGAAGACACTATTCGTGGCTCTTTTGGAGTTTAAAAAAATGAGATTTAAAAAAACAATGACTAACAGTTTCAGAAGAAGCTGTCACCAAATTAGAAGTGAAAAAGGAAAAGGGCTTTGAGTTATTGCTGGAATGGAGCAGAGGCCAAATGACATCACTAAGCACCTCCCTGGGCGCTAGAGAGGCGACGATGGAAGTCCAGAACCTGCCCTTACGACACTCTATTTCAGGCCAGCTGCTCCTGGAGGTGACCAAGCAAATAGTTTCAATATAACATGCTAAGTGCTGAGATCACGGGTATACTCTGAATATCACTGAACAAGCCCTACACCGAGACGATGCCCGTGTTAATCTGGGACACATAAGAATTACCGGTGAGGAAGTTTGGGAAGGGTGTTCTACATAGAAGGAACAGTACGAACAGGTCAGCAAACTCTAAGCCCCTGGGTATCAACTGGAGCACAAAGTGAGGTGAGTAGTGGCCACTGTTAAAGCTGAAAAAAACAGACAGAGAGAAAAACCCAATAGCTGGGAACCCCTTTTTTCCTAGCAAGGTATTTAAAAAATCCCATGGATTTTTTTCACTTAGGGAGTGGGCACCTGGTTCCAGGACAACTGGGCATGCAGGTGGGTCAGCATGCCAGACTTCAAAAGACCCCATGCTACTCTCGTGGGCCTCTGTTTCTGTGCCTGTGTCTGGAGTGGAGGGAGTCCTGGGGGTCACAGACTTCCTGAGTGACCTCAGGCAGGCCAGTTGTCCCCTCTGGATTTCAGTTTTCCCCTCTATAAGAAACAAAGGAATCCTCTATAAAGTATTTCTCAGGGAGGGGCACCTGGGTGACTCAGACAGTTAAGCATCTGACTTCGGCTCAGGTCTTGATCTCATGGCTCCTGAGTTCGAGCCCTGCCTCGGGCTCTGTGCTGACAGCTCAGAGCCTGGAGCCTGCTTCAGATTCTGTGTCTCCCTCTCTCTCTCTCCCCTTCCTTTTCATGTTCTGTCTCTCAAATATAAATAAACATTAAAAAAAATAATAAAGTATTTCTCAGGGATTAAGTTTTAGTCTTCACTTAAAAAAATTTTTTTAAAGGGGATGTGGGATTTTATTCATTCCCTGACTTGTTCCAGTGAGAATTCTCAAGAAGCTTCAAAAGGCAGGGGTTACAGGCAAAATATATCGGTTAGAAGTAGATGAGAGAAGTGTACACGTGTGTATACATCTTCATTTCTCCCAGGCATATGCCAGGTGTGGGACTGCTCTGTTGTAACATGGACCTCTTTTTCTAAAGTTGAGCTTCATTGTTTTCTAAGCCAGAAATGTTACTCTGCATCCTCCCCCAACACATGGTATTGTGTTGTATTCCAGTGTCTAGAATTTTACCCATTCAGGTAGGTCTGTAACTCCACATCAGATTTGATACCACTTCCGTCTCAATTCCACATTTTCTTACAACCAAGCTAGGACAGGCAGACAGCTACAATTTCCCTACCAAAGACCTGGCCAACAATATTTAGGGCTGACTTTTTCTTGCTTCTTCTTTTTTAAATAAACACCCTGTAGAACTTCCAAAATGTTAGAAAAAACAGATAAATTAGATTCTCTGAGTCATTTGAAAAATTGAAAAAAGCACTTTGAGCCCTATGGTGTTACTTGGATCTGGTCATTTTGAATTTCTCTCGATACCAGAATGGCAAAATGGAACAGAGCATAGGTGAAGGCTCTCTATCAACACAAATCAGCAGCTCTCAAATTGTAGACGAACCCAAAATGCAAACACTTCAAACATTTTCTCCACTGGTGAAGGAAAAGCTCACTATTTGCAAGCAATACTGTCCTAGCCAACATAAAATGCTCAACACACATTATTTCCTACAATCCCTGCAACCTATCTGTGAAGTCATACAATGATTTCCATTTTACAACGAGAAAGCAGATATATATGGAGGTTAAGTAATCTTTCCAAGGTTCCACTGCTAGAATGGAATTCTGATCCAGGTCTTTCTGTCTCCCAAGAGCTGGGCTATCTGTCACTACTCTCTACTGTCTCATCACTCTATGAATCTCTGCTGAATAAATCTGCTGAATGTAACATGTTCCAACAGAGCAACTTGAAAAAAAGTTTTCAGGAAAAAGAAAAACCTCATAAGAAGCATGAGTACTGAGGGGCACCTTGGGTGGCTCAGTCAGTTAAGCATCCAAGACTCTTGATTTCGGCTCAGGTCATGATCTCATGGTGGTGAGGCTGAGCCCTGGGTCGGTTCCGTGCTGGGTGTAGAGCCTGCATAAAATTCTCTCTCTTCCTCTCCCTTTGCCCCTCCCCCTGCTTGTGCATGTACTCTCTCTCTATAAACAAATAAAGCATGAGTATTGAAACCCATTTATGCATTACATAATTCTTAGAGTGAAGAGTCAACTGCCTGCCTGAGTATAAGTTGAGGAAAATATGAACAACCACAGAAGATGCATCAGGACTTGATGAGAGCTGAGTGGTTCATGCAGCTGTAGCTCAACTCTGATGCTGGGCCAGGGAGTACTTCTGTGAAGAAGTCTCTATTAATCAATCACAGAGTATGGGCTCAGAGCTGGGCTGGCTGCAGAGGGGCATACGAGAAGACACCTACTCCCTCAGTTCTCTGGAGTCAACTCTTTTCCTAATTTCTCGAGAGTTCTAGCTATCCTTAAAGGCAAAACTTATCAAGCATCCTCCAATGAAAGGTGACACTGAATAACTGCCAACTCCCCCTACCCAGTGTGCTGAATTCTCAAATCCTAATAGTTTAAGGGTGCATAGAAAGAAGAGCTCTGAACAGCATAGCCTAATGGTGCAAACATTTGGCAATTTGGGATGGTAGCATCAATGACGCTTACTGTAGCATTCAGAAGGTAAGGATTTCTAAGAATACAGGACGCAAAGTCATGAGAACACCTCTCACTCTCACCTGAAGAAAACATTTGTTTTCATAGGTGAAAATCCTTTCTGAGGAAGAGAGGGCAGTGCAGAGATAACAACAGGTGGTTTCAAGAACTCCTTGAAACCAAAGAGTTCTAATTCTAAGAAGGAATTAGAACTAAGACACTGTGAAAATCTTGTTTCTTTTGGGGTAGTCATTGTACAAAAGACTAACAAGACACTTGAAAACAATGGCCCCTAATTCCAGTTTCACTAAAAAAATGTAGGAGGCACTTTAACACTCACCAAATTCTTTGCAGTTCACATTTTGCGTCTGGGAAAAACCCCCAACACTTTATGCCTTATTTAGGCATATTGATGGAGAGTGGGGACACTCCGCCAGGTGTTATGGATATAACCTTGAATAAGTTATGCCCGGGAGTCTGGGTGGCTCAGTCACAGTTAAACATCTGACTCTTGATTTTGGCTCAGGTCATGATCTCACTGTGATGATTGGGCCCCACATCGGGCTCTGTGCTGACAGCATGGAGCCTGCTTGGGATCCTCTTTCCCTATCTCTGCCCCTCCCTCGCTTGTGCTCTCTCTCTCTCTCACACACACACACAAAATAAATAAATAAACTTAAAAAAATGTCCTGCCCTGCTTGGGCTCACAGGCTTGCACCCAGGTGGCTGGCTGGGAAGGAGTGACCTGATTATTGTGATTTTTGTAATTTGCCTGATCCTTGCCCTTCCTTTTCTTCTCCTGACATGGAGGTGAGGGAAAGTGGTGGGTATTTTATCAACTCTTCACTAATCACCTACCACATTCTGGGCCAAATATCGTGTGCCTGGAAAACTGTGCAGAAAACACACAAAGCCCCAAATAGGGAATAATGGCCTGAGGGGAGGCAGAAAAGAAACGAGGTGGAATTTTCCTCAGAGACAGATGTGACTGGGGGCCTGCTCCCTGTGCAGACCCCCAGCCACCAGAAGTCCCAGGTGGAGAAGACAGACGTGGAGGTGCAGCCAGGGAGATCCTGTTCCCCTTACAACCACCCTCCCCACCCCCCAGGAGGGTACAGAAACCATGCAATTAAATGACAAAGTCTAATACTCGTTGTGTTTACATGGTACCAGGCAATTTGTTGTTGCCTGAAAAAATTTTCTTGCTGCATAATTGACTGACTGGCTATTTTGGATTCATATAAACAAGCACAACCTGCTTGTACTTAAGTGCCTGGCCTTACAGTCAGACACATTTACTTACGTATAAACAAAAACAACATCACTACAAGTCTTTCAAATACATACGTCATTCTTTTCTATTGTGCGTCAAAACTCCGCCTTCCCATCATAAAAGTCTCCTCCTTTGTTTTTGTTTTTTTAATTTTTAACGTTTATTTATTTTTGAGAGAGAAAGAGAGACAGAGCATGGGCTGGGGAGGGGGCAGAGAGAGAGGGAGACACAGAATCTGAAGCAGGCTCTAGGCTCTGAGCTGTCAGCACAGAGGCCGACGTGGGGCTCGAACTCACAGACTGTGAGATTGTGACCTGAGCTGAAGTCAGATCTTAACTGACTGAGCCACCCAGGGACCCCTAAAAGTCTCCTCCTTTGGATTTCCCAAGGAAGGTTTCATTGTATTAGCTCTGACAATGGCAGCTCCTTCTCTCGTGGCCCAAGCACCTCATTTCTGCCCACACAGCCTGGCCTCTGGTTTGGGCACGTATAGGAGAGCTCTTTGCTAATCACCCTGTGTTGGGCCACACATCGGGGAACTTAGTTTTAGGGATATGGAAGGAGGGTCTTTAGAAGGGAATGATAAATGGCACAAAGAAAGGCATGTGTGCATGGAGAGCATTACTGGGGGCAGGTGGAGGTACTTACTACATGAGGTAACGTGCAGAATTCCACCTTTCTCTATTTCTGACACGAGTGCACAAACCTGCAAAGATGTGTGAAATACCATCAGCAGACTCAGGCATTTACTCAGCACTCATGTATGCAATACTATCCTACAGTGAGCAGAGTACACACCAGTGCATACTCCAACAGAGGCCTTGTGACCATTCCTAATTAACTGGACTTTGTGTTGTAAAAATCACTTTCATTTCAGTTATGTTAAATTATATATAGGGATGCCTGGGTGGCTCAGTCAGTTAAACTTCCAACTCTTGATTCTGGCTCAGGTCACGATCTCACGGTTTGTGAGTTTGAGCCCCGTGTCAGGCTCTACGCTGACAGTGCAGAGCCTGCTTGGGATTCTGTCTCCCTCTGCCCCTCCCCCGCTTGTGCTCACTCTCTCTGTCTCAAAATAAATAAATAAACTTAAAAAATTTTTTATATATAAACCATGAAGCCAGGAACTTTGTAGAAATTCAGGGTATTTCCTTAGTAAATGAACTGATAAAAATTCATTCAGGTCAAAAGTTGTGAAAGCGAGCATTGTTATCATATTTTTGCAGCAGAGAACATTGTGATGGTCAATGGCACTAAAAATAGCCAAGAAAAGAATTAGAAGTTCATAACTGGAAACAAGAAAACAACAACCTTATCCAAAACAGCAAATTGTCTGTTAGTATCCCTCCATATGCATTATTTTGACAACGGGAAATGGAATTTAATTTTTTTTCTTCAATCCACAACTGTATGTCTCCTCCCATGTGCCCTCTGGGAAAACCTTATTCATAAACGGATAATTCCCAGATAAGTAACTTCTTTGCTGTTTCCATACAGCTCCACAGTAAGAAGGCAGCTCCTGAACTTGCCACTTCAAGTTCCTGTCGCTTCAACAGTGATGTCATGGAAAGACATCCCCACGTGCTGTTTTTGTTACCCAGCTAGAGACTGTAAAGGAAATTATGCTCTGTCTCTAGGTTTTAATTTTCCATGAAAAGTTATTCTCATTGGCAGAGCTGCCTAAACTATGAAAGAAAAGTGATTTAATTAGTTCATAGCCATAGTTAGATTTTTAAGTACACTTCTCTGACAGAAAAGTTGCTTTACAGCACAGCTTCATTGGGTTTAATAATTTATTTTCATCAAACCATTCCTGAAGCCTTATGGTGCTGAATAACCACCGAAGGAGGAAGACACAAGAAATACCAACTGCTGCACGGAAAGTTATCTCTTCAAGTGAACTTTTCTTGTCTTTTTTTTTTTTTTAACATTTATTTATTTTTGAGAGAGAGAGAGAGCACAAGCAGGGGAGGGGCAAAGACGGCGGGACAGAGGATCTGAAGGGGGCTGTGTGCTAACAGCGGTGAACCCAATGCGGGGCTCAAAGTCATGAATTGTGAGATCATGCCCTGAGCTGAAGACGGACTGAGCAGCCCAGGTGCCCCTCAAATGAGCTTTTCAATGTCACAGCAAGGGGGGGGGGGGTGGAGTCTTAGACTGAGAAGAGAGAAGACTGAGCGGAGGAGGCTCCTCTTTCCTGATTCCCTTTCCCCATTCAGGAAGTGTGGAAAGACAGTGATGGGCTCTCCACAACCAACAGACAGTGACGATGACAAGGATGATGAGGATAATAAAGGAAAGGAAGTAACTATGCCCACTTCGGCAGCATGTATGCTAAATTTAGAACATTGCAGAGACAATTAGCATGCCCCCCCCCCGCACAAGGATGACACACAAATTCATGAAGTGTTCCCCATTTTTCTGTAACTATGTGAGGTGATGGATGTTAACTTACTACAGTGAGTGTTTCGCAATATATAAAAATACCAAATCATTATGTTGTGCACCTTAAGCTAATACACAGTTATATGTCAATCATATCCCAATAAAACTGGACGGGTGGGAGGGGAGGGAAGGAGTAATAGTAGCAACAGACTAGGAAGAGGGAAAGAACGAACACTGTTCAGCATAGAGGACCTAGTGAGAGCAAAATGTGACGGGCATCATAACTACTCCCAGGATTTCCCATAGTCTTTTCTTTGTGTGTGTGTGTGTGCACGCACACGTGTGTGTAAACTTGTGCATGCCGGAAACTGAACCTAAGAAGTCTCACTCCTGAACCTGAAAGATGTGTTTACTTGTGCCCTCCTCAAAAGTTCAAGTTATGATTCAAAATTAAGCCTTGAAACTTCTGTAAAAATATATCTAAAAACTTAAGAGTAAAAAATTATGTTATTTATAAGACATGAAATTTGCGTGATTCCATATTTAAAGACATTAAGCTGCTCCTTCTTCTTTAGAAAAAAAAATTCTACCAGAAACAGCAGGAGTTTTATCAATGGTCTTGGAGACATTTTAAAATTCCAAACATCGAACTCTCACAGCATCTGTTGACAACACTTTTACAAGTTCGTCCTATGCATAAAACAGGCTTAATTTTACCTCGTAAACTGACATTGCCAAGACTCCTTCTTGGTTCAATATCTTGGTAATAGGTCAAGAGAAATGTCAACATGTCATTGAAACAAGAAAGACATTATCTGTGCTCCCAAGGTCTGGCAAAACAGAGAGACAGCTAGTCAAAACTCAGAAAAATTCTTATCCTTTTAAGAAATCTTCATAAGGATAAATCAATCGGAGGCTGAAGCTTACCAGAAGAACCTTAGAGCAATCCCTATATGGGAAACACAGTTCAGGATGGCGGTCTGTTACTACACAGGGAGGTGTTGTTATGGAGACAGCTTTGAAGGCTCCCTGGCAATCCCAGTGTATAATTAAGGCTCCATCACAGAACAGCCAGCAGGGTGGTCTCCATGGGAACCAACAAACACAAGCAACTGTTCTGAATCAATGACTCTTTATATAGGTTTAAAAACATTGTGAATGGGGCATCAATGGCTTCTTTGGTTAGACAATGTCTGATTAAGTATGTGTGAGAGACCCTGTTCTCATGCATGCCAAATTTCTAGTAGTGTCTAGAGTAGGCTGCCCACAGCTAAATTCACTTACCTAGAACTAGGGGATACAAACGATAAATTCAGACTCAGGAAATCACTGGCTAATTTGGTGAAAGAATTAAACCAGTGGTTGACAGTGCCAGGGAGGACCGGCCAACTACCAGCACTCACTCTTCTATGGCTGTCTAAATATCATTCGATCCTCTCAGTACACCAGACATTATTATTATATTTGTTTCCAGATGAGCACACATCTAGAAAGTGGCCGACCTGGGATTCAAAGGTAGGTCAGAATTAAGTCCTGGTCCAGGTTTATATAACTCTATGTAGTAATGCTCTGTGTTTACGTAGCACATCATCATGCCCCAGCTACCCTCACACACATTATCTCATATATTCTGTTTTAGCTTGAAACACTGGGGAGTTCAGTTCTAGAATTTTCTAATATTGCAATATTTTCTTCCTAGATCTCTGTCTGCTTGCTCCATTTCTGCACCCACCACACACTCCAGGTTTGAAGATTTACATGGGACCATGTCTAGGAAGGTTTCCCCCATCCTCTATCTGGACTATGTGAGAATCATTTTCCGAAGCAGCAAAGGGAAAGGAAAGCCATGATATAAGCATGGATTTTGACTGCCCAAACTCTAACTAATAACAGGGAAAAACATCCCAATTAACTGCTTGTAGCATTTACACATAATCTTCCATGAGAGAAGGCAGACTATGGTGATAGGGAGGGAAGGTGAGATTGCTGATTCCTACTTTATTCTGATGGGTTCTATTAAGGACTTTTTTTTGAGAGACAGAGAAAGTGTGTGAGTGCACGCACACATGCGTGCAAGCAGGGGGCGGGGGGAAGGGCAGAGAGAGAAAGAGTAGAGAGTCTTAGGCAGACTCCACACTCACCTTGCAGCCCCACACAGGGCTTGATCTTGAGACTGTGAGATCATGAACTTAGCCAAAATCAAGAGTCAGATGTAACTGACTGAGCTACCCAGGTGCCCCTATTAAAGACTTTTAAAAGCTGGCAAATGCTTTATTAAGTAGGTACTGATAATCAGTGATCAGGCTCCTAGCAAGTCATCACTATATATAATCCTAAAATTGAATGCACACGCATCAGCATTTAGCCTTAAATATTAGATACATCAACACTGTCACAGCTCACTTGAGTCATAACATTTCAAACATTTCTGAGCTATCTGATGAAAACCAAACAGTGAGGCTCTTTCCTCATTCCCCTAAAATCCCAGGCCCATGCATCTCTTGGGAAAGCCTCCTTCCCATTTTACACTGCCCTTCTATGGAGGCAAAGGAAAAAGGCTGTTTTCTCTAAAGCTAGCCCCCATTCCCCTTCTGTCTCCCACTGAAATTTGTTCTCCCTATTTCCCCTCATTTTTCAGCATCTCCAAATCTCTCTGTATATAGCGTCGTCTTCTCTAGTTTCAAATATGCCCAGGTCCTTCTTCCCTCAGAAAATAAGTTATCTTTGCTAGATCTGGCTATCCCCCTGCCTACCACCAGTGATAATCTCCTTCTTCCGTCTGTGTATTCTTGGATTCTTATGATCTACCTTCTGCCCCCTTCCACCTTGTCCTTCTAAAACTTTTTCCTCTAAGACCAGTGATATCCTTGGTCTAGGCTTATCTTAATCCAAATCTCTCTGACCTCTTGGTGGCATTTTGCTTTACTCCTTTAAACTCTTCCTTAGACTTCCCTGCAGAGAACTTTCCCAGCTCTCCTTGGCTATCTCCTCTCTCTCCCACACATTATTGATCTCTGGTATCTAAGTGTCTCCCAAGCAAAAGTCTTAGCCCTCTGCTCTGCTCCGCCCAAACCTGTCTTGCTCTCGCAGTGAGTTTGACTATTTCTTCACGTGCCTTTTTTTTTTAATGTTTATTTATTTATTTAGAGACAGAGGGAGAGAGTGTGCACATGCATGTGTGAGCAGGGGAGGGGCAGAGAGAGAGAGAGAGAGAGAGGGAGAATCCTGGGCAGGCTTCACTGTCAGAACAGAGCCCAATGCAGGGCTCAATCTCATGAACCTTGAGATCATTACCTGAGCAAAAATCAAGAGTTGGACACTTACCTGACGGACCCACCCAGGTGCCCCTCTTGATGTTCTTGATTCCAACTCCACTGCTCTAAGTGGAGCCCAAACGGACACACGAAGCCCTGAGCTCTGCTTTCCATTTCACCCCATGTGTCCGCATGAAGCAGCTCCATTTAGATGCTTCCTCACCATACACATCTGTCTAAAATAGATTACACTAGCATCCTCCCCAAAGATGTTCTTTCATAACCCCCCCACCCATTTCTGTCTGTGATGCCACGGATGTCTTGTGTCTCAAGCCACAAATGCCATTTGTGAGCTTCCCTGTTGGCCACTCCCTGGACCCAAATGACTGTCACACACTCCCTACTGCTCTAAAAGGATGTGAGTCTGTTATCTAATTCTGTGATCACATCACATAAAACATAAAACTTAGATTAAATAATTACAATTTCTTTTTCTTCAGATTGTCAGTCAAGTTGACCTCTCACCTTTATTGCCATCACTCACTACCTTGATTCACCTCCCTTCTAAATGCTTGGAACCCATTTCCAACATGACTTTCCTTTAGTTGGTCTAGTTGGTCTCATTCAAAAGTTCACAGTGGTCTCTGGTGCATGGGTTTTAGGGCTTCATAATCTGTCTCTTCTGGGCCCAATTTCCCCCTCACACCCTCATACCCTCACACTCTCCTCCTCTTCTGGTCAGATTTATTTCCTCATGGTTCCCCACATGCACATCCTGCCTCGGGGCATCCTGGAAGGCTGTCCTTCCATTTTCACTTCTCCCAGGCAACCCCAGCTTGCAGGAGCCCTTTCAGTCTCTCTACTGCCTCAGCCCACTTGGCGCTCCCCTTTTCCCAACTCCTGAAGTCAGTACCACCCCGCTTAGCAACGTCCTGTAACAGTCTCATCCTGTCACTCTTTTCTCCTCTTCTGGATTATAAGATGCACTTGGCAGGCCCTACACATATACTAACCCATTTTCCCCCATCCCAGACTCCAAAGGTTTCCCCAATAAATGCTGACTGGTAGAATCATGTCCAAAAAGGAGCCCATTCAAAGAGAGATCACGTACCTTGATATAAGGCACTTTTAATACTACCCAAACTGTAAGAATGTAAGACTTGAATACCTTCAAGCCCCATGGAATTAACAGTTGTTTCGGGCAGGCAGTAAATCATGACATATTGTCAGGGAAGGGACTGGGAGGCAAGCAAGGTACCTAGGATGCAACATTTAAGGAGGCACTCACTATTCTCAGGTGCCATTTAAGGAGGCACTCACTATTCTCAGGTGCCAACCCCACACTGCATGGTGGCCCTCATCCCAGCCCTGTGCATATGAAAAATGAGACTCTCAACAATCAAAAAACAAACTAAACCACATCAAGAGATACATCCAAGGCAAGCTACAGAAAAATCATTCCCAGGGCCATAGAGAACAGACTAAGACTTGGTTTCCTGGTCCACCACTGACTCAGGACAAAATGGCGGCAGCACTATGGCATTAGCTTAAAGGAAAAATGCATTCTTATGGAAGCAGCTTTGAAATGGAGAGCAAATCCTAGATTCTAAGGGCCTAGAGGACCAGAGCTGCTGCTGGGAACGGCTCTTCTCTCCTGGTTCATCCTCAATATAAACTCACTCTGGCCTCAGTTGCTTCTTCCCAGTGGATGCTGAGAACACCAGTCAGTTTGAAGTTAACAAGGATGAGACAAGGCACTATTCAATCTGGAAAAATTCTCACATGATCACTTAACTCTGCTAGACAAACCCGTTAGCATACCACATCTTCCTCATATGTCTACACATTTCATTGCTTTCCTCTTAAATTCATTCACTTTTTCCTGAATCAGTGCTTTATGAGCAGAAAGGGATTCCAAGATTTTATGAAGATGAAGTTAGATTTCACACGCCCAAATTTATCAAACTGAAGGGAGAAATTTAAAGAAGGTTGCTAAAAATTCTGTTATATTTGGCTTTTTAGAATGTTTCTTTTTATTTATTTTTTTTAACATTTATTTATTTTTGAGAGACAGAGAGAGACAGAGCAGGAGCGGGGGAGGGGCAGAGAGACAGGGACACACAGAATCTGAAGCAGACTCCAGGCCTGAGCTGTCAGCACAGAGCCCGATGCGGGGCTTGAAGTCATGGACCATGAGATCATAACCTGAGCCAAAGTCAGATGCTTAACTGACTGAGCCACCCAGGTGCCTCTAAAATGTTTCTTTTTTAAAAAATGTTTATTTATTTATTTTGAGAGAGAGAGAGAGAGAGCAGGGGAGGGACAGAGGGAGGAGAAAGAGAATCAATCCCAAGCAGGCTCAGTGCTTTCAGCACAGACCCCAATGAGGGGATTGATCTCACGAATGATGAGCTCATGACCTGGGCCAAATTCAAGAGTTGAACATTTGACTGACTGAGCCACTCAGGTACCCTGAGAATGTTTCTTAAATTCACAGATAGAAAAACAAGAATAACAGTGGTAACAATATAAAGTGACTTCAAAGGCATGTTTTTCCCACACTGAGCATTCTCAGACCTGAAGAAGATACTAAGATAAGGATTGGAGAGAAGCACGGATGCCTTGGAAGTGATGAAGTTCATGTGACAACTCCTTGGAAAACAGCAGAGAATGGATCCTTCTGAAGCAATGAAGAAGGTGCCCTCAGCCTCTTCTGAATGACCTTCCTTTCTGAGTATCTTTGACTTTTTCCACAGAATCCAAATTCTCCTCTGGGGCCAATGGAATATCCTTCTGAGTCATTTTCCGAACATGCTGGCACTCACTATAGTCACAATGACGTCATGGGGAAATGTTGTATTGCTAAGTACAATTATGTTGTATTTCAAATGTCAGCACATTCTGATGTGTAGGTGGCCCAAAGAATGGGAAAGTATTATGTCACTGAGGATAACAGAGCTTATTTTCAAACAGAAAAGAAAAAGGAGGAGAAAGGGAGGGAGAAAAAGAGAGAGACTGCTTGATGTACTGAAGCTGGAAAGAGACCTTAGTGGCTCATCTAATCCAATTTTCAACATTTAAGGAGGATTAGCATTAAACCTTAACAGCCAACTAAAAATCCTTATACTTTTGAATCAGCTACAAAGAAGGAAATGATGAACTTCCCTCTAAGTTTAAAAGAAAAAGAAAAAAACAAAAAAAAAAAAGAAAAAGAAATAAAAAAGAGGCTCATGAAAGTAGTGGCCAAACAGGCAAAGACACACACAACAAAAATATCCTTCCTAATACCCAAAGACAATATTTAAGCACTATTCTTTGAGCATTTTGCAGCTTTCAGGGATGGTTTACATGCTATAAAACCCATCCATTGTAAATGGGTTCAACTATTTTTTTAAAGTATGCTCCACACCTAGCATGGAGCCCAATACGATGCTTCAACTCATGACCCTGAGATCAAGACCTGAACTGATATCAAGGGTGGGAGGCTTATCTGACTGAGCCACCCAGACACCCCAAAAATTCAATGATTTTTTTAAATGTTTATTTTTATTTATTTTTTGAGAAAGAGTGTGAGTGCACACATGAGTGGGGGAGGGACAGAGAGAGAGGGAGAGAGAGAATCCCAAGCAGGCTTCACACTCAGCGCTGAGCCCGACATGGGGCTCAATTTCACAACCGTGAGATCACAACCTCAGCTGAAATCAAGAGTCAGATGCTTAACCAACTGAGCCAACCAGGTACCCCAAAAATTCAATGATTTTTAATGAACACATTTAATAAATTAATTTAAGTGATGGTGCAACCATCACCACAACCCAGTTTTGGAACATTTCTATGAACTAAAAAAACTTCCTTAGGACTATTTGTAGTCAATCTCTGCTCCAAGAAACCATCACTATGCTTTCTGTCTCTATAAATTTGCCTTTTTTGGAAATTTCAAATAAATGGAATCATACTCTATGTATTTTTTTTTGCACTGGCTTCTTTCACTTAGCATAACATTGCTGAGATTCATCCATGTTGTAGCAATGAGGTAATAGTCCATTCCTCTTTATTGCCAAATAGTATTCCATTGTATGTGAACAATACATCTCGTTTATACATTCACCAACTGATGGACATTTAGATTCTGTCCAGTTTGGAGCTATTATGAATAATGCTACCCTGAGTGTTCATGTTAAAGTCTTTTTGTTTTCATTTCTCTTGGGTAGGGTTCTAGGAACAGAATTGCTGAGTTATATAGTCAGTTTATGCTTAGCATTTTAAGAAACTAGCAAAACAGTTTTCTAAAGTGGCTATACCATTTTATATTCCTACCAGTAATTTGTGAGGGTCCTAGTTTCTCCACATCCTCATCAGCTCTTGATACTGTCTATGTATTTTTTATCATAGCCATCTTAGTGAGTGGGCAGCGATATCTCATCACGGTTTTAATTTGCATTTCCCTAATGGCTAATGACATTGAGTTCTTTTTTAAGGACTTCACGAACCATTCATGTATCTTCTTTGGTGGAAGGTATGTCTATTCACATCTTTTTTCTTTTCTTTTTTTTTAAGTTTTTATTTAAATTCCAGTTAGTTAACATACAGTATAATATTAGTTTGAGTACAACACAGTGAATCAACATTTCCATATCAGCTGGTGTTGGGAGCCATTTCTGAACTCGCCAAGTTGAGAATACTCCTTGTGACAGGTTAAGGCCTCCTGCCATCAGATGATGACCAATATCTACCCCCCACTTAATCGTTTTTGCTTGAGCACCGAACCCCCAAGGCACCTTGTTGATTGGTATTGGGAGTGACTTGTCCCCTTATTCTGGTCCTAAAATGCTGACTGCACCTTGTGAAGGAACTTACTGTAGGAACTTCTTCTTTTGTGATTATGGGAGCAAACACTGCATTTCCTGAGAATCCTATTTTTCTTATACTTCCCCTTAAGCAAACAGGCTATTGACCCCTGCTCACAAAGAACTAACTTTTGCCTTTGCTATGCTAAAAACATTGTCTTGTATTTAAATGCTAAAGATACCTTCCTTCCCCATATGATAAGCATCTAAATCACTTACATCAATCACTGTTGATAAAGGTTATGCATGAGTCTTCTGCAAATCTATGTTCTGGGAAATTTTTAGTATCAGAGAAATTTATCATCAGGAATTCATTGTCTAAGGCAAATGCCACTTCTGTGCTGTTCCCCATACACTTAACCATAAATAAAGCTGAGTCTCAGTCAGTGCAGAGATGCCTGCCTGGTGATCAGAAAGAATCTCGTGGCTCTCTCATCCCTCCCTTTCGCTGACGCCATCCATCCTTCAGGGAGCCCTGGACCTGCTGGAGCTGGACTCCGGCAAGCTGGTACTCATCTCAAGTGCTATTCTTAATTCCCGTCACCTGTTTCACCCATTGCTCCCCACCTCTGCCCTGGTCATGAGTGTGTTCTCTATAGTTAAGAGTCTGTTTCTTGGTTTGCGTCTCTCTCTTTATTTTTCCTTTTTCTTGTTTGTTTTGTTTCTTAAATTTCACATATGAGTGAAACCATATGGTATCTGTCTTTACCTGACTGATATTTCTCTTATTAGCATTATACGCTCTAGCTCCATCCACATCATTCCCAAGTGGCAAGGTATCATTCTTTTTATGGCTGAGTAATATCCCATTATATATATACCTATGTGTTCACATCTTTCAACCGTTTTTTCGTTGGGTTGTTTGTAGTCTCACTGAAGTGTAAGAATTCTTTATATATTGTAGAAACAAGTCCTCAATCAGATATATAATTTGAAAATACTTTCTCCTAGGCTGTGGCTTTTCATTTTCTTAACAGTGTCTTTTGACCACTTATTTGAATTGCAAAGTATCTTAATTTAAATGAAGTCTAAGTCTGGGGCACCTGTGTGGCTCAGTTAAGCGTCCGACTTGATCTTAGCTCAGGTATTGATCTTAGTCAGGGTTGTGGATTCAACCCTGCTTTGGGCTGCATGCTGGATGTGAAGGCTGTTTGTTTTTTTTTTTAATGAAGTTGAATTTATCAATTACTTTATGGCTTATGCTTTTGATGTTGTATCTGAGAACTCTTTGCTTAAACCAAGATTGGTAAGATTTCTTCCTGCATTTTATTTTAAGAGTTTTCTAGTTTTAGCACCTACATTTAAGTTTACCTACGATCCATGATTGAGTTGATGATGGGAAACAAGGATCTAAGTACTTTTTTTTTTTTTTTTTTTTTTGGCATACCTGGTTGGTCCAGCACCATTTGTTGAAAAGAAAATCCTTTTCCTGTTCAATTGCCTTGGCACCTTTATTGAAAGTCAATAGACCATAAATGCCTATCCTTATGCCAATACCATGTCTTGATTATTCTAGCTTTATAATGTTTTTAAATTGTGTAGTTTAAGTCCCCCAACTTTCTTTTTCAAGTTTATTTATTTATTCTGAGAGAGAGAGCGCAAGTGAGAGAGGGGCAGGGGGTGTGGGGGGAGAGTCCCAAGTAGGCGCCGCACTGTCAGTGCAGAGACCCACCCAGGGCCTAAACTCATGAACCAAACCATTAGATCATGACCTGAGCTGAAATCAAGAGTTGGATGCCCAACTGACTGAGCCACCCAGGTGCCCTTGCTTTTCTTTTTCAAGATTGTTTTGGCTATTGAATTTCCAAATAAACTTTAGGATCAGTTTGTGAATTTGTACAAAGCGGTTGCTGGGATTTTGACAGGGATTGCATTAAATCTATTGATCAACTGAGGAAGAATTTCGGTCTTAACATTGAGTCTTTCCATTTATTGAGATCCTCTTAAATTTCTCTCAGAGAGATTTTACAGTTTTCAGTCTTCAACTGCTTTGCTAAGTTCCTAAGTATTTTTTAATGCTATTATGAAGGAAATTATTTTCTTAATTTCATTTCTATGAACATGACTGTTCATTATTAATACATAAAACTATGACTGATTTTTGTACATTAATCTTGTACCCTGAGACATTGATAAATTGTTTATTCGTTCAATTAATGTTTTTATAGATACCTTAGGATTTTCTACATATAGGATAAATGTCATCTGTGAATATAGACCATTTAATTTCTTCCTTTCTAATTTGGATGCCTCCCCCCGCCCCACGTTTTGTTTTTGGTCTTATTGTACTGCCAGACAGAAGTGGTGGGCACAAATATTCTTGTGCTGTTCCCAATCTTAGGGAGAAAATATTTAGTCTTTCACCATTAAGTATAATATTAACCATAGGTTTTTCACATCTGCCTTTTATCGGGTTGAGAAGATTCCCTTCTATTGTTAGTTTGTTGGAAATTTTTTTTTTATCATGAAAGGATGTTGGATTTTTGTCGAATCATTTTTCTGCACCTATTGACATGGCTCTTTATTCTTTATTCTATACATATAATGTATTACAGTACTTTTCATTTGTTAAACCAACTTTCCATTCCTAATGAATCTCACTTGATTCTGGTATACAATTCTTTTGATGTCGCCAGATTCGGTTTGCTACGGTTTTGTTAAAGATCTGTGTTCATGGAAAATATTGGTCTATAGTTTTCTTATGATTTTATTTTGTCTGGCTTTAGTATCAGGGTAATTCATAGAATAAATTGGGAGTTATTCTCTTTCCTCAGCTCTCTAAAAGAATTTATAAAGAAAAAATATTTCATTTAAAAATATTTGATAGAATTCATCAGTAAAGCCTGAGCTTTTCTTTGTGTAAAGATTTTTAATTACTACTTACATTTATTTACTTGTTATGAGTTTATTCAGATTTTCTATTTATTCTTGAGTCAATTTTCCTAATTCGTACATTTCTGGGAATTTGTCCATTTCCTCTAAATTGTCTAATTTGCTGGCATAATATGAATAGTTATTCATAATATATAATCCTTTTAGTTTATACAGAATCAGTAGTGATGTCCCTGATTTCATTTCTAATTTTGATAAGTTGTACCTTCTTTCTTATTTTATTAGCCTAGCTAGAAAATAAATACTTTTATTTTCCCTTGTGATTTCTTCTTTGCCTCATGTGCTATTTAGAAGTATGTTATTTAATTTCCAAATAAATGGTTTTTTTCTAGATTTTTTTTCTGTTGTAAATTTCTTTTCTTTCTTTTCTTTTTTTTTAATTTGAGAGAAAAAGAGAAAGTATGAGTTGGGGAGAGGGGCAGAGGGAGAGAGAGAATCTTAAGCAAGCTTCATGCTCAGCACAGAGCCCAACATAGGGCTGGATCCCACAACGTTGGGTTCATGACTGTAGCCGAAATCAAGAGTTGGTTGCTCAACAAACTGAGTCACCCAGGTACCCTGTTGTAAATTTCTAAGTTAGCTCTGCTGTGGCCAAAGAACATACCTTAAATGATTTCGATCTTTTTAAATTTACTAAGACTTGTTTTGTGACCTAGCATAACATCTATCCTGAAGAATGTTCCATGTATGTTTGAGAAGAATGTGTTTTCTACAGTCAATGGATAGAGTGTCACATGTTGGTTATGATAAATTGATGGACAGTATTGTTCAAGATATCTGTGCCTTCTATACCCTTGCTTTTCTATCTAGTTGTTCTACGAACTTCTGAGAGGGCAGTATTGGAATCTCCAACTATTGCTGCTGAATAATTTATTTCACCTTTCTCTTCTGTCACTTTTTGCTTCATACATTTTGGGCTGCTGTTGTTAGGTGTGTATACATTTATCATTGTCATATATTTCTAATGTATTAATCCTTTTATCATTAATAAATGTCTTTTTTGTTTTCCCCTAATATTTCCTGTCATAAAGTCTATTTTGTCTGATTTTAATATAGTCACTCCAGCTAGCAAACTACTGCTTGCATGATGATTTTTTTTTTTATCCTTTTACTTTCATCCTATTTGTGTCTTGAAATCTAAGGTGTGTCCTCTGTAGACAGCATATAGGCAGGTCTTGCTTTTTTATCCAGTCTGACAACCTTTGCTTTTTGAGTGGGGTATTTAGTCTATTTACATTTAATATAATGATTGATACAGCTGCTAGCAATAAATCTCTTAGTCTTTATCTGGGAATGTCTTTGTTTTTCATTCATCTTTGAAGGACAGCTCAGCTGTACATGAAATTCCTGGTTGACAGATTTTTCTCTCAGCAGGAATATATTATCTTATTGCCTTCTGACTTCCACTGTTTCTGATGAGACATCATCTATTGACTGTATTTTTTTCTATACCACCTTCCTCTTCTTCTGGAACTCTTATAACATATACGTTGATATGCTTGATGTTGTCCCACAGGTCTCTGAGCCTCTGTTCATATTTCTTCAATTATTAAACAATCTTTGTTCTTTAGATTGAATAATTTCTTTTGCTCCACCTTTCAGTTCACTTATTTTTCCTTCTGCCCTTTAAGTCTGCTATTGAGTACCTCTAAGAATTGTTCATTTCACTTAAGTTATTGTACTTTTCAACTCCAGAATTTCCACTTGGTTCTTTGTTTTTTAAAACATCTCTCTTTATTGAGATTCTGTATTCATTGAGTCTTTCTTTTAATTCTTTAAATATGGTTTCCTTTAGATCTCTAAGGGTATTTAAATAGCTGCTTTGCAGTCTTTTTCTGCTAAGTCCTACATCTGAGGACAGACACAGACACGGTTCCTATTAACTGTCTTTTTCCTGTGTACGGATCATGCTTTCTTGTTTCTTTGAATGCCCCTAAATTTTTTGTTGAATATTGGACATTTTAGATCACATATGGTAGCAACTTTGGATTCTGACTTTTTCCCAGAGAATTGTTGTTTTGCTTATATAGTAATTTGCCTGGACTAAGTCTATGAAATCAGTCTCCTATACACGGTACAGTTGCTGGTGTCCTTACTCAATTTTTTTTGTTTTTATTTTTAAGCTTTTTCTGGCTTTCTAGAAGTCATCCTCATGTCTGCATCGCTTTGTGTCCTACCAAAGACTAGTCAGAGGTTTCGCTCAAACACCTTCAGCCAGAAAGGCTTCTCCTCTCTGCTTCTGACTGTGTGTGGGCTGGGGAGTATGTTCAAACTTCAGGCTGAAGTTTTTCATGTCTGCCCCAGCTTTTACTTTCTGCTGGCTCTGTCCCATCTCTTCTGCGTGCACGCAGGCTCTGCTGGCCAGGGACATGTGGGTGTTTTGGGCACACTCCATCTCTGCTACTCATGCATACAGACTCCGGTCAATCTGGGACACCTGGAGAGCTATCGAGCCCCTGATAGCTGTCTCACCTCCCCGAACTACCCAGTATGTCCCCAGCTAGACCACTGGTCCATTGCTTGCCCCAAAGAGGACTGTAAACTCCAGATAGTGGAGCTACTGGCTCTTCTTACTGATTTACCATGGACATGACCACTTTAACTAAAAATACTCCAAATAGAATATTCTGGAAGTGGCAGCAAGGCTGCTGGTTTTCACAGCCTGCCCTGCTCTGGTTGAAATAACACACTGACAGAGCTGGGGAGGAGGGAATGGGAGCAACCCGAGGTGAGAACGCCACAGGCTCACGCTGTTCCTACCCAAAGTTTAGCAGTTTTCGTGAACAAATGCTTGCTTCCCAGTTTGTTGCATGGCTTTGGTCAATTTTTAGCGAGCTGAAATGGATATTTTTGACAATCTTTTTCCAGCTTTCCAGTTACTTTTTGGGAGGAGGATTTGTCCACCTCCTCATTCCGTCATGCTAAAAGTCAGTATCTCAGCCACACTTTACATTTTGCTATAATTAGAAGTATTAATGCTGTTAAAGAGCAGAACTATACAGGTGAAAATATTGCCGTGAAATGTTGTTTTCAAAGAAAAATGTTTGTTTTTTGTTTTCTGAGGAAAAAAATCAACCAACAAACAAAGATGAGAGAAGATCTAAGCTTAAATGATTATTTCATTAGGTTAAGTTAAGAAATCTCATTTCTCAGGGGCACCTGGGTGGCTCAGCTGGCTAAGTGTCTGACTTTGGCTCAGGTCATGATCTCACAGTTCGTGAGTTCGAGCCCCGCATTGGGCTCTGTGCTGAAATCTCAGAGCTTGGAGCCTGCTTCAGATTCTGTCTCCGGCTCTCTGCCCCTCCCCCACTCACACTCTATGCCTCTCTCTCTCTTTCTCTTACATATAAATGAATATTTAAAAATTAAAATTAAAAAAAAAGCTCATTTCTCAGAAGCAATACACCTAGGGCCCTACAGCTTGACTCCTTCACATACGCGCAAGGAATGACACGCTTCACTAGAAAAAAGTTAGTCCCAAAGCATCTCAGTCACGACAGAGCACCCGCCCAGCTGCTTTTCCCACTTTTCTATCGTATGCCTCAACCATGGTCATGAGATACACAATGGACATTCCTATAATTTTGTTTGAAGGTTCCATCAAAGTCCTTCAACCTGGCCATTTGTCTGTCTTCCTTTCTCTATCACCCCTGACAGACTGAGGCCCGTCAGGCAAGTCACTTGGGCTCTGGACACTGTCACAGCCCCAAGGAAGGAAGAGAAAACCTGCTCCATGCATCCAGTAATCCAGTCTCGTAGAACTGGAGAAGACTTAGAGATTTTTGGGGGGCAAAACCTCTCATGTTCAGATGGGGAAATGAAGGCTTAAGGGAGTTAAGGGGATTATCCCTTCCAGGGTATGATAAAGAGTATGTCATGCTGATAAAATAGGCAAAAGACCTTAGAAATCATTACTGGAATGAGTGAGGGATCAGGCTCAGGGCCAATGACTAGAAATGGTTTCAGGAAGATCAAACACATTTTCAAAAACACTGGACGTGAAGGCTCCTGAGGTTGATTTTTCCCACTCCTTCCCTCTCTCTTACCTTAGCAAAGAAAATCCAGGCTGCACACTGCCCTGGGGCCATAAGGCTTTTTAGCTTCACTGTGCTGAGCATGAGAAAGAATCCTAAAATTCCACTGGAAGAAGAAAATATTCTTTTGTTAGTGAGGCTTGTCTTCCTTTAGCCAATAGCTATTTCTGTTACACTTTACCAGCCAGTTTCTAATTATTACAGAACCTCTATCTCATCTGTGCTTTCTAGTGATCTCTGGATAAAAATATCAAATATTTAAAAACCCACGAAGCTCTAATTTTATGAGGAGCCAAGAAAAGAGTGTTTCATTGGGTGGGGGCAAGAGGGGAGGAAGTGTAGAAACTTGGGAAATCTCTAGCTAAGTCATGAAAGGAAAAAAAATGTGGAGGACAATACCTCCTGCTCCCTCCCATATTATTTCTGGAGATTGGTGCTTGCCAAGGTAGAGCTTCCATTTTTTTTTTCAGGCAGAACAAACTGCCAGAAAAAGACTTCCACAGTGAAACTCACCATATGGGGACAGAGAGTCTGGACCAGCTCCTGGGTTCAAGGTAAGAATCTAAAGGGGAGGACTGGGTCCAGTAGCAGAAGCCCCCTCAACCAGGCTGAGCTACACAGAAGCTATGCTTTGGGAATGATGCCTAAGCCCATCTGGTGACCTGAAAGACCACACCCCATGGGACCCCTAGAGGTCTGCAGCAACCAGGCCTTGGCCTAGCAGTGGACAGGTAATAGTGGCCTACACTGGAATCCATTTTTAAAAATTTTTTTAAATGTTTTATTTATTTTTGAGAGAGAGAGAGAGGCAGAGAGAGGGAGACACAGAATCCGAAGCAGGCTCCAGGCTCTGAACTGTCAGCTCAGAGCCCTATGCGGGGCTCAGACTCATGAACCGTGAGATCATGACCTGGGCTGAGGTCAGCCGCTTAACTGACTGAGCCACCCAGGCACCCCCAATGAAATCCATTTTTGAAAACATCACGGTGTGGCCAAGGAAAAAGCAAAGGGCACTCCAAACAGTGGTCACTCTTCCTTGCATTCGGAGGCAGGGCAATTGGAGAAGAGAGACTCCACGATAGAGGCTGACTTCCTATAACTATATCAAGTGGGGGCTTGAGTGTAACTTTTATTAGAAATTGAAAAGCAAGAGATATGACTGTAGTGGTACCCCAACCAGGGAGCCAGGTTATACAAGCTGTACCTCATTGGTACCTCCAGGGCCTTAGATGCCACCCTGCCATCTCACCTTTATTATAGGCACTGGTGTGTGGCTCCAACATAGACCAGGAGCTCTGAGCAGGCAGGGCCCAATCTTGGGCTTCTCTGATTTTCCCAACAGAGCCAAACATGGTACCTTGGTCAGCGTAGGTATTCCATAAATGTTTGACAGGTTTACTGACTGGATTGAATTAAATACCGGTAAGGCCAAATTTCACAGAAACGTGTGCCTTCGAGTCATTAGATTAGATTAGTTTACAGCCGCACTCAGACAGGACCAAGGACAGGGACGAAGGTTCCCTTGTGTATATTTCAGCCTCTTGGATGCTGATGACCTGCAAAGTTTGTTCACATTTGCATCTGCAGTCACAGGAGGCTTGGCAGCTATGGATGAAGATAGTCAGTCATTCACACCCGAAAAGCAAGGAGGCCCAGTGGGTAAGCAGCCGGCTGGATATTGAGTGACCTGGGCTATGCCCACTGATCCTCATAACTTTGACCAAATCTCCCTGTTCCTCCTTTTTTTCTTGCCTCAGGTTCTGTGTTGTTAAAGCAGGAATAAGCATAGTGGTCCTCACCCTACCTTATGGAAATCAGAGACTTTCAGAACAGAAAGCCTCCCCAACCCAAAATCTCACTTTATTAACAAACAAACTGAGGCCTGAGCATGATTCGAATCCAGGTTTCCTGGCTCGTTCAAAGGTTCTCCACAGTATGGAGAGCCTGGGTGGCTCAGTCAGTTGAGGGACTCACTCTTGATTTTGGTTCAGATCATAAGCCCCATATCAGGCTCCACACTGAGCATGGAGCCTGCTTAAGACTCTCATTCTCTCTCTCTCTCTCTCTCTCTCTCCCCTCTGTCCCTCTCCCCCAATTGCACATGTGCTCACTCTAAAATATACAAAAAATTAATAAATAAAGGTCTTCCACAGTGCTTCAAACTTCACCATGAAGATACGTTCTTGACTCAAGAGACAGAAGACATGCTGCAGGTGCCCATGGCCACTGCGAGGTTGGGAGTAAAAAGTGAGGTGCCCAATGTTCCAGGGCTGCTCCTGGTGGCATCCAGCCCTGCCTCCAGGGACGTAACAACTTCGCACATGCCTGTGCTGTCTCCCACACCCCTACCTTCTGATCCTTCCCTCTCCTCTCCACTTCCAGCCAGAGGAAGGGCATGATTCCACGTCCCATATCCCCTTACACACTCTGCTAGAACAGAGCCACTCAGGTCTATGCCCAACACACTTGGGAAAGCATCTACTACTCCTTCCCATCCCTTGCCTGGTATGCCTGTGACTCATTTCTAAATTATTCATGGGTCCCCTCTCTTTCTCCTTCCACACTCAGCTCTCTACCCCTCCCTCTGGAGGCAGATCTGAAAAGCAATTAAGAGGATCCTAGAAGTAAAATAGTTTGGGGTCCCCATTAATGTGTCTCTGGGTCAAGGCTACTACTGTCCCCTCAGGCCTCCGTGACTCCTTCTGAGCTCCTCCAGGGTCTCTGAAGGTGATAACTCTTAGTCTGAGATATGGTCACGGAGGAATCATGCAATGACATGGGGGAAACTGACACATTCTTAAGAGTTCAAGCTTTGTCCTGAAGCCTGGGGCGGGGGTAGAATGTAATAGAGTTATATTGATTCACACAAAGATTTCCAAAACTTTTAAGTATAAAACCCTGATTTTTCATGTTGGGTTATAAGAAAGTTGCAGATTAAAAGGGGCAGAAATGGAGCTAGAATATTGCCCCACAAGGCCAGCATCAATGGGCTGTGAACTGGACTGCTCTATTCCAAATAACCAAACAATGGGTGCCCTTCCCTCTGCACTGTGTTTGCTGGTGCTGCCAAATAACCAGACCCAAAAGAGAACAAGTACCCGGACACCAGAGCAGCACTAACACTCATGCCACCCAGTCCTAGCTAACGGGCAGCTGACAAGTTCTGACCACATCGACAGGAACGGAGAAGATGACTCGTGTCAGTATTTTCCTGAAACTTAGCGGAGGATGATAAATAAATCACTCTGAGGCTCAAATGCAAAAGCAAACTGTACAATATTGATACGTTTTGTCCTAACACACCTGTAAATCAGAAACAGCCAGTCACACGCCAGCTTTTTGACTCTGGGAAGAACCACTGCCTCACAAGGCACACTCTTTTATGCACGGGAATAAGGGGTCTGGCTTGGCAACTGCTCATGGTGTGTTAACGTTGTATTCATAGTCAAGCTGAGCAGACAGATCATAATAATGGCCATCACTTACTGGGCCAGGCACAATGCTTAGGGTTCACACATCTTAATTAGTATACATGAGCATCCTGTCCTTGTATTATCTTTCCATTTTACAGATGAGGAAACTAAACTAATGCTTGGGAGAACTAGGGCAGCTTGCTCAAAGCGCAAACAAATTAGCAAACAGCAAGGTTGGAATTCAACCCAAGACTGGACTTCCCACCATATCAGAACACAGGCCGTGAGACTGTCCATTTCTCAGCACAATAAAGTCAAGTGAAGTGGGGATCATAGCAGGAAAGAGGGGAGAGGGTGAGTATGAACTCCATCTATATGTATCCATCCCATTGGTCTGAGGACCTCCCAAGGCCAAGGATTAAGGGCCACTTTGTTGTCTATATGTCTCCTAGTCACTGGTTTCCAAAACCTGTTTCTCAGGGTCTTGGGATTCAGTCAAGGCTTTTTAGAGATCGTCCTCTAGGGAAAAGGCAGGGGCCAAGCAAGTAGCTGAATGGGTACAATTCTGGACCCAAGTCTTCCCTTGAACAGAATCTGATTCAACATTTTATATATTGAAGTTCTGTTTAAGAATTGCCTGTGGAGGGGCGCCTTGGTGGCTCCATCGTTTGAACATCCAACTCTTGGTTTCAACTCAGGTTATGATTTTGGTTCATGGGTTCGAACCCTGTGTCTTGGGATTCTCTGTCTCCCACTCTCTCTGCCCCTCCCCTGCTTGAGCGCTCTCCCTCCCTCCCTCTCTCTCCCTCTCTCTCTCTCTCTCAAAATAAATAAACATTAAAAAAAAAAAGAACTGCTTGTGGAGAGAAAAACACTGGGGGAATCTTGGCTCTTGTGCAAGTTTGAAAACCACTGCCCTGGCCGAGGAACTTATGCAGGACACGGTACCCCGGGCCCCATGCTGGCCCCGAGCTCCGGAGGACATCCATGACAACCCGCTGATGGCCGAGGGAGCTGGGTCCAGACCTGCATGGCCACCACTCTCTTCTGCCCCTCCTTTGGATAACTGGTAGTGACTCTGGACTTGACAAAGACAGCAGGCAGTACACACACACATACAGATTAATAGTGCCAGGGGCTTTCTGTTAAGCTTACCTGGCACAGCAGCTTCCGTGGAACCTGTAGAAATACAGGAACGGAAAGTCTGGGACACTGAAGAGATCACCTGAGGGGCACAGCAAGAGTGAGACAACGGCACACACGCCCCCACCCCCAGCTGTCCTGGAAAACACAAGGCCATAGTCTTTAGCACAGCAGCTATCTGAGCACTGAGCTGCGTGGCACTGAATTCACTCTGGCATTCGCAGGTTTCTAGGTTAGTGGCATTGACTTAAAATAATAGCGTGATGCTCATAATGCCTATTTAGCAAGAGTCCGTCCTGTGCAGGGCCCTATGCTAAAAGCTCTAGGTACAATACCTCTTTCAGTCCCTGTAACTACTGTGTGGTGTTTTATCATCCCCCATTTAACTGCTGCTCAGAGAAGTTAAGGGATTTGTCTAGGATTGCACAACTCTTGAACTGTGAAGCCAGAAGTTTCACCCCAGTCACTCCAGACCCTACAATCTCCTCGTCACCAGGCGGCCATCCTGGCCCAAGGAAGAGTGTAGGACAAAAAGAATCTTCTTTTTTTCTTAAGGATTGTTCTATTCTTTTCTGCCTTATGTCTAAAAAAACACTGAATGCATGCCTCTGACATCTTTTTTTCATTTTGTGTTTAATTACTGCACAAACGGCGTGGGGGCCAGAACAACCGTGCTTACTCATTTGGGTGTAAGGTCCAAAGGGTACATTTATTTCTAGTGAAGTCAGTCCATTCTTCTAGTTCCACTTGGTGCAAGAGGAAATAATCACACATATTGGCTGCTTCCCTCTCTGGAATTTGAACTTGGTCACAAACAAGAAGTCAGGAGATTAAAAAAGCAAAAAGCCTTCCAAAAATGTCCAGAGGAAAGGAATTAAGCATTTCCACAGCAGATAGCCTAATCCTTCCAAATCTGGAATTTCTGAGACTCTGGGGGAGCCGGACCTTCCAGACCCCCAGGCTTCGATCTGTCTCTCCGGATCTGGATGGACTGGAGCAAGGAGGGCTGGTCTCCCTAAGGACTCACTGTATGTTAGATGTGCATGCAACATACAGACAGGAATGCCTTGGTCGCCGAACTTACTAATCAAGAGTTTCAGAACAAGACGCAATGGGCTGCTACACTTCCTCCGAGACATAACTGATTTCAAATCATTCAACCACCTCTTGGCAAGGAGAGTCCTGATTCTAGGTCCCTAGAGGGTTTTTATCATGACTATTCCTTTGTTTCGTTTGTGCGTACGTGTGCGTTCTTAGCCACGAAAGGGTGGGTCTCTTGGGACCTGGTTTTTGTGCAGCCCAACAAGAGGCTCAGAGCTCTGGCTTTCTTCCTGCCACGACTCCCCTGAGCACTTCTCTCGTCTACGTGGACCTGCACTGGTGGAGGGGCTTTGCACATGACACCATCAGGCTCAGACACCTAGTGCATGAAAAACATGGCATCTGTAGAAGTCCCTTTCTACACAGAGGCAACAGCGAGGTAACCCTAGGCACCCCAGCCCCAGAGCCAGTGAGGCGACAGTCCATGCAGGGTTTGCTCTCTCTCTGGCAGCTGTGGTTCTTGGCCCTGTTCCAATTTCCCTTTCAGTTTCAGAGAAACTGCGGTGCAGTCAGTGTGATGATGAGGAGGGGCAGAGAGGAGATCAACTAAGTGCAGGACCTCAAGATTCTTCTGGGGCCGCCTCCTCTCTGCACCCAGGCTGTCATCAGAAATGCTCCAGGGACGTGAATAGGATTCACAGAGCACTGGCAGCCTTTCCGGCCCAGCACAGGCTGCCAAGGGGCTCTAACGATCAGCGGAGTGGTCAGAGGTGGGCTGGGAGGGAGGAAGGCAAAAGAAAAATCACGGTCCTAGGGAATTTACCAGTCACGTGATAACCTTCACCCAAATCCTAAAAACCGATCTTATAAATTATTGAGAGAGAGAATAGCTTATCTTTGAGCCATTTCTATAACTTCTACACATTTCTCACATGGTACTAGTTGACCATGCCTGTTTCTCCTTTTGTAACCAAGTCCTTGAGAGGCAGGACTGGACCTTACTCATATCCACTGTTAGGATCAACCCCCAATAAGCACTACTGAACCAAGAGTATCTGAAACACCTCAACTCCTCTTGCTTCCCCTGCAGACAATGTTCCGCTTTCCAGTTGGCTATGCTGGTCTTTAATTTCAAACTTGCCCCAAATGCTTGCCCTCTGATGCCTTCACTCTGGCTCCTCTTTTACTAGAGTTCTTGAACAAAGAGGGCGCATGCCAACCTCTAAACAGCAAAGGTTAATGACCACATGACAAATGGCCCTGAAGATGAGGCAGAGTGTGGCTGGCTGGCCCAACCTCAGTAGAATGAAAGCCAGGGACCTAAAAAATTGGTAAAGACGCTCAGAAGACCACACTCCTGCATGAGCAATTGTGGACTGCACAATTTAAGCACAGATTCAGTTGTTCAACAGTTGTAAACATATTTTGTGGCAGCAACATGCAGCTTAGGCAATAAAGTTCTAATTGAGCCCTCACTTTTTTAATTTAAATTCCAGTTAACATACAATGTAGTATTAGTTTCAGGTGTACAATATAGTGATTCAACCCTTCCATATAACACCCGGTGCTCATCATGACATGAACCTTCACTTTTATGCTCCAGTTAAAATCTGCTGACTTTGTGAGTGAGGGAGTGAATTCGAGTTCTCTGAAGATCCTAGAGCATGAAATTGCCATGGTGAAAAGTGTGGCACGATCTCACCACACTCAAGACATTGATATTTGAACATCAGGACAACTTCCTCTCCCCACATTATAGCCCTCGGAACTGGCAGGAAAATGGAAGGTCAGTTCCAAGAAGTAGTTAGTGCTACTTGCTTTATCTCATATGTGAGCAATAGGCACACCAGGTGACAAGGTCATTTCTGGGTCAGATTCCTGTGGTTCTCTCTGCTCTCCTGGATCCTTGAAATTCTCTCCCCTTGAACATACAAGAGAGGGACCCAGTACAAATACACAATGCAAACTACTAGTGCTTACAATGGTCCAAGGGGAAGCAAGGTTCCAAGGTTCTTGAAGCCTCTGCATGAATCATGAGGTTGAAAGATTAGAGGGGGAGGTAGATTTCATCCACCAGGAAGCAAACCCAGTGCCCCAAGGGGGAAAAGTGGCAGGGCCTCAACTAAAGAGAACTATCTACCCGATCCCTACCACCATGTCCCGATGCAGCCAGAAATGTGTCCCATAGGCCCATCATATGCATCTACAAAAATGCTCATCTTTTGACATGCACTCCAAAAGTGTATCCCAAAGGCCCATCATATGCATCTACAAAAACACTTATCTTTCTAGTCACTCAGGAATGAGTGAGAAGGGCAGCTCATTCAAAAGCACTATCAAGAGACCACGAAGACTAGCTTAAATAAGACTGATAACACCAAATGTTAGTGAAGATGTGGAGCAACTGGAACTCTCGGGCATTGCTGAGTAGGGGTGTAAACTGGTATAAACACTTTAGAAAGCTGGCACTTCCTTAAAAAGTTAAATCTACACCCACTCTAAGACACAGAAATTCTGCTCCTAAGAATTTATCCAAGAGACAAGAAGAGATGAAAAGTCCTATAGAAGAATGTTCATGAATGCTTTATTCACAACAGCCCCAAACTGGAAACAGCCCAGGTAAGCATCGGCAGGTGAATGGATAAACAAAAGGAGGTATGTTCATACACTAGCACCCTCCTCAGCAATAAAAGGGAATAAACTGGTGATACATACAACAGCCTAGATGAATCTCTGAACACTAGATTGAATGAAAGAGCCAGATACAAAGGAATACTTCCGGTGTGTTTCCATTTATGTGAGGCTCTAGAATAAACAGAAGTTATCTATGGTACAGAAATCAGATCGTGGTGGTTTTGATGCTAGGTGAGAAGGGAGTAATGAAGAAGGGGCAAGAGGAAACTTCCTACAGTGACAGAAATGGTCTATATCTTGATGGGAGTGTAAGCTACCTGTGTGTATACACTCGTCAAAGTTGATCAAGCCATACACGTAAGATAGGTGCATTTCATACATTAAATTATACCTCCATTTATTAATGTTTTAAAAGTACTACTAAATAATTAAGATACAAGTTAAAAAAAAAAAAAAAAAAAAAGAAGAGGTGAACGGAAACCAAAGGGAAGAAAGCTCTGCTTTAAAAATATCAGCAACTGTTGGGGCACCTGGGTGGCTCAGTCGGTTAAGCGTTCAACTCTTGATTTCGGCTCAGGTCATGGTCTCACAGTTCAAGTTTGAGTCCCACATCAGGCTCTGTGCTGACCGTGCAGAGCCTGCTTGGGATCCTCTCTCTTCCTCTCTCTCTCTGTCCTGCCCCCCTCTCGAAAATAAATAAACTTTAAAAAAATAAATAAAAAGTAAAATGTCAGCAATTGTTACAGACCCTTCATAAAACCACTGGGCCCTGCGGACTTAACTTGGTCTCAACTGGCGCAGGTGTGGGCAATCAGGAGCATGCCCCCCCCCCCGATACTCAGGCCCCTCGGTGGACATTCTAGATAGAAAGTATAATAAGCAAGTGGGGAAGAATAAAGGGTTGTTCTAATTCAAAAAGGGGCTAGACCACTCATGGGTACAATGAGAAAGCTAACGAATTGGAAGGAATTGGAGCTGCCCCATCACAGTAGTCCTTGAATGCCTCTGGAGGAGAGAGATTTTCCTCAGGTGTTTTATTTGCTTAAACTCTGTAACAGTTGTATACCGCTATCAGAAAACATCACCAGGACCCATCAAAGAGTTTAGGGTAATTGACTTGGGTTTATAAAGCTGAGAAAAACTGATCCCACGGTTCTCTTCTAGATTCTGAGCCTCCATCATCTCTCATACCACATTTCTACCTTAATATATCTATCTGCCTGAGTTATCCACTCTACCAAACAAATATAGCCATTTTACTGTGCCTGAGTGCTTTCTGAAGCAACAAGCCACTGCTTACAGCTGCTAGGGTTGTGCACTGCCCAACTTCAAAGGACAGGGCACTGTTCGGCTAGACAACAACAGTGTATGGCAACCCTGAGAGTTTCGAAAAGTTAAAGTGAATCAAAACCTAGACAGTGCCTTCTCATGTGGTTTTCACAGGCAGCCTTCCTACTCTAGTCAGGATTGTTTTGCTACTCAACAGCCCCGAGTCAAGCAGGCACCTAAGGACCAGTCCCTTGATACTAAGGTTTCAAGTCAATGGCACTCCACTGACCAGAGGTGAAAAGGGAAACAGCCACAGACATCTTTAAGGCCCTTTGGCACATAATTTCTAGAAGTTCTAAGAAAGCAGCAAATGGGATCATGGCGACCACACGCAGAGTACCTTCATACCACAGAAGTGGGTGTAGTTTTACAGTGTTTCCCTGGGATGCTCATGGATTAAAAGCTGAACTTGGTGCTGGTATAGATGGAAATCGTTGGCTTCTTCTGGAAGGCTGCCACCAGTTTGTATATAACCCCACCCACCTTCACCAGGTGGCAGGGCTCCTCCACCTTTGCTGGAGCCCTGCCATGATGGCTACTGAGGCCCGAAGGATTCCGGAAACCTCCAGCGCTGGGGCATCCCTTCACTGGGAGCCTCAGCCACCTACAGCAAGGGAGGCCAATGCCACCTCAGCTATTGACACCAGGGTCACAGCCAGTCTCACAGGCCAGCAATATCCTTCTTAGGAGCCCAACTTTCTTTACCTGGCCCCTCCAAAGATAATCGCCTCAGCTCCCTGAAAACTGTAACACACAAACTTGCACTCAGGAGTCCTTCCAGGGAAGCATACAGAGTCCCTCTCTGATGAACCCCACAGGCTTTACAACTCCCTGAGCAGCCCACCACAGACCCATCCTCAGTCATTCACCACACCATGCGGTCAAAGCCTGGAGAAGGAGTGGGGGGTGAGCATCTGATGTCCATTCAGTTGTTGTTGTTCTTGTTTAATATAATCTGGAGGAAAATTAATTTTTGTAAATATATTTTTCTGGTATTGACAAGGAAAAATCTGTTGTAAGATGGCTGACAGGACTGATAAGGGAATTCCATTCCCTGCCTGAAGACTCCCATTCCGGGTTTTTCTTCCCACCCCGGGTGCTGCTAGAACAGACTATAAATTGTCACCTCTGCTTAAGCTCGGGGCTCAGACATCTAGAGAGTGACCTCCTCTGAGCCCACCGGTGTAAAATAAACCTCCTGCCTTCCAAGGTCTCTGAGTGCCACTTGGTTCTTCTGCCGGGTGATCCAGGCCAGGTTCCGTAACACTATAACCGAGTTCCAAACAGGTTCTCAAATAAAAGTTATTTGTTTTTGTTTCTTATCCCCTGTACATTTTTAAAAATTAAGATATAATTCACCCTTTTAAAGTGTACAACTCAGGGGCTCCTGGGTGACTCAGTCGGTAGAGCATCCGACTTCAGCTCAGGTCATGATCTCACGGTTCACGAGTTCGAGCCCCTCGTTGGACAGAGCCTGGAGCCTGCTTTGAGTTCTGTGTCTCCCTCTCTCTCTGTCCCTGCCCCGCTCATGCTCTGTCTCTGTCTCTCTCTCAAAAATAAATAAACATTTAAATAAATAAAGTGTACAATTCAGTGGTTTTTAGCATATTAACAGAGGTGTACAACCATCACCATCCCCACTACCAAATTATAGAACATTTTCATTGCCTCAAAAAAAAAAAAAATCTGGGGCCTATTTTAAATTACTCTTCTGCCTAGGCCATTCTGCAACCACAGGCTGCTGACCACTCTGTGTTCCCAGAGGGTAAGTAAGTGCCCCAGATATTCTGGCATTGACCTAAAAGTTTAGCAATAACTCAAGGTGAAATGTGGGAATGTTGGCCAAACCTTATAAATTACTACCAGCATCACTGTGCTCAGAAACTGGGAGACAAAATGGCCCTCAACCTGATGAGGGAGCATAAGGCAAGCTGACAGGCCGCAACCTGCTCCCTCCCCCCCACCCCCCACCCCAGGTGGGATAGGTGTGATATTCCTGGGGCCCTCCTGGCTGCCCAAGAACAAAGGAAAAGGGGATAAACAAATGGTTAACTGCTAGAGATCATAGTCCTGCAGGACCTAAGTCTCCATCACCCCTCCATAGTGATGTGGTAAACAAGGGCAGACGGAAATGGCAGATAGAACTAAATTTCCTTATAACCTGAAGCCCATTGACAAATACTTGAGGCTGGCACAGTAAAACTTTTCTCCAGGAATTCCCTACTGTCTTAATGCTAATGATTTGCTAGAGGGAAAAACAACCTTAGCTTGACAAGAGCTAGGCCTCCACTATCCTGGGAGTCTTCTTTAGCATAAGAAAATCTCATTAGAAACTTCCCCTGAACTTTACCTCCCCCAACTCCATAGTATATAACCAGTCTATCTTCATGGTCCCAGGGCAACTCTTTCTGCCCATGAGTCCTGTCCCCATACTTTAAGAAAACCACCTTTTTGCACTAAAGACATCTTCAAGAATTCTTTCTTGGTCGTCGGCTCTGGACCCCATGAACCCCACTTTCACCCCCAAAAACCTCATCAAAACCAAGAGAAGCTCCAAAAGGAAGTTAGGTAACACTGTTTCAAAGTATTTACTCACTCCAGAGACTTTATAATAAACTGTAGGATCACTGAAAAACAAGCATTTAAAAAGAAAAACCTGAGAGAAGGCTCAGGAGACCTAAACCTCGGTCTCTCTGCTACTCACCTTCTCTGTATCACCTTTGTTATGCTGAGAGACACAGAGACCAACCGAGACCACTGAAGCGGAATTAAGGGACCGCACGGAGTTAACACAGAACTCTAAATGTGTGGCCCCGAGTCCAAGAACTTAGGGCTTTTTATAATGAGCAAGAAAGCAGGAGGTACAGAAGCAGAATTGAGCAGTTATTGCAGGGGGCTACGAAGAGATGGGGAGAGGGCCCTTATCCTGGTATGCAGGAAAACATTTGTCATTCTGAAGGCAAGGTTTAGGGTGGTAGGGGGGTTTCAAAGAAATAGTTATAACCTAAAGGAGGACAGAGTAGCCTAGAAGGTAAACTCTGGGTCAAGATGGAAGGACTAAGGCTAAATTCATGTGCAACACCATGGCCACATCCATTAACTGCTCTGGGCTTCAATTTCCTCATTTGTAAAATATGGCGGCACCATGGATAATCACTAAGATTCCTTCCAGCTCTGAGAATCATGAGTAACAAGGAACAAGCATCATCTCTTGGTTAAAAGGCAGAATGATTTCTTTAGGTGAGAACCATCCGCCCAAATCCACCAGTAATCACTCAGGGAGCAATAAGCATGCAAACCAAGCAGAACCAGCGAACTTTCCAAAGCCTTTGACCAAAACACACCTCAAAGGGGAGGTTCCATAGGAGGTTCTGCAATACCTGTTGGGTGGCGACCTCCTGGCTGCACGGAAGAATGACAAGAGGCACATGTAAAGGCAGACAACCAGCAGTATGGGTAAGCAGAAACTGTTCAGGGTCAACACCGTGGGCTTCATATGATTTTTATTTTACAAAGGATAGGCTTTCAACACATGAGAGTGCAGAGAGCAGAGAGCACTCCACAGCAAACCTCAGAGTCGGGAGATAACACCAGGCTGTGGGAACGGGAAGAAAACAGATGTGCATCAGTGTGGGCATGTGTAGACGAAAGCCTTGAGAAAAAGGTAATTCAATCATCCTTAGGAGGCATGGTTTGGATGGGTCACATACAATCTAGAAACACTGAGTCGCTCTCGACAGTTCCCTCAGGATACTAGTTCAAATAGTCTGAAGAAACTAAAAGCACCAACAGAAAGCTGTCATTGTTTGGGGCACAACAGGAGCTAGAAAGGGCGTTAGAAATAACCCAGTTCACCTTATTCATTTTAACTGAGACTCCCAAGGGCTTGGCAAATGCCTCATGCACAGCAAATGGCCAATGAACGTTAGTTTAAGGAGCATGACCAAGAAAATGTCTATTTCCAGCCTTACCGCATGCAGATACTATTTCGTTATCTTTGGCACCAACTTTAAAACAGGGTAAAAAACCACAATGGAATAGAGTATTGTGGGCAATTCCTGAATCTGAAAAACCACTATAGAGTAACTAAGGCAGCAACAAGGTAAAGGTAAGCTTTAAAAGTTGACTTCCTTAATCTGGAATCGTGAAAACTGTAGGATAATACACGATAAAAAGGTATGAAAGGATGTCAGTTAGAAGTAGGGTGAATTTGAACTTTCTCACCAAATTCTTTAGCACTAGGATTGAAGAGCGATTCTGGATGCTTTAAGAAGGAACTTTAGAAGTGGAGAAGGTGAGCACTAGTTTATTTGGCAGATAATAAACCTGTCTGTATATCTGAGACCGCACCAGATGAAAACACAGACAACAAAATTCAAGAAAGGGTAAGAACAAATTCATGGGCAATAAATCCACAGTGAGTCATTGAGACCAGTTTCAAGTACGTGGGCCATGCCTAGCCCCTGAGCTTCCATACTGGAAGGCAAACCACATTCTCTTACAAAATGTCCCTTGGGGCACCTGGGTGGTTCAGTTGGCTAAGCTTCAGACTTTGTCTCATGATCTCACAGTTCACGAGTTCAAGCCCCGCATCAGGCTCTGTGCTGACAGCTCAGAGCCTGGAGTCTGCTTCAGACTCTGTGTCTCCCTCTCTCTCTGCCTCTCCCCCGCTCGTACTCTGTCTCTCTCTCTCTCAAAAAAAAAAAAAAAAAAATCAAAATGTCCCTTAGGGATATAATGGGGATGGGGGTGATGTCAGAGCACTGGGTTGAATGGCCACATAAAACAAACTGACTTACCTGTGGGGTGAGATGCAAATGCCAGGAGCACCACACTGAAAAAGAAACAGCAGAGCAGTGAAGAAGTCTTCCCCAGCACTGAAAAATAACAACGTACATTTCCACCCATTCTACCTGGAAAGGATGAAATTTGCCTCAATGCAAATTATCTGCACTGAATGGTCTCATTCTGCCTAAATCTACCTCATCAGTGAGAGGGTGAGAATCTCGCAAGATGCCTTAGATTTCAATAGGGTTGAATGTACCCTGTGACGGACTGAGGATCTATGCCACACTCTGAGGTCATCTATGCCACCAAGTATTATCACACTCACTTAATCTTCCAAGAATATTTGTAAGCTAAACAAAGCAAACTCTGAAATACAAATAGGCTGCAATCTAAAAAATAGCTGTTGGGTGTGAGCTGAATCTACTTTTGCTACAAAAATTGAATTTGTAGAGGGGAAGTTAAATTTCCAGGGCACACAGGTGGCTCAGTCAGTTAAGTGTCTGACTTTGGCTCAGGTCATGATCTCGTGGTTCATGAGTTCAACCTGCATCGGGCTCTACACTGGTGGTGTGGAGCCTGCTTGGGATTCTCTTTCTCTCTGCCTCTCCCCCGCTTGTGCTCTCTTTCTCTCTCAAAATAAATAAATAAGGTAAAAAAAAATTTTTTTTTAAAAGGGAGATCAAACCAGTTGTTGGCCTTGGCAGGCAGAGCTCCTGGCTGGCACAGACCAGCACAGCTGCTGGAGGGATCTGAGGGATCCCAGATCTCTGGGGGCTGATGGCTTCAGTGTCCAGCATCCACAGAAAACTGAACGGCAGCCCTGGTTCTGATTCACTTGCTTCATCACTTGTACTGAAAGACTTGGAAACAGAATCATGGCTGACTCTTCAGCTCAGGTCATGCTCTTACAGTTCGTGGGTTCAGACCCCACATCGGGCTCTGTGCTGAAGCCTCGGGCACCAGGCTCACAGGCAATGAGTCTCCTTACTGGAGGGGAAGGAGCTGGGCTGGCAGGGGACTCACAGAGGCTCACTTTTCATCCCCTTATTCCTTTGCCGCTCGAGTTCTGGGGAGAAAAAGAACTGCCAACATGTTCCAATGTCACGGAAACATTTTAAACATCAAGAGCCTTCTGCATTTTCAGAAGAGTCTCTTGAAAAGGCAGCTGGGGTGTCTGGGCAGAGTGGAACTAATGATTGTTTTCAGCGGAGTACAAAAGAGGCCCATAGCCATGCTTAGAGTGGATCTTTTCAAAAAAAGGCATTTTAATAAACTAAGATATTTATGAGCTTTATCTGCGGACGGAGAATCCAGCTCATGTTGAACATTTTCAGATTAACTTCCTGCAGAAATCAGCATGACCAAATGCTGAGAGGCACATACCCAGCCGGGGTCATCTGCCCAAGTGTGGCTGTGTTAGTGCTAACTTGGGCTCCCCACGCCAGAGTTCACCCTCCTTCTCGGCGAGGTCCCGCGGGCACAGTCAGCAACCACGAATCTCCAAAAACACCAGCCACCTGTTCTAGGCTTTGCTTGGCTTGGGCTGAGGGTATACGAACAGCAGTCCATACACCATATTCAAATGTTATAAATCAAGCCTCAAACTTCATTCTATCTTAATAAATACATATGCCTTCAAAACAACCTGGAAGTCTAGATTACAATTCAGAATTCTTAGAGTCCCCAGAGCTTCATAACAGAATATGGTCACATGGACAGATCCAGCCTCTGGCTCCCAACTCCCAGTGAGCCCCCTTCTCTTTCCACCCCAGGCTCCACCCTGCACACTGAGGCCTCACACAGTGTGTGTGGACACATTGGCCTGCAAGCCCACTCTCTATGCACACCCCCCCACCCCCACTAACAGCTGGTCTTTGGACACTCCTTGGGTTTAGGAAAGAGTTGGAAAGACAGACACAAGGAGGCCTTGGAATCAAGCTCGGGACCACTTGACCAGGGAATTCTAGGTCTCAGGCTAGAAAGGAGGGTATGGGCCCTGGGAAGAAACGTCCCCTGAGCCTTACAGACTCCATAACATGGGGAGAAGCATGGACTTCAAAAATACGGAGCCAGATGGAGGTCCCTCTTGCTTGGTCTACAGACAGAACTACGATTCGGTTTCCTCAACTTCTAGTCATCTCACAAATTATTTAGCTTGCCTTTCTGGTAGGCACATTGGCTCAGAACCCTAATCAAAATATTATTGGAAAATGAAACTCCATTAGCGCTAGAAAGACATGAGTTATTCTCTGAAAATGTGAATTATATTTTACCTGAACATATAGTTTAAGTACTGCTGGTCAATGTCACTAAGGAATGAGAAAAAAGAAAAAAAAAAGATAAAACATGTGAAATAGTAGAAGTGTTTTACAGACACAAAGTAGTCATTATCTTGTACTAAAAAATTATATCTAGGGTTATGTCTCTACATTTAAAAATTGTCAATAAATTGTATGAAAAGTACTTTATATTCAAAACTAGTTCCTGCCTCATTAAAAAAAAATTTTTTAATGTTTATTTTTGAGAGAGACAGAGCATGGGGGAGGGACAGAGAGAGAGGGAGACACAGAATCCGAAGCAGGCTCCAGGCTCTGAGCTGTCAGCACAGACCCCGACGCAGGGCTCGAACTTATGGACTGTGAGATCATGACCTGAGCAGAAGTCAGATGTTTAACAGACTGAGCTACCCAGGCAACCCTGGCTCATTTTTAAAACATGTTTCCTTCTTGGGTGCTATCACATGCATGTTCACCTGTGGCAGATTATCCTCCACATGCACCTTTGCCACTTAAAAAGAATGCCAGCTCTCAGGCCACTGGACTGGCTCCTGGGGCTGCCATATTTGAACAGTAAAAATACAGGACACCCAAATAAATCTGAATCTCAGATAAAGAATCATGTTTAAGTATGTTCCAAATATTGCATAGGACATAGCTACACTAAAAAAAGGCTTCACTACTTATCTGAAATTCAAATTTAACTGGGCATTCTGCATTTTATCTGGTAACTCTACTGGCTTTTTGGTGCAGAAACACTTCATTAAAAGAACGAAAGGTGCTCTAGGGACCCAAGTCACAGCTTCCGAGTGTATAACCTTCTCCCAGGGGTCCTTCCCTTCAGGCCTGCCGGCGGACCCCGAAACCAAGAGGCCAGTCAGGCCAGTCTAGGGCCTCTGACCTCCCAGCTGCAGCCCAACTCACACTGGGACTCCCATCTCTTTCATTTACATTTGCCAAGGCTGGTACATTGACTACCACAACAGGGGCCTCATTTTATGCCAGAACAGACTGGGGAACTTCTGGGTCTAAACAAAGTCATGTTAGGAAGGGGCTGAGGAAGCAAGAAAAAAAGAGTTGGTCTCTGAGTTGGAAGAAGTAAACTAAGGCCCAAAGCAGCAAGTGACGTAATTTTCACAAAAATGTCGTCTGACCGCTGCTCCTAAAGGAAGAGGGTAGAGGTCCCTCTGCCCTCCACACATCACTGGTACGATCAGGTGCTGGTGGACCCCGTCTGGAATGGACCAACAGCAGGACAAATGGCTTTGGGGGCCCCAGGCTGCTGTGCCCTCACCACAACCCAGACCTGCAGAGTTTCTGGCTGAACGGAACAAGCTCACAACACCATGGGCCTCACCTCTTTGCTTTAACCAACAAGAACCCACCACACTTCAAAAGTTTATCTTAGGGCACCGGGTGGCTCAATCAGTTAGGCGCCTGACTTTGGCTCAGGTCATGATCTCACAGCTCGTGAGTTTGAGCCCTACATTGGGCTCTGTGGAGCCTAAAGCCTGCTTCAGATTCTGTGTCTCCTCCTCTCTCTGCCCTTCCCTAGCTTGCACTCTGTTTCTATTTATTTCAAAAATAAACATTGAAAAATAATAATAAAAATAAATGAATTAATTAAAGTTTACCTTAAGGGCACCTGGGTGGCTCAATCAGTTGTACATCTGACTCTTCAGCTCAGGTCATGCTCTCACGGTTCGTGGGTTCAGACCCCACATCGGGCTCTGGCTGACAGCACAAAGCCTGCTTGGAATTCTGTCTCCCTCTCTCTCTGCCCCTCCCCTGCTTGCTCTCTATCTCTCTCTCAAAAAAATAAATAAAAATAAACTTAAAAAAAAATTAAAAGTTTACCTTAACGCATTGGGTTTCCAGGACTTCTGCAATATCTTATAAGCTCCTGAAAACGAAGCAGTGGGTGTTACTGGCACAGGGCATTCTGCAGAAGGGGCTGCAGGCAATTCCGGGGAAGCATGAAATCCACATGCACAAGGGCCACCCTTCCCACGAGGCTCACCCACGGCCGACATGGGGCGACAACAACACTGGAAGGCTCGAGGATGTGAAAACCACAATCCCTGTGAGAACGGTTCGGTACAGAAGAGTGCTGGGCCAGGAAGGCTCATGATCAGCAGAAGGAGACAATTACAGCTTCCTTTGCGGGGCGCCCAGGAGAAAGAAACACACTGGATCTCTGAACCGTGTGTAACAAAGTCAGGGCACTGCCCTCCCTCCACGACTACAGATAGGAAACACTGACTGTATGACTTGAAATAAAGTCAGACGGGCCTTTTATTTTCCCCCTTACGTTCCTTCGGGTACACTGCTGAAAGAGAGAGTTTCTGACACAAACTTCTGGATCTCCCCCACCACTCTGCAAGAAGACCAACTGGCATTTTGCAAGTAGGCTTGAGCGAGTGGGGCCCCAGCCATGGTGAGTTAATTAATGTTTGTCAAGAAAAAGAGGAGACTATATCAGAAGTGGAGACATTTGAGGAAAACTCCAAAATGGGAAAATCAGATCAGAAAATGCCCATGTAATTTTAATCTTAACACCTGGTCTCTTTTTTTAATTTAATTTTTAATATAATTTATTATCAGATTGGCTAGCATATAGTATGTAAAGTGTGCTGTTGGTTTTGGGGGTAGATTCCTGTGGACATCTGGTCTTTAGTCTTCCTATTGCTCCAGGTCACTGAAAAGTGGACATATATGATAAGGTCTAAATATTAAGCCTCAATTATTTAAGTAAGCATTCTTTTAAAACTTACCGACACAGAGTAAGTGAATTACAGCCCAGAAATATCCAACTGGATCGAACTGTAACACAGGATTAAAAAAAACAAAAAACAAAAACGGCTGTAAGTATAGACACACAGGACCCAGCCTGGCCATCGGAAACCCTAGATGTGGATGCACAGTGCCAAGCAGGGGCTCCATGACAGGACTCTCGGGGGGCCTTGGGCCAGTCGGTCCTCATTCCTCAGCTGGCTGCTTACAAGATCTTCCTAACAGGGCTCTCTGTCTCCAGCACCCCTTGCCCCATTCTCCACACTGCCCTCACACTGTCTCTAAAAGGCTAATTCACTGGTGTCATCTATCGCTTAAAATCGTTCACCAGTCCCTCAGGGACTTGAGGATGAACTTCAAACTCATGACACCCAAGGATCTCTCTGACAAGCCCAGTCCTGTCTACTGCACCCCCTCCAGGGAAAGAACTTGCACTTCCCCCAGCACGAATGCTACCCCCTAACTTAGCCAGGGGGCACTCCCTCTCTTCTTCCCTCCCTTATTTTTCTCCATAGAAGCTCATCTCATCTAACACACTCTATTTCGACTGTCACCTGTCTCTCCACCATCCACTAGGCTGTTAATTCCGGCAGGGCAGGAATTGGCATGGGGCCAGGCACATAAGATGTGCTCACTAAAGCTGAATCACAGAATACTCAGGACAGCTCTAGGACTGTGCAGACACCTGCTTTCTTCTCCTGGCCAACTCCTCCTCACCCCTCAAAATTTAGGTCCAGGTAGCAGAGTCGGGCTCTAGCATCAGAAAGATGCATCAATTCTAAAATCCCCACTTATTCATTAGCTGGGACCTTGGGGGCCTCATTATTCTTTTTTTTAAATATTTATTTTTGAGAAAGAGAGAAATAAATAAATAATATTTATTTATTTTGAACAGGGATGGGCAGAGAGAGAGAGGAAGACAGAATCCCAAGCAGGAGTCTCACTGTCAGTGCAGAGCCCGATGCGGGGCTTGAACTCACAAACCGTGAGATCATGACCCAAGTCATGACCCGAGTCAAAATCAAGAGTCGGACGCTCAACTGACTGAGCCACCCCGGCACCCTGGGGCCTCATTATTCTTTAGCTCTGCAGTGGAGACAATAATAGTCCCTTTCCTCATAAAACTCTGAGATTTTAAATAAAATAAGACACATAAAGCATTGGCACAGAGCCTGGCACATAGCTAGCTCCCTATAATTGTTAGCTATTCCTCCTTCCTGGGTACCCGAGTCTTCATAGGTGACTTACAACATCCCGTATCTCCCCAGGACAGAACTCTGGCCCCCCTGTGTTGTAATTATCTGTTTATTATCTGTCCTCCTCCCCTTTGCTCTGTCTAGACTCTGACTTCTGCCTGGATGAGGACAATTCTTCTTTGTGTCCCCAGAGCCTGGCTCAGTGCCTGACACTTGATGGGGACTTAATAAGTGCTAGGAGACAAAAGAGAGAAAATAGACCCACTAATGAGATGACTACTGGGGCATAGGGGTGGGTCCTCAGTGCCTAATAAAGAAAAACTCAGAATAACAAAGTGAAAATCACTCTGTAGATGAGGACCTTGGGATAAGGGGGAAAATCAACTTCGCCTCGATGCACGAGGCTGAGGCAACTTGGGCACTGGCTAGTGGGTCCTCCAAGCACATACAGAGGGCAGACTGCACTCACCACAGCACCCAGCGGCCAGAGCCCTGCTGCACTGCCACAGCCTTGGGGAGAAGGCAACAGCCTGAGGAACAGGTGTTGACCTGGCCAACAGGTACCCCGCCTGGAAGCTTCGAAATGCCTTTGCACAGGCTAGGACTCTTTTGGTTCTACAAGGAAGGACTAGAAAGTTCTATTCATATATGCAGGCTTCAGAGAGTAAAAGGTACTTTGGAGGCAAAATGAATGCACTTGAACTTACCTGGGAGTCGTTGAAGGGGAGGCATCCAGCAGCAGCCAGGAGGAAGAGGGCACTGTGCAAAGGGAGATATAACACGCAGCTTCACTTTTCAATATTAAAGGGGTTCCCAGAGACCGTGGAGGTTGAAACACATCGAGTGGAGCGTGGATGAGGCCAAGACCCTGCGAGACCAAGCCCTGTTCCCCTGTTCCTCCTCTGAGAACCCCACTACCTATGCAGTTTTCAACCATGTGCTGCACTCGGGACCAGACAGTTCCTTCCCAGGTGGCCTTTCCCCAGACACAGGCATTTGTAAAACCACAGCTGGCTCACTGGAGAAAAACAGGATGCCCGTGAAACAGATAATAAAAGGAGATTTTTTTTTTTTAACTGTGGATCCCCAAAAATACACTAGTGGAAAACTGGGCAATCAGAAAAGAAAGTGCATTAAAATCTTTGGTGCAGCACCTTCACCAAGGGATCAAACTTAACATCTCCAATGAGGGGACAGATGTACATCATGTGCCTCCTGATATGACATCATGAGAAGGACACAACGTCACTCAGGTGGCATTCCTGCCAAATATGCATAACCCACCCGGCATGGCTGGCTGGGCCGGGGCAGGGGAACCGGTACAGAGGACTCCTCAGAGCCGGGACCTCAAAACCCTGGGAAGGTCAGGACGACACGGAACGTCCTAAGGCACAGGAAGGTCCTCCACTCCAGCCCATCCCCATCCTATAGCCTCACCAACTCTTAAGCAGGCACACAATGGCTTTGAGAAGACTCCAAGGCACCAGATTACCGAGGCACCCAGAGGCAAAGGGTGTGGTGAGCGGAGGGAGGCTGTCGGAAGGGTTTCCGGGGCTGCATAGGATTAGGCAGGTGGGAGGAGAGGAGAACTCTAATGGAGTGGGTGTCTCCCTATAGCAGAAGACTACAGAATATAGGATACTTCCCCAGCCACAGGCAGTGAGCTTTGGACCGCCCCGCTAGCAGACAGCTCCTTGGAGCTGAGAGGATGGGGGACAGCCAGGTGTGAGACAGCGCCTGGTTTTCCCACCAAACCTGGCCTTGAGCAATATCTGAACATATCAGGTATTAGTGGGTTTTAATGCCTCTCTTTAACACCTGCTAATCTTTTAAACAAGAGGATGAGTCCTGACAGTGTTGTTGTTATTTTTTTTCCAAGTAGCAGCCTGTAATAAAAGCAAACTAAGAGACTGGATGAAAGCCCAGAAATATATGAAACAAAAAGTCCTAAATCCATGTGTCTGTTGGTTTTCTATCTTCAGGACTGAGCTTTGTGGCTATTGTGGAGGAGGCCAGGAGCAGCTAGAGAACAAGGGATTTAGCACACTGGAGGGACAGGGACTGCCTCAGAGTTCAGCCCGGTCCGTGTTCCAGCCGAGGAGATGAGGCACAGAGGGCTGTGAAGCCTGCCCTTAGTCACTTTGCCCAAGACGACGTCTCAGATCCCTGACCCTTGCAGCCAGCGCTTTTCCACCATGGGAATCATAAAAACCCATTAAGTTGCAAACAAATATTTTTCAAATTTTAAGTCATTCCCATGTTTTCCATTTTCCTTCTCCCATCAGCAACACACAACTCTTAGTGAAGGTTTGGGCGCCAATAGCTGAAATCTAGCACACATTACTTTCCCCTTAGGAATAGAATATTTCAGGGAAAAAATACACAAAGTGAGAAAGAGTAAAATTTAGAATAAGACACAAAATAGAGGTATATGAGTTTATATAGTAAATTCTGTCCACTCTCAAATAGGAATCTCCAACAGTTTATCATCAACGTTTAAAATCAGGTTAAATCTTCTATTTTAGAGGTCTGTGGGTTTTTGTTTTTTTAAACTTACCTACAGATCTTTGCAGGAGAAGTTTTCTGTATGAAAATAAAGAGACTTAGAGTTAGTTTTTAAAAAGTTTTTCCGCTTAAAATAAAATATTTATTTTTATTTATAAAAAATTTTTTAAATGTTAATATTCATTTTTGAGAGACAGAGAAAGACAGAGCATGAGTGAGGGAGGGGCAGAGAAAGAGGGAGAGGCAGATTCCAAACCAGGCTCCAGGCTCCGAGCTGTCAGCATAGAGCCTGACATGGGGCTCGAATCCACAAACCACAAGATCATGACCTGAGCTGAACTTGGACACGTAACTGATTGAGCCACCCAGGAGCCCCTAAAAGAAAATATTTAGACTAAGAGGCAAATAAATTTTGAGTAAGATTATTAGGGGCTTAAAGAGCGCTTGCTGCACCTTAGTATTTCTTGGGGCTTTTTCTGCTTGGACCACATGAAGAATGACTCAGAGGTCCAGAGTTGAGTCATTTGGGCAAAGCACTCGGGGCATACAGTTTTACTACCCTCATCACTGAAACTATGTTTACTCACAAAACCCCAAAATGATGCCAGGGCCAAACTTTCAAACATCTCACACACCAAGACAAAAGAGAGAGCAACTGATGTGACCTGTGTAAGAAGAGAAATTAAGCTCTTGTTCAATTTCTGTTCCAATCTGTCTCCTTATATTTTCCTTTCATTAATCCAGCTCTGACTCTGGGCAGTGTCATAAATTCTCTGGGATGATGTATAAATGAAGAAACAGGAAAAAGGAGAAGGAACAGTTAACTCCCTCTCCCCTAGGAAGAGAGAAAGGGCAGATTGGGGAAATCTAAAGTTGGCATTTAAAGCTCTATGAAATGAAGAAATTCTAATGCAGATTCTACCTTTATCCTCTCCTTCTTATTAGTCATCCAAAGAGAATTAGTCCTTTGCACTCAGGAAAAAAGTTCTAGCAGGGAGATGCATAGATTTTCCTATATTTGATAGAGGAAACGACAGATTAATTCTGGGCATTTCAAAAGGATTACTTTGCTAGTTGAGGACAAACTATATTTTTTTTTACTTTAGTTCAGGGAAAGTAAAATATGAACATATTGTTTAAAATTGAAGCACCCGGTGGTGCCTGGGTGCCTCAGTCAGTTAAACATCCAACTTCAACTCAGGTCATGATCTCACAGTTCATAAGGTTGAGCCCCACGTCAGGCTCCCTGCTGTCAGCACAGAGATCGCTTCAGATTCTCTGTCCCCCTTCTCTCTGCCCCTCCCCCACTTGTGTTTTCTCTCTCTCTCCCCCCGCCCCCGTCTCTCTCTCCCTCTCCCTCTTTCCCTCTCAAGAATAAATAAACATTAAAAAAAGGTCTGTTAAAAATGAAGCACTCAAAAGGCACAAACTTCCAGTTATAAAAGAAAGAAGTCTTGAGCATGTAAGGAACACGCATAGTTACTATAGTTACTAATACCATATTGTAAATCTCAAAATTGCTAAGAGAGTAGATCCTGAAAGTACTCATCACCAAGAAAAAACATTTTATAACTACATATGGTAATGGATGTTAACTAGACTTATTGCAATCATTCTGCAATACATACAAATATCAAGCCAGTATACTATACACCTGAAACTAATATGTTATATGTCAATTATATCTCAATTTTTTCTTAAATGTGAACCACTGACAAGGAAACATGGTTTGCTATGAAGGCTATGTTCGGTTTTCATGCATTACTAAATGATCCAGTTTGTATTGTTTTAATAAATAGATCCTATGTGTGTATAAAGGAGTGGCTTGCATCTTTAAATCCTTTTCATCTCCTATGTGTGGAAGCTGTCTCAGCCGGCCACACCAACCTTGATTCTACTGCCACCTGGTGGGAACACTCATCCCTTCAGTAGGGAAAGGATGACCCAAAAAAGGTGACCGGGCTCACGACACTTGGAGAATTGCCCTCATCAATGTGTCACTAAAAGAACTAAATGTAATCAACATCTGCAACAGTTTGGCGGGAGAGTAGGAATAGGACAGAGACAAAAATCGTGTCCCAGCCCTTCCATGAATAGTAAACACGGTCACCCAGCAAGTGTCTGTCTGGGGGCTTCCGTCATAGGGCAGCAAATCAATACAGTGTATGAAACAGTTCACCCATTTCTCAGAGGAGGGACTGTTTGTTTTATTTTATTTTATTTTAAACATATCGTGGGGCACCTGGGTGGCTCAGTAGGTTAAACGTCTGACTTCAGCTCAGGTCATGATCTCAAGGTTCTGTGAGTTCGAGCCCCACATCAGGCTCTGCACTGACAGCGTGGGGCCTGTTTCGGATCCCGTCTCCTTCTCTCTGCCCCTTCTCCGCTTGTGTATGCTCTCTCTCTCAAAAATAAACATTAAAAAAAATATATATATATGTATATATATATATTTAAAATAAACACCTCTGGCCAGAGGAGCCAGAACCTGAGACATGGAGATTAAAACAAGCAATAAATGCATTATTGAGCCCCATCTCCAAGGGCTCCAAAAACAACTGAGGAGTTAATGTCAGAGTGTTCACCTTTTGAGGCTTCTCAGTCCCAAAGTCACATGGTGGTAAGTCCTCGTGATATCTCAGTGTTCTGAATGGGTCAGTATAACTTCTCAAAAGTTATACCACCAAAAATAACAATAAATAGCTAACATTACGGGAGGTCAGCTAAATTACTATGAGGGCTACCTACTCTGGACCGGTGTTGTTCTAAGCCCTCTACAGGTATTGACTTATTTCATTATGGGTTAATTAAGTCTCAGGTTATATGCTACAGATGCGGACACTAGGCACTGAGAAATTAGCTAAGTTGCCCAAAGTCACAGGGTTTGAGCTCAGGCGAGCTAGCTCAGGAGCCTAACCCTTTATGATGCTATTCTGTCACACCAGCCTGCCAGTCCTACGGTGACACCCCGCCAGCCCTTTCAGATCACTACCTTCATTTGCTGCTTCCTCTTCCTGCCTGGAGTGCCCTTTCTCCAGGCACTCTGAAAATTCCTACCACCTGTGTGACTGGGTTCACCTCTCGCCCCTGACCCTTCCAAGCAGACTTACCAGTGGTAACCCCCGGTCCCCCCACACCCATTTTACCCCAAATAACATTTTATGGATATCACAGAGTGTATTTACATGTTGGCTCTTCCATTTAGCTGAGTTCTGTGAGGGCAACCAATGTGTCCTCTATATCTCCATAGCCAGAGTATATACTTAATGAATGTTGAACAAACAGCCAAAAGAATGAGTAGCAATATTGTGATATTCAACCGTGACAACTATATCTGCAAGGTAGTGAGACTATTTCCACAAGCCACACATTACCTTCTAAAAGTCAAGCTGTGTGCGTGTGTTTGCAGATGCATGTGCAAAGTACCAGGGATGGTGACAATGAACCACAGCTCCAGGTGGTGTATATTCTCATGACCTGGGAGCCACGTCATGAGGAGGTCAACCTTCCTCTACAGAGCTGAGTCTGGTGAAACCAACACATAATGGTCAAAAGAACTAACATTACCGGAGGTCAGCTAAATTGCTATGAGAGCTCAATGTGAGTCACATGTGAAGTCTAAGAGGTGTCATACAGCCGTGTTCCTGGTAACATCTAGTGACTTTGTTGAGGCTCCAGGCTAAATGACCAGGAAAGTGAATCATATTGAGAAAATACCACAGCAATATTCATCACAGAGCAGCTTTTAATGCCAACCTATTAGAAACCACCTACAAGTTTACACAAAGGGACTAGCCAACACACCATGTTCCATGTGGAGTGGAATGAGGGCACAAATAGAGATTCCTGACAAATCGATCAGGAAAATCAGATATAGTATATCATTTATGTAAGTATGTCTATATATGTGCATAGAAAAAAAGTCTGAAAGAATAGAGTAGTATCCTCTGCAAAGTAGGATCACAGTTGATTTCTGGGACTTTTTTCCTCTGCATGTTCTACAATTTATTATAGTTTATTACATTCATTAAAAAAATAAAGGTTTCTTTAAATATTAAAAAAAATTTTTAATATTTATTTATTTTTGAGAGAGACAGAGACAGAGCATCAGCTGGGGAGGGGCAGAGAGAGTGGGAGACACAAAATCTGAAGCAGGCTCCAGGCTCTAAGCTGTCAGCACCAAGCCTGACATGGGACTTGAACTCATAAGCCATGAGATCATGACCTGAGCTGAAGCTGGCCACTTAACTGACTGAGCCACCCAGGCACCCCTTAAATATTTTTTTAATATTTATTTATTTTGAGAGAGAAAGAGCATGAGTGGGAGAAGGGCAGACAGAGAGGGAGACACAGAATCCGAAGCAGGCTCCAGGCTCTAAGCTGTCAACACAGAGCCCAATATGGGGCTCGAACTCATGAGCTGTGAGACTACGACTTGAGCCAAAGACGGATGCTCAACCAACTGAGCCACCCATGTATCCCTCAAAATAAATAAACTTAAAAAAAATTTAAAGAAGATTCACCTTACATATATATATGTATGTATGTGTGTATATATATATATATATATATACACACACACATACACAAACACAATGGAATATTATTCAACCATAAAAAAGAACGAAATCTTTCCATTTGCAACAACATGGATGGACCTAGAAGGTATAATCTAAGTGCAGTCAGTCAGTCAGAGAAAGACAAATACCATATGATTTCACTCATATGTGGAAGTTAAGAAACAAAACAAACATTAAAAAAAAGAGAGAGAGAAAGGTAAAGCTAAAAACAGACTCTTAACTATAGAGAACAAACAGATGGTTACCAGAGGGGAGGTGGGTGGGGGAATGGGTGAAATGGATGAAGGAGATTAAGATAACACTTGTGATGAGCACTGGGTGATGTATGGGATTGTCTAATCACTATATTGTACACTTGAAACGAATATAACCCTGTATGTAAACTACATTGGAATTAAAACTTTTAAAAAAAGAAAGAATGCTCTTTAGTGTTAGTGATGAAATGGAGATGAAGATTCAAAATATTTTGGTGTTTATCCAATTTCTTCCAAGGATAGGTCCTTTTAGCCTGGAAGTCTGGCCCCTGGTCTTTGGCCGATGGAAATACCCTTGAGGACTCTCTAACCCTGTTTCTTACACTTAACCTTGCCTATGTGATCGGACTTGTCCACTAGGAAGAAATACCTTGTAGAAATGCCTGGATTTCTTCCCTAAACCATATGAATCTTTATTTCCAATTCACAACAAAAGTATCCACTTTGAAGATAAGCATGAGCACTCTTGGTGAGTTTCTCAAGCTCAGTGACTGGTTCGTGAATAGTCAGCATGGCAGCAGTTCTGGGGCTGGACTCCGGGGCTATGCAGAGAACCATCACGTGGTCCCGGCCAAGAGGGGACTTGGAGGAAGCAGGCAGAGACCCAGGGAAACTCCTACCATGTTTCACTGAACCTCAGACTCCACTGATTGTAAAATTCCCTGTTCTTTTATATACACCAAGAAAGAAAGCATTTGACCATGGCATGCCATTGATTGTAAAAGGCGAAAGACTTATACGATCTGAAGAGAAACCAGAGTGTGCCATTGATTGTAAAAGCATCCCAAATAGAGGTAGTGAATACTTTTTTAAAGTTTGTTTATTTATTTTGAGAGAGAAGGAGCGAGCAGGGGATAGGACAGAGAGAGGGGGGAGAGAGAGAACCCCAAGCAGGCTCCATATTGGCAGCGCAGACCCCGATGCAGGGCTCAAACTCATGAACTGTGAGATCAAGACCTGAGCCAACATCAAGAGTCAGACCCTTAACTGACTGAACCACCCAGGTGTCCCAGTGTGAGTGGTTTTTTTAACGTGAAAAAAAGCAGCATGTAATCGATGAAATATGGAAATTGCTGGATGGTGTGAGAAGTATAATGTCAGAGAGAGGTGCTCACCCTACTTGAGGTGTCAGGGAAGACTCCAACTGCATGCAGACCAGCCTAAAATACTAGAGTCCCCCTCGTGAGACCTCGAGAGTCACCACAGGGTCCCCTGTCACCTCCTGCAGTCCTATCTCCATAGACAGCTGGATGAGCTTTCGATGCTGTAAATCTGATCAGTCTCCCTGGCCTTTCACACCCAACCCTGGCCGTTCCCTACACTCAGCATAAAGCCCACATTCCTAGCTCAGCCACAAAGGCTTGTCCTAAGGCTCCAGCCTCATCCTAAGCCAGCCTTTCTTGTCAGGCTCCAGCCTCACTGGCCCAAAGTGACTTCTGCCAAGTGCCCTCCTACCTCTGGCCCTTTGCATCAGATGGTTCCTCTTCCTGGGAGCCCTCCCCTTGCCCCCACCTGCTCCTGCTCAGCCTTTGTCTGTGTTTAAATGTCACTTTCCCAGAATGGCCTCTCGGGCCATACAACCCAGCAGCCAGGTGTCATGATTCGTTGAGTGTCTCCCCTTCTGATGTTCTGTAAGAGGAGTCCCAAGCAGTAGGACCACGCCTCTTCCTCATTATTGTAGACTCAGCGCCTGGCCCAGAGGGCACGTATTTAGGATAAATGAGCAGGTGCTTGAAGAGGTTCTCTGACAGATGAGAGAAAAGAAAACATCACGACGTGGTCTAGGAAAAGTGAGAAGTTTGGTTGTGGCCGGATTTTCTAAAACCCTAGAGGTAGATGGTATCCTGGTGGTGACAAACTTTACATGCTTCTGCGTAGGTCATGGGCAGTCCCCAAGTGAATGGGGACTGATCAGATCTGTATCAGAAGGTCACCAGCATGGAAGAGGGTGAGGGTGGGGAGAGGCAGGGGCAGGGAAAGCAGCCGGGCACTACTGCACATCTGTCTGGTGATGGCAGGTGATGGCACACACGGAACACAAGAACAGTCTAAGCCAGGTCTGCTCACCCCAGCCCCTACCAGGCTGCCTGAGGGCTTGGGGGAGCAAGATGTCATTTGGCCCCTAGCCAGGTAGCCCTGAAAAACAGATGAGGACCTGAACCAAGGTGACAGCAGCAGTGGGAATGGAGAAGAGGGGACAGATTCAGAAACAGTGTGTGGCAGGGGGCGGGGGGGGGGGGATGCAGTGGAAAAGACCAAGGCAGGACTCTTAAGAACCCTTGTATTTCTGACTTCCATGGTGATGATCAGGATCAGGATCACCAAGTGGGAAGCAGGTTGGGAAAACAGCAGTTCTGGTTTGGTCCCTTTGCATTTCAGATGCCCGGGAAATAGCTGGGCGGACAGCTTAGAGGCTGTGGGGATCTGAGCTCAAGAGAGAGGCCTGGGCTGGAGATGGGACACAGGAGTCGCAGTGAATGGAGCAGGGGCGCTGCCATGGGTGTGGATGAGACTGTCCAGAAAGTGTGTGTGTGGGAACAAAGGGCTCCTGACACAGAGCCCTGGGAGACCCTGAAGGGCAGATGAAAGAAATGGAAGGGAAGGAGGAGCCAGAGACTCGAGAAGAGAACCAGCAGGTCAAGGGGGTCAAGAGACTCAAGGAAAGGCAGCAGTGAACCTGGTGATGAATGGTGTACGGGGGCAACGGAAGTCGAATAAACGCAACCATCAGTGACTTCAGCCAGAGCAACTCCAGGAGAATGGTGGGGACAGAAGCAGGAGAGGGTTGGGGGTGAGAGGACACGAGGCTGTGAACAGCTCCGAACCTGACCCTCCCTCCCTCCCACACTGTGTTGGGGGAGGGCGAGACCAAGGTGGGGCGGAGGTGGAGGGGTGCACGGGCAAGGGAGCACGCTGGCGTTGGCGTCCAGTGTTGGTTTTAGAAACAAGGCCTTTCAGAGCTGGGTTAGTGTCAGCGGGTCTCCCAGGGCCCCTCCATCCTTGGTGGACTGAAAGCACTGCGTGTGTCCATGGGCTGAGGAAAGTTAGCCAGCAGAGACAGAGAGAGGTCAACTATGGAGGACAAGGAGGTAGCCCATGGAGCTGGCCACAAGCAGCAGATGGGGATGACAGGCTGCACAGGTGTGTGGGTGGCCTGGGCCACAGGAAGGATGCCTCTCTCACGCTTGTAAGAAGTGAGGTGCCTGAATGGCCAACTAGCCTCTTTGGTTGGAAAGTTCCACATTTTTATACGAAATCATTTCAAATGGGCAGATGTTAGAAAAAAGAGCTCCCAAAAGAGGGACCAAATTAAATCTGCCACTAATAACGTTAATAAATGTAGCAAACATGTACAGAGTACCTACTAGGTGCCAGAAACTTTCGGAAGCACTTAACACATGTGCCTTGCTGCGTCCTCCCAACAATTGTATGAGCCAGGTGTCGTTATTGTCCCCTTTGCCCCAGTGGAGGCACAGGTGAAGACACTTGCTCGAGCTGGTGTGAGGCAGAGCTGAGCTTGGGGAAGAAAGGGGAGTTCCCCCGGGTGGGTTAATGCTCCCAGCCCCCTATGTGAATTCTCTGCCATACATTTCCCTGTGGCCCTGGGATTCGCTGTGGGTGGGAATGAGGACCGCCACCCCCATTCCTCGTGTACAGCAAATTCCTCATTGTATCCCAACGTGCTTGCTCTGCCCTGACCTGCTGAGTGTCATTCAGATCAACAAGCATTCCCAGGCATGCGCAGTGAACTGAAAGGATGTCAAATACACGATCCTTGAAATTAGTGATGACTGCCAAGCAGTCTTGACCACTGACAGGAAACAGGTGGCAGGAAAAGGTAGACACTAATTTGGGCCATAACAACAACAAAAAAAGGTGCATCTTTGAAATTTAAAGCAAGGGAAGCGAAACTAGCATTTTGCATTATCATTTACCTCTTTCCGAAAACACTTCTGGTGCCCACAGACGATAACTTCAGCTACATTATGCAAAGTAAGAAACACAGGAATGGCCTGAAAGAAAACGGAATAATGTAATAAGCATGAAGATGTTTTCTTTGATCCCCTAATTACATAATACTTGATTTCTGCTTAAAAATAAAGATCCGTGGGAACTTTTGGCATTCACATACACAATCCTCTCCAGCTAAAACTCTTCTGCGTGGATTAGTGCTCTCTGTTGGAGTATTCTTGGCGAGGTGGATATAGAGGCTCAACACATATTTATTAAGCACCTACTGTGTGTCACAGGAAACACATCCCATGCACAAGGTGGATACGTGATAGGGAGATTGTCCTATCGAGGTAAGAGCTCTGATGGAATACACAAAAAGGTGCACATACCCAGCAGAGAGTCAGGACCATGCCAAGAGCCATGGAGCCGCTGAGAGTTTCAAGGCAGTGACATGATTTGATCTGTGTGCTTAAAGGAACTTGGGCTCCCAGTAGAGGACAGAAGGCAGAGATGGTTGCAAAAGTCCCCAGGTGTGGCAGACTAAAAAATGGTCTCCCAAGAGACAGTCACACCCTAATCCCTGGGACCTGTAAATGTCACCTTACATGGCAAAAAGGGGTCTTTGCAGTTGTGATTACGTTAAGAATCTTGAGATGGGGAGTTTATCTGGGTAGGCCCCAAAGGCAAACACACATATTTATAAGAGAAAGAGATCTGACACACACAGAGGGGGAGGCGCTGTGACCACAGAGGCAGAGACTGGAGAGATGGGGCCACAAGCCAAAAAATGCCAGCAGCCACCAGAAGCTGGAGGAGGCGAGGAGTGGATTGTCCCATAGAGCCTCTGGAGGGCAGTGTGGCCCTGCTGACACACCAGCATTTCGGCACAATAACACGATGTTCACTACAGCTGGAGAGAATAGGTTTCTGCTGTTTTAAGCCACCCTATATGTGGTAATTTGTTACAGAAGCCATGGGAAATTAATACAAGGAATGGCAAGACGGCAGCCTGAACTTAGCAGTGGCAGTGAAAAATGGAGAAGAGTGTTCACATTAAGGAAATATTTAGGAGACTGAACTGAGGTAAATATTTGAATGGCTGGGATCAAATTTGCACCCAAAAAAGTAGGGGAAAGGAGAAGAGTTAAAAAACTTAACACTCCATGGGCACCTGGGTAGCTCAGTTGGTTGAACACCCAACTCTTGATTTTCACCTCAGGTCACAATCTCATGGTTTGTGAGAGGAAGCCTATGTCAGTCTTGGTGCTGACAGCATGGAACCTGCTTAGGATTCTCTCTCTCCCTCTATGTCTCTGCCCCTCCCTTGCTCGTGCATGTTCTTGGTCTCTCTCCTTCTCTTCTCAAAATAAATAAATAAACTTAAAAAAAAAACCTAATACTCCAGAGGGTTATTAAGGTAAATGACCACCCATGGCATATTTACTATTGCTGGGCTGTTTGTTAAGAATGGCAGTCTCTCCTAATTTGGTGGCTAATCTTGACATGGTGAGTGGGAAGGATTAAAGGGTATGAGATTTTGGTATGGTCTCTGTTGTTGATGATGATGACAATATTTCTTGAAAAGCAAAAAAGATCAAGCATATACAGGGGTTTTGGGATCAGAAGGGGCTAGTGGAGCAGGGCACTTATCCAAACCTTGGTTTGCTTCTCTGTATGGGGATAACAATTCCTATGACCTGGAGCACTTGGGAGGAACGACAGAAACAAGCAGGTAAAGGATGTAGTGGTTCAGGAGCACTACATGAAAAGTGGTCAGTATTAACAGGTGGCCCACTCTCAGCAGCCTAGCAGAGGACCCTGAGCTGGGAAACTGTTCCAGCTTAGAGGACCCACTCAAGATCACGTCACTCGCCTACTTCCAGATGGATCTGTTCTTTATCTTGGGAGGATATATTTTTACCTTGTTTTAAAACTTTGTAGCTCTTCCCTATTTTAGTACTTTGTTCTAACTTGCACTGTTTTATTTCTTTTGGAGTTCTTGCCTTACATTTTCCTGCCTTTTTAATGTTTTCTACTCTTAATTTATCTTTCATTAAAAGTGCAACCCAAACTTTTTCCTTTTAAAATCATACTTTATAAAAAATAAATAAATGAATAATAAAATCATACTTTATTTTAACAAATAATCCAATTAGAAAATGGGCAGGAGACATGAACAGGCATTTCTCCAAAGAAAACATCCAGAGAGACATCAGACACATGAAAAGGTGCTCAACATCACTTATTATCAGGGAAATACAAATCAAAACCACAATGGAATATCATCTCAAACCTGTGAGAATGGTTAAATTCAACAACACAAGAAACAACATATGTTAGCGAGGATATAGAAAAAAAGGAACCCTTGTGCATTGTTGGTGGGAATGCAAACTAGTGCAGCCACTGTGGAAAACAGTATAGAGGTTCCTCAAAAAGTTAGAACTACCCTATAATCCAGCAATCACACTACTAGGTATTTACCCAAAGAATATGAAAACACTAATTTAAAAGGATATATGCACCCTTACGATTATTGCAGCACTATTTGCCATAGCCAAATTATGGAAGCAGCCGAAGTGTCCATTGATAGATGAATGGATAAAGAAGATGTGGTGTTTATACGTATATATACAAATGATGGAATATAATTCAGCCATAAAGAAGAATGAGATCTTCCCATTTGCAATGACATGGATGGAGCTAGAGAGTATAATGCTAAGTGAAATAAGTCAGTCACAGAAAGACAAATACCATATGATTTCACTCATATGTGGAATTTAAGAAACAAGACGAACAGGGGCACCTTGGGTAGCACAGTCCGTTAAGTGTCCAACCCTTGATTTCAGCTCAGAATCATGATTTCATAGTTCATAAGATAGAGGCCTGCATCAGGGAGGAGCTTGCTTGGGATTCTCTCCTCTGCTCGTCCCCTGCTCACTCACTCACTCTCTCTCATTCAACATAAATAAACCTTTAAAAAAAAAAAAAAGAAAGAAACAAAACAAAAGGGAAAAAAAAGAGGGAGAGAGAGAGACAAACCAAAAAATAAACTCTTAAGTATAGAGAACATACGGATGATTACCAGAGGGGAATTGGTGGGGGGTTGGGTGAAATAGGCAATGGGGCTTAAGGAGTGTCATGAGCATCGGGTGATGTATGGAAATGCTGAATCGCTGTATTCCTCACCTGAAACTAATATAACATTGTATGTTAATCACACTGGAATTAAACTTAAAAAAGGTTTTAAAAAATCATACTTTATTTTTGTTATTTCCTAGTTTTTCATCTATCTTCAGTGCTTCTTTTTACTCCTATTAAATTTTTATATTTTGAATTAATGTGTTTTAAGATCATTAAAGAGATTTTTTTTAACTAGCTTTATCCATTAGGCCATGTTCAGCAAACTTAGGGCCTGGCCTTCTAGTTCTCAGCTTGAGAAGACAGCAAAGAAAATATTGGGTGGGTTACATGAAAATGAATATGAAAGGGTGGCCTGGATACTATTTATTTAAAATTAAGACCTTCTGGGCATTAAAAAGCCACCTTTTGGGTGGCTCGGTTGGTTAAGCATCCAACTTTGGCTCAGGTCATAATCTCATGGTTCACGAGTTCAAGCCCTGCTTTGGGCTCTCTGCTGTCAATGCAGAGCCTGCCTTGGATCCTCTATCCTGCCCCCGCCACCCCGCCCCTACCCATCTTGCATACATGCATTTCCCCCCCTCAAAAATAAATAAACATAAAAAAATTAAGACCTTTTTAAAAATGCTTTTGCCTCTTTGACTATAAAATTTGTAAGGACACCAGATTTAGGAACTCTAAGACCCTAACTCTAAACCTCAAGGAGGCTAATTTTCTTAATTTTATAAACCATGATAGGTTTCTCAATCTCCCTAGGCCCTGCTCTGATTACATTCTGGAAAAGGATCTATTGCTTTTCAAGTACACTAATGACAGCTACCAACAACATGTTGGGCACAGTGCTAAGTACTTTAATTGCATTCTTGTATTTAAATCTTCTTCCAGGCTGCCATGTTGGGGCCTCGGGGGCTGCTTCGGGCTCTGCTCAGGTCACAGGCTCTTCACAAGTGGCCCAAAGGGCTGCCAGAATGAGAGTGAGGGTGAGGCTGGGAGGGCTGTGACCAGGAATCGCCTTCAACCCTATCTGGTGCATCTTTTGCATAAAGTGAAGAAAACACCCCCATTGCTCCATGCCCAGCGTGGAGCCCAACATAGAGCCCAATGTGGGGCTTGAACTCATGAACCTGAGATCAAGAGCTGAGCTGAGATCAAGAGGCAGACGCTCAACTGACTGAGCTACCCAGGTGCTTCCCCCACTTTCTTCTTTTTTAAGTAAGACGGGTCTTAATCATGGGACTTTTGAATTCATGTAAAGAAGGTATATTCTTTTTGAAGCCCTCTGTGCCATCATGTTAAAAAAAACATTGGGGAAAGTTGGTATCAAAGACACTCATTACACTAGATCATAGATTTGGAATACTGAGTGTTTTAAAAATAAGTGAACGTTTGTTTCCAAATTAAAAAAAAAAAAAAAACTCCTTCCAACAACTCAATTAGTGGGTGCTACTACCTTGATTTATAGACAAGGAAACTAATGCTTGGAAGATGAGGAAACTTGCTAAGAGCTCACAGCTAGTTCAGAGGCCGAGCCACACCTCCAATCCAGGCTATCTACAAAGCCCAAGTTCCTAACCTTGATCCTATAAAACCTAAACTACAGCAAGCCCCCAGTGTAACTTTCCTGGCTCTACACCTGTCCAAAGTCCAGTAGGACTGGTGTGTTCCAAATCCCACCAGTCTGCTCCCTCCAGTAAGAAAACTGGTATGATCTAAAATACATGAATTCAGGGGCGCCTGGCTGGTTCAGTCAGAGGAGCATGCGACTCTCGGTGTTGGGGGTTGTGAGTTCTAACCCCATGTTAGGTGTAGAGATTATTTAAAAATAAAATCTTTGCAAAATAATAAAAGAAAAAAATAAAATACATGAACTCAAAGTAAACTCTAGGACCTTTTGAATTTTATGTATTTATTTATTGAAAAAGAGAGAGAGAGAGAGAGAGAGAGAGTGGTGGAAGGGCAGGGAGAGAGAGGGTGAGAGAGGGAGAGAGAGGAATCCCAAGCAGGCTTCACGATGTCAACACAGAGCCTGACTTGGGGCTCAATCCATAAACTGTGAGATCATGACCTAAGCCACAACCAAGAGTCGACACAGCCGATGGAGCCACCCAGGTGCCCCTCTGTGATCTTTTTTAAAGGACAGCTTTCATTGCTACTTAAAAAAATTTAAATCTGGGTTTCTCAAGCCATTTTTCTACTTAGAAGCTAGCAGGCTTTAGAACCAGTAATTGTGGGGTGCCTGGGTGGTTCAGTCGGTTGAGCATCTGACTCTTGGTTCCAGCTCAGGTCATGATCTCATAGTTTGTGAGTTTGAGCCCTGTGTCAGGCTCTGTGCCGATGGTGCAGAGCCTGCTTGGGATTCTCTCTCTCTCCCTCTCTCTCTCCCCTCCCGCACACATGCTCTCCCTCTCTCAAAATAAATAAATGACTTAAAAAAAAAAAAAACAACCCTGTAATTGTACAAATGATGATCTCAGCCTCCGTAGAGGTCTATGAAAAACAATTATTAACGCAGCTTGCAACGTTAATTACTGATTTTCTTTGGGCTCTAACTCTGTGTACAAGTCCCAGTCTGAACTATGCTATCAGTTCAGGAGAGCCCCTAGTGACTGATTCTTTTAGAAAACCTGCCCTTTATTATCTTATGGAGTGAGTTTCAGGAGGACTTACTTTTTGTCAACTCAGACACACATTCTGAGAAATGATACTAGCAATAATAATAGCTAAGATATATTGAATGCTTATTATGTGCTACCTGTATTCTAACTGCTTTTGCATATTAAACTGTCATTATAATTCTCTGAGGTAGACACTATTAACATCCATATCACACAGATAAGAAAATGGAGGAATATATTTGGTTCTCTTTTTTAACCTGCCTCTTAATAATCTGAAAACCACTTTTAGAAAATCTGTATACTTGCCTGCTGCTAAAGAGAACAGAGAAATAGAAAAATAGGTAAGTTCTTTCACATTGTCAGGACTCTAGGAATGGCCTCAACAACAAAAGGTCCTACCATCTTTCATTCAGGAAAAATGGACAAGATCAACTACTAAAATGCCCAAATCATCATTTTTGACACAAAGTGTAATTAACCAAATTCAACTACACTGCAGGCCAATTTATTTAGTTATGTAGGGGCACAGTTTGCAACTAATTTATTCTTAGAGTCCATTAGCTTATAATTCAACATTTTATCCATGTACCATGGGAAATTTTTCTCTGGCTGTGAAGAGAAGTTGGCATCTATTACTTAAAATTTTTCATTATTCCCGGGGCAGCTGGGTGGCTGAGTCAGTGAAGCGTCCAACTTCGGTTCAGGTCATGATCTCATAGTTCATAGGTTCGAGCCCCACGTCAGGCTCTGTGCTGACAGCTCAGAGTCTGGAACCTGCTTCCGATTCTACGTCTCCTCTCTTTCTGCCCCTCCCCGCTGGGGCTCTGTCTCTCTCTCTCTCAAAAACAAACATTAAAAAAATTTTTTTTTAATTTTTTTCCTCATTATTCCCATCCTTTCCAGAGTGGAATTTTGAAGCCCTGATTGTTATTTGTTCAGGTGTTAGGACCGAGAATAGTTTTCTATGGAGACCCTGGCCCCGCCCACGGGCACAGCCTTGGGTCACTCTGTAGACGTGGATGACTCCCTTTTTCAAGCAGGAGCCCTGAGTCAGTTTCTTAATTTCTGTAAAAGAATGTCAATCCCATTTTCTCTTTGGGTGATTTTTAAATATGTGGGTGTGGGTTTAATCTACAAAACAGAATAACTGCACTCCAGGCCTTTGTCAAAGAATGTAATTTTGAACTGTTGGCTACCCAATTTTTATCAAAATTATGCATGCCAGAAACAATGTTCCTGGATGGTTGCCTCAGGGCAGTCTGCAAAAGAAATCAGATAACCAGGGTAGCAGTTTTAGCCCCAGAGAACTGCTCCTACTGGGCTGTTCTATTTCATCATGCATCCAAAATACTCTAAGAATCCTAGAAACTAGGCTACCATTGTGTTTATTATAAGGATGTTGTTGAAGACCCTGACTCATTAATGGCCCAGTCTACACAGGACCTGAGAGAAAGGAAGCTTTGCCCTTCTTCAGCAATGACCTCACTCTTGTTTCCTTATAACTTTTTAAATTTGAATATCACTGACACACAATGGTACAACAGTTTCGGGTATACAATGTAGTGATGCAACATTTCTATACATTATGCTATGCTTGCGACATGTATAGCAAGACCCCACTCTTATCCTACAAGCACTGAGGGTCTCGTAACTGTTTTATTTGTCCACAGAATGCCGAAAACTGAATTCAAGGCCCAACTGTATTTATGTTGTAGGATATTACAGTATAAATGTCTATGCACTAAGTCTCACTGCGGCCTCATCTAGTTCTTCTATTATTCTCTGCCTAGATTTCTTTTAAAATTCTGTTCATTTAAAAATCTATGTTATTTTAATTATTCTTTTAAGCCACCACACATCCTTTCTGGAAGATGGTGAGGTACTTAAATAAGTATATGTACATATAAATGAATACATTCATAAGCTGATTTGCACGAGTTATTATGATTTCCATTAATCTTATTATTGTCATTATATGGCAAAGCCCCTAAGGGCAGAGGACCAGATTCCCCTTTTGCCAGTGTATCTCCAGTAAGAGCTTGGAGGCCATCTCTGTCCTTCCTTGGTGCATCACGTAAAGTAGCTGTCCCGTGTTTTAGGGGCCTTGTTGTATGAAAAATGGACATTTTAAAGCACAAGGGGTTTCACTAGTTCACTTGGGGACACAAATGCACAGGCCAGAACAGAGGGCAGACTGGCCTGCTTTCAGTGAATTGCTATTTTTCTCATACTTTTTACTGAAATGCATAGACATGAATGAGTTAAACCAACTATGAGTGTCCTACAGCAGCCAAAGAAATTCTGTGTGAGTCACGTGAGAACCATTATCATCTCCTGATATTATCCTCAGGAAAACCTCTAACAGACCCGAGGGTTTTTTAAACATATTTTTTAAATTGAGGTAAAATTTACCATCACATTTACCATTTTAAACCATTCTTATTTATGTATGTATTCTTTTTAAGGTTTATTTATTTATTTATTTTGAGAATGTGTATGTGTGTGTGCGTGCACATAGGCACATGCATGCACGTGAGCAGGGGAGGGAGAGAGAGAAAAAGAGGGAGGGAGAGAATCCCAAGCAGGCTCCGTGCTGTCATCACAAAGCCCAAATCAGAGCTCAATCTCACAAACCATGAGATCATGACCTCAGCCAAAATCAAGAGTCAGACACTTAACGGACTGAGCCACCCATGTGCCCCTCCTTTTAACCATTTATAAGGGTACATACAGTTCAGTGGCATTAAGTATATTCACATTGTTATGCAACCATCACCACCATCCATCTCCAGAACTTTTTCATCTTGCAAAACTCCAACTTTGTGTCCATGTATCCAACTCCTCACTCTCTCCTCCCCCAGCCCCTTGACCACTCTAAGCACCTCACAGAAGGGGAATTACACAGTATTTGTCCTTTCTTGACTAGCTTATTTCACTTAACATAATGTCCTCAGCGTTCATCCAACGTCCTCAGAGTTCATCCGAGGTGTTACATATGTCAGAATTTCCTTCCCTCCTAAGGCCAAATAGTATTCCATTGCATGCATAATCCACATTTTGTTTATCCATTCACCCATCAACGGACATTTGGGTTGCTTCCAACTTTTGGCTGCTATGAACATGGGTGTCCAAATATCTGTTCAACTCCCTGCTTTCAATTTTTTTTTTTTTGGTATAAACCCAGAAGTAAAATTGCTGGATCATACAGTGAGTCTATTTTTAATTTTTTGAGGAACCTCCATACTGTTTTCCACAGCAGCTGCACCAGTTCACATTCCCAACAACACCACACAGGAGCTCCAGTTTCTCCACATCCTCACTAACCCTTGTAATTTTCCGGCGTTTTGATGACAGCCATCCTCATGGGTGTCAAGTGGTATCTCGTTATGGTTTTGATTTGCATTTCCCTAATGATTAATGATGCTGAGAATCTTTCCAAGGGCCTATTAGCCATCTGTACATCTTCTTTACGGAAATATCCTTTCAAGTCCTTTGGCCATTTTTGAATTGGGCTGTTTGGTTTTTGTTGTTGAGTTGAGGACTTTTCTCTATATTCTGGATATTAATCCCTATTGAATGACAAAACTAAAACAATTTAGTAATGAGGTTGATGTCCTTTATTCAAGGGAAAACAATCCTTGGATTGGGGGAGTATGGTGCCTCAGAAACAGTGGAGCACTCTTCCCAAGGGCTTCTGGGGAACAATGAGTTTTATGAAGCATTAGAAGTGGCAACAGGGAGGGGCACCTAGGTGGCTGGGTTGGTTAAGCTTCTGACTTCGCCTCAGGTCATGAGCGGCTTGTGAGTTCCAGCCCCTCATAGGGCTCTGTGCTGACAGCTCAGATCCTGGAGGCTGCTTCGGATTGTGTGTCCCCCTCTCTCTCTGCCCCTCCCTGGCTCATGTTCTGTCTCTCTCTCTCTCTCAAAAATAAATAAACATTAAAAAATTAAAAAAAAAAAAAAGAAGTGGCAACAGGGAATGCTGAGGCTGCAGATCTGACCTTATTTAGGAAGATTAAGGAACAAGGAAATAAGTATAGAACCCAGAGTTGCTGTGGTGTTTGGGGATTGGCTACAAAGTGTGGTTTGTAGCACCCCTGAAAGGAGAAGCTCCATCTTGGGCCTAGAAATTTCTTTCAACATCTCTTATCAGATAAATGATTTGCAAATATTTTCTCCCATTCAGTGGGTTGCCTTTTTATTCTGTTGATGGTGACCTTTGATGTACCAAAGTTTTTCATTTTGATGAAGTCCAATTTGTCTATTTTTCCCTTTGTTGCCTGTGTTGTTGGTGTCATATCCAAGAAATCATTACCAAATCCAGTGTCATAAACTTTTTCCCTTGGAGCCCTGGTTTTTTGTTTTTCATTTGTTTTTTTTTTTTTTTTTTAAGTGGGCTCCATGCCCAACACAGGGTTTGAACTCACAATCCTGAGATCAAGACCAGAGCTTAGGGGCGCCTGGGTGGCTCAGTCGGTTGAGCGTTCAACTTCGGCTCAGGTCATGATCTCATGGTTCGTGGGTTTGAGCCCCGCGTCAGGTTCTGTGCTGACAGCTAGCTCAGAGCCTGGAGCCTGTCTTCAGATTCTGTATCTCCCTCTCTCTCTGACCCTCCTCTGCTCACGCTGTCTCTCTCTCTAAAAAATAAATAAAAACATTAAAAAAATAAAATAAAAAAGACCAGAGCTGAGATCAAGAGTCAGACGCTTAACCAATTGAGCCATTCAGGCACCCCTGGAGCCCTGTTTTAATAAATCATTTTATAAGGGTACGGAGAACATCATCTTAAATGGAGCAGGAAGATAACTAAAATCCAGAGGAAGGGTTTACTATTTTGCCGCTGAGCCCATGCCTTAAAAAGTAATCTTTGCAAATCAGCTCTGGTAAGAGAACAACATGAAAGAGGAGAGCTGCCTCAAATCGGCAGTAACAGGGAACATCAGAGGAAGAATCTCCATTTTACATCAACATTTACATTCTTTTCCTTTGTGGACGCAAGTTCCTTTACATAATATAAGAGCCAAAGAAATGGGGAGGGGACCCATGGGCTCCAGTCTGCTTAAGTGAGTAACTTGCTCCATCTGGGTCTAATTATCCATGTGTGTTTCCTCACCAACACCCCATCCAAGCTCCATCGCAACGTGCAGAGTGAATGTTGTGCTCATGGAAGACAAATCCCGAAAAGCAGTTAGGGAAGGACCAAGATCAAAGAGCTGGGTAAGAGACCAAGAGTAGTCTTGTCAAACTGCCTTAACTCAGATTTGCATAGTCCTTCAACTCCTGACCCTGGCTTCCCCTAAGCAAGAAAACGACATGGTTTGAGCACCCAAATCACCAACACCAGGATGGCCTCTCACTGGCAAGCTCACGAATGTAGCACGTCTGTTCTGAACACTCGCCAGCACAGGCTTTGAAGCAACCCTGTCTAGCTGACAAGGCTTCAGCTGAGAAATTACAATAAGAGTAATAACGACCGGCCAAGGTTGTACTGACACTCCAAAGACCAACACTCCTGCCATCAGAACCATCATCACCATCATGACTGTGACCTTATTCAGTGTAGTATAGCTAGAGATACTGACCCAAACTAGCCCAAGTAGAGGGGACAGAAACTACATGGTTCCTCTCCTCAGTCCTGATGGGCTGATCTCCCCTGGGTGATGTGATTTAGGGAAGAAAGACAGTAAGCTTTGGAAATGAACTGTTGTGGTTGGACACGCTTAGGTTTACACCTCCGCTTTAACATTTACGAGTTGTTGACCTTGGCCAAATAATTTGGATCTCAGTTTCCTCATCTGTAAGTGGGAATAATTAAGTCTGACTTCATATGTCATGAAGAGTGGCAATGGAAAGTGCCCGGCACCCATTAACACCGAATATTCATGGCGTCTCTTCCCAGGGTGAGCTGTGTGTCTTTCCCACTCCCCGTGAAGTTTCTCAAGGTCAGGAACCATATCTTATTTGTCTTTAACCACCCAGCCCATAGTAGATCCCCCGGTGAATATTTGCTGAACAGATAAACCACAAGAATAACCCCCTTCCCTTAACTCTGTGTATCATTCGGTTGTGAGGAGGAAAAACCAATAAAGAATTTTCCCTGCTATGCCTTTTCCCTGCTGTTTCTGTCCCCTCTACTTGGGCTAGTTTGGGTCAGTATCTCCAGCTATACTACACTGAATAAGGTCACAGTCATGATGGTGATGATGGTCACAGTCATGATGGTGACCAGCCTCCTCTTAGGAGTTGCACATCAGAAGAACAGAACTTCAAAATCTTGTCAGACAAGGGAGGTCTTTATGGAGCAGAACTACCTCGAAAATGTTCTGCATAACAATATACCCACGGATTTTAACTAAGCACTTTCCCCCAATTCCTTGTGGATTCATTAAACTGACAGCTTGGCACCAGCATATTGATGCCTGTTTTCTATCTAACACAAGCTATATGAGTGCCTTGTGTTTAACCCGCTCTATAAATTTGTAAGCAGTTATGTAAAAACAAAAACCTCAGAAAACAAAGAAAAGATGCTGGGTTGTTATTTCACTGAAAAACAATAATGAGTGTCTCTTTTCTATACTCCTCCCACTCTAATTGGGTGTATTTGGGTTTGGGTTGTTTTCCTTTGCTCAAAGA
>CM053566.1:41446934-41584136 GCA_028646485.1 Cryptoprocta ferox
GCTTATGAATCATGAAAGAAAAATGATGGTTTAATTTAGAAATTAACCGCTAGTAACTCTCAACCACTGTTTTGCAACTTCAGGGTTATCCTAACAATAATATTGTTTGCAGGTAGGCAGATCTTGTGTCTATTTAACTGTTTTCCATCTGAGACCTAAGGGACCAATATAACAATAAACTTTGCATAAAAAGATAAAATTGTTCTGCAAATTTCGCATTTTTTCCAAAAGTCAGAATACAATCATTTTCTGATAAAAACGGCATGAGCAGTCAGGGTACAAGGCAGGAAGAGGCATTACTGATTTTTAAACCTCCTTCTGAGTCTCTGGTCAATGGCAGTATCAATGGACTCTCTTTTGATGGAAAAATAACTACATTTTTGTATTTTCATATAATGTAACTGGAAGAAGTTTGTTCTTTACAGTTCCCTCCTTTGAGAAGCTCAGATCTGGGGGGATGGGGTGGGAGACCAGGGGGACACCTGTTTTACTAGTGTCCCCGTGCACTGGGTGTCAACACTGTGCCAGGCATGTACATCACTACTAAGCCCAGCACCGCCCAGTCCACATCACCAATGGGCAGGGTTACAGTTCCTCAGAAGCAAGGAGCCAGCCGAGCCCACTCTGCCTGCTCCCGAGGATGGCCTGTGTTCAGGCAGAGCAGGCTGGCCCTGTTTGTGTCAGGCTCCATAAATATCACAGCTTTCTCTTCCTTGTCTCCATCGGTGCCTCTTCATCTTATAAAATGAGTTGGCCGTCCCCTATTATTTGGTTATCTATCCTCAGTTCAGGGAGAGGGGGTAAAAGGCCCCATGTTGTTTTCCAGTCTCTCTGCACCATCATGAAAGCTGATGTCCTGTTCTCTATTGATCTAAGGCGCAATAACTAAAAAGCAAAGGGGTAGAGGAAAGAGGAACTGTCTCTCTAAAGTCCCTAACACTTACCAGTTTGGATAATGCTCTGGAACCAGCATAGATTATGCCCACAAACAGCACTGAAGCAGGAAGCCACGTCGAAACATCGGACCTGAAAAGAGGGAAAGAGGCCAGACTATTTCTGTCACTTTCTGTCCAAAAGACGTAGCTGGAAGGTATGACCTTTTGGATGCACCAAATACAACAGTGGTTGTCTTAACATCTCTGAGTGACTCGTGAAGTGTGACGTGGTCTGTGTCCACTGAGAGTGAGGGAGGCTGACAAAGCCATCCAGCTATAGCCCATCATTCTGCCAACTACCTAGTGTTACTAATCCCGAGACAACACAAACGAGCTGGAGATGGAAAAAGGCATCCTGAAGTTGGGAGAGAGAACAGATCTGATTTTTTTCAGTATTTTTTAAAACTTTATTTACTTATTTTGAGAGAGAGATAGAGTGTGTGAGCAGGAGAGGGGTAGAGGGAGAGAGAGAATCCCAAGCAGGCTCCGTGCTGGCAGCACAAGGCTCGATCCCACCAACCATGAGATCATGACCTGAGCTGAAACTAAGAGTCAGATGCTCAACCGACTGAGCCACCCAGGTGCCCCTGATTTTTTTAAGGGTTTTAAGATTTTTTAAGGGCAGTGAACGTTATTTGGATTTTAAATAGCCAGAGGTTTTGAACCCATGCCAAATTATTAAAAAATTTTAAAGACTATTTACCTAGGCGATATATCAAACGGCTCCATGGAATCAAAACAGAAGGAAGCAAGTGTCAAAGGACAGAATTTTAAAAAGAATGCTGGAACTCAAGCTGGGTGGCCATGTGCTGACCTCTTCCACCATTAACCTGGAATCTCTAAGGACTTCTGGAGGGCATGTTTCTTTATTCAATTGGGGCCACACCAAAAATTGCTTTTTTCTTTTTAAGTTTGTTTATTTTGAGAAAGAGAAAGAGAACAGTGGTAGAAGGGCAGAGAAAGAGGGAGAGAGAAAGAATCCCAAGCAGATTCTGCACTGTCAGCACGGAGCCCAGTACAGGGCTTGAACCCACCAACCATGAGATCATGATCTGAGCCAAAATTAACAGTTGGAGACTTAACTGAGCCACACAGGCGCCCCCAAAACTGCTTTGTTCAATGCAGTTTAGACTCTTGCTGTCTTCAAGAAAAGCAAAATCCCAGTTTTTACATAGAGAACCCATCGCTGAGGTTCCCTCAGTCACAAACACATGTGGTTCACTTATGCAAGTTCCCAGAGTTATTCTCATAATAGATACAAATAAACAAGACCCTTCCGGAAGAATTTAACATAATAATCCCAGCTCACTCAATGAACTGCACTCCTGGGATGGTACCTGCTCGAGAAATCTTTGTGAATCTTACTAGCATGGGCAGGCACTACATCTATGATCAGCCCTGCTTTTGTACCCTTCCCAGGGAACCTGGTGCTAAAATGTCTCCAGTCTCTAGTTAGGCCTCCAAACCCTACCTGAATATATTCATTCAGCAAACATTTGTATGAATTTGCAAAGTGCTGACAGTGCCAGAATTATTATTAACAGCAGCACCATAATTAACATTTACTGAGCACTTGCTACAAATGAGGCAGTGTGCTAAATGTTTTCTATGCTGTGTCTTTTAAAAATGTGTACAACCACCTCATGAAGAAAATGTCTTTATTATTATTATTATTATTATCCCCATTGTGCACATGACAAAACTGAGGCATAAAGAGTTTAATTTGCCTGTGGTCAGAAGAGCTGGTTATGGCAAAGCCAGGATTTGAATTCAGGTCATCTGACTCTAAAGCCCCCGCTTTAAGCTACTCTTTCATACTTAGCCCTCGAGGACCTCATAATCTAGTGGGAGACATTGACTTATAGATATATAAGCTGCAAACACAGCGTGATTTTGCTCTGGTAGCAGACTGAGCATCTAATGACCTGAGGAATATTCTCTGTTCTTACCCATCTTGCTGCAATAATAGATGTCTGCACAGAGAAAGGAGGATGCCATTCTCCATCTTGATGGAGAATGACATCATGCTTGACATCAAACCAACTGCTATTCCTCTAGGAAACGGCTTTCCCATTAGACCTTAAGCTCACAAAGGTCAAGAGAGACAGGATCCAGGCCCATGGCCTGCTGAGCACCCCAAGGAGGCCCAGAGCATACACATCAGGGAGCACGGTGAAGAGGGAAGGAGTGCCCTGTGTGAAACAGCAGCATGCCCAGCCGCAGCAGGCCCGGTGCTTTGGGACATGATCTCAGTAAGGCCCCAGGCGTTTGTGCTCTATTCCCTCTTAAATAAAGAAAACTCCTGCCCAGTCATATGTCCCAAGAGACATCAGGGCATCTCAGGGGCCATGGATGTGAAAAGGAAAACACGGCTAGGGAACACCTCGTATTTTAACCCTGTACCCTAAACACAAAGAAATGACTTGAACTATGAAAAATAAACAGATCCAGTTGGACCAGAGACTTCTGGGAAATGTTACAGAGCAGCTGTGTGAGCACTTGGATCCAACCATGGAACGATGATCCACAATTATCTCACTCAGGGCCCACCTTCTAGGTGGATGGAGCCAAAGCAACATGCACCAAAGGCAGAAATTTAGACACCTGCAAAAGCAGCTGGTGGCCTAACCCTGCCTTGGCCCTCATGAGCTCTCATCAGAGACAGCTGCCTCCCTCCCTCCCCCACACACCAACAAGAAATTATAGCTGCTATCGAGAAAGATAAATATGAATCACTGGGAAAAGTGCTGCCAAAACAGATATGGGCAAAACAAGTATGAAAGGATGGGGGGTAGGTGGGAAGAAAAATAATTAAATATTGTGAAGAACTCTGCGTTCATGTTGTTTCAAAGTGTCAAAGTTCTCATTCCACTGAAAATCATAGGGTATGTGTTAAGTGGAGTTGATGCAAGAAAAGACTCAAGGGAACACCAACAGACAATCCATACACAGAGAAAAAGTCTTGGGACACCTGGGTGCCTCAGTCAGTTATGCATGCGACTCTCGATTTTGGCTCAGGTCATGATCTCACGGTTAGTGAGTTCAAGCCCTGTGTTGGGCTCTGCGCCGACGGTGCAGACCCTGCTTGGGATTCTCTCTCCCTCCCCCGACCCGTCCCCTACTCTCCCTCTCAAAATAAAAAAATAAACTTAAAAAAATTAAACAAGAAAAAGCCTTACCGTAAGACTAGCAAATTAATGCATATTTATACATCTTAAATCAAAATAGATTATTTCATCAAAGAATGATTTCTTGGTTTATCTGACTTTCAATTAACCCATTAATTATCAGAGTCAGAGAAGGGAACTTCTGCATATATTATTAACGTGTCTCCCATTTCTCAAATAAACTGTAAGTTTCATAAAGGTGAAAGCCATGTGTGTTTTGTTCATATAAATCGATGTAAAATATCACATGCATGAATGTTATAAAGGAGACTAAAGGACTATGCCATACCATAAGGGCATCTGATCTAGTCAGTGAGGATAGAGAAACCTGCCTCCAAGAAGTGATATTTGAGATAAAACTCAAAGTTAAAGTGGGTACAGGAGGTGAGGGGGTGCGGCAGAGAAGTAGAAGGGACACTCCATTCCTCCCCTGGTCCATTACTCACAGCAGTAAAAGTCTCTTAAGGTTCAGTAAGACTTTGTCACAAGTTTGTTCTTCACTATTATTACCAAAATCTTTTTTTAAATTTTTTTATGTTGATTTATTTTAGAGAGAGAAAGAAAGAGAGTGGGGGAGGGGTAGAGAGAGGGAGAGATGGAGACAGGATCCAAAGCAGATTCTGTGCTGACAAACAGATTTCTGTGCTGACAACAATGCGGGGCTCGAACCCATTAACCGTGAGATCATGACCTGAGCTGAAATCGGATGCTTAACTGCTCCTATTATTCTCAAATTCTTGGCAACATTGATCTCATTTAATTTATACACTAGCAGGGGGGCCCAGGCGGCTCAGTCAGTTAAACATCCAACTCTTGGTTTCGGCTCAGGTTGTGGTCTCACGACTCGTGAGTTCAAGCCCCGCAGAGGGCACTGTGCTGACAGTGCGGAGCCTTTTGGGATTCTCTGTCTCCCCCTCTCTTTGCCCCTCCCCCACTCGTGCTGTCTTCGTCTCTCTCAAAATAAATAAATACACATTAAAACAAATGTACACGCTAGCAGGAGAAATGGGCATCAGACAATGGCAGTCACAAGAGCGTACACCCTCTGTCCCTCAGAGAGTGCGCCTGCCACAGGGAGTACAGTCCGCCGACAGATGCACTTACATACTTTCAAGAATTGTTCATTCTTGCTGCTTTGGGAATCAGAATTGGGATCTCTGGCTCGACTGTTAGTTAATCTGCTATGGTAACGTGGACAAGTTAGACCTTGCAACAGTTACCTGGGGCAAATAAAATGCCTAGCAACTGAGTTTTCCATACTTTTCCAGGTTACGTGGAGACAAGATGAAGATGTGAACTACAAAGGTGGTGCTTTTGGGGTCTTTTGCCATATCTTTTTTTAATATTTCTTCAGGACAAAATGAAACTGTAATTTCAAAATCCTAATTAGCTCTGCTAAAATGGAGGATTATTTTCCAGGGAGATATAGCAATAAGTGATGGAAATCACACCTGGTTCTGGGCACTGAAGAATATAACCTTATAACATGCACATGGTTACCCAAATCTTTGGAAATTATAATTAGCTCTCTTCACTCTCAAGGAATGTTCCAGCAGTTAGCTGACAAACTTTAGCCAATAGCTCCAAGGGATGGACAAAGTTCACACACTTCTCTGGACTGTGTCCTTTCTTCTAGGTCAGGTCGTCTAGGGCTGAGGGTATCTAGGGGTCACCTAAGTCACCTAGGGGTGGGGGCAGGAAGGATGCACAAATATAGAGCAGTGCATGGCACAACACCACTCAATAAATGTTCTCCTGGTTTTTCTACACGTAACTTCAAAGACAGAGACCATCAGGGATTTCATGTAGATTGATAGATCCACCTACAGAAAACGTGCTGGCCAAAAAACACCATAAAGAAAATCAAGAGATGATTAATGACTTAGGAAAAAACACTGGCAATATATAAAACAGGCTGGAATTTAATATCCTTATTCATTATACACGAATGTTTACAAACCAATAACAAAAAAAATTGGGGCACCCAGGTGGCTCAGTCAGCTGAGTGTCCAGCTTGGGCTCCGGTCATGATCTCCCAGTTCGTGAGTTCGAGCACGGCACTGGGCTCTGTCAGCACAGAGCCTGCTTCAGATCCTCAGTCCCCTCTCTCTCTGCCCCTCCCCTGCTCATGCTTGCTCTCTCAAAAATAAACATTAAAAAAATTTTTTTTAATTCTTTTTTAAAAAAAAGAAAAAAATCAATTCCACAAAAGAAAAATACTCAGCGGGCAAAAAAGGGTTATTTGCATATGTGTGTAAGTATGTGTATGTGTATTTCTCACACACGCATAAGAAATATAAATAGCCAATAAACATATGAAAAGTTACACACACACACACGCACACACACACACACTACTTGGCTCTCCTTAACCAGAAGCTTTAAAAACATGCATACTCTACAATATTTAAAGGTATTTAAAGTTCTCCATAATGATGTTTTCATTTACAAGGAGAATAAAACTGCATTCTGGCATCACTGTTAGTCATCAACTATCCCAAGCACCTTGGGGCCTGCCGCTGCTTCCTCTGCCCGGAACCCTCCCCCTCCAGACACCTGCAGGGCCTACCCTCTCACGTACTCAGATCTCTGCTCAAAAGTCAGCTTATCCCTAAGTCCTTCTTACCTACCACTTATAAAATAACAAACCCCGACTCCCGACCCCTAGAACACACTTAACCCCTACCCGGCTTTAGTTTTCTCTGTACTTACTGCCATCTGACACATCATATACTTCCATTTTCCTTTGTTTCTTGTCTGTCTACCTGAACTAGAATGTAAGCTCTATGAGGGCAAGATCTCTGTCTGTTTTGTTCACGGTGCACCCCCTGCACTGAGAACAATGTCTGGTATACATGCTAGACACTGAAATATATGCTGTAGGAATCATCACGTATTATTTTTGTAACTTAAAAAAAATATTTCCCTTGGGGTGCCTGAGTGGCCCAATTGGTTGAGTGTCCGACTTTGGCTCAGGTCATGATCATATGGTTTGTGGGTTCGAGCCCCGTGTCGGGCTCTGTGCTGACAGCTTGGAACCTGGAGGCTGCTTCAGATTCTGAGTTTCCCTCTCTCTCTCTGCCCTTCCCCCGCTTGAGCACATGTGTGCACACACGCTCTCTCTCTCTCAAAAATAAATAAATATTTAAAAAATATATATATATTCCTTTCTTTCTCTAGATTGATACAAGGGGAAAACAACAGCATCAATCAAAATACACTATAAAACTCCAGGCATGACCCTAATTCACATTTTTTCCTACACTTTTCTTAAGCCCTTCAGAGACTTTGCTCTGAACAGATTTGCTGGTGCTTACAGCTACTAGGCTTTTAAGGACAGGGATGAAAGTAAAAAATTTCCCACCATTTGGCTCTTTGTAATGGCCCTAATGGATAATTCTAACAATTTCAAATTCAACAAACATTTCTAACAATCGCGTTGTAACCTGTAACTGTGACAACAGAAAACTAACTACATTAACAAACATGTTTTCTTCAATAGACATGAACTCAGAAACTTGGCATGGAGGCAGTCATTTTGTTTCCTATAATAATTTATCTTGTTTTCTTATTAAAAAGTAGTGCTTAGGGGCGCCTGGGTGGGTCAGTCAGTTAAGCGTCCCACTCTTGGTTTCAGCCCAGGTCATGATCTCCCGGTTCATGAGTTTGAGCCTCACGTCGAGCCCCACATCAGGCTCCATGCTGGCAGTGTGGAGCCTGCTTGGGTTTCTCTCTCTCTCTTTCTTTCTGTGTGCCCCTCTGGTGTGTTCTTTGTCTCTCTCTCTCTCTCAAAATAAATAAACTTAAAAAAAAAAAAAAAAAGGAGTACTTATCCACACTAGAAAATTTTCAAAATACAGAAAATCAAGAAAAACATTCCAATTACAATCCCACTACCCAAAGACAACCACCATTAATACCTTGCTAGGTCTCCCTCCAAACAGTGCCCATATGCACATTTATGAACACCGCAGCAAAAATGGGATTCTACCGTCCACACTATTTCATAAACTGCTTAGCATCTTTTCGTGTCAAAAAAATCATCGCCAATTTATTAATAAGTGAATAATAGGCTATTGCTGGACACTGAAGTTAATCCTCTTTTTACCATTCTAATGCTGTAATAGTTATCCTGGAATACACTCCCTTTTCATATTCATGTTTTTGCAGTATCAGGATAAACTCCTGAAGTGGAACAGAAGCTCAAAGACACATGCATCAAAGTGTAGAATTAGTGACAAAACTGCCTTCAGAGAGGCTATGCCAACTCAGCCCTCTGCAATGGGTTACATGCTAGTGTTCCCCCCAAATTCATGTGTTGAAATCCTGACCCCGGCATGATGAATTTAGAGGTGGGTCCTTTGGGAGGTAATGAGGTCATGAGGGTGGAGCCCTCATGATGGGATTAGTGCCCTTATAAAAGAGACAGACCTTGCTTCTCTCTCTCTCTCTCTCTACCTCTCTTCTTCTCTCCCTCTCTCTCCACCATGGAAGGAGACGAAAAGATAGACAAGAAGAGGTCTTCACCAGAACCTAACCATGCTGGTACCCTGATCTTGGACTTCCCAGCCTCCAGAACTGTGAGAAATCATGTTTATTGTTTAAGCCACCTGGTATTTTCAAGTTTATTCATTTATTCTGAGAGATACAGCAGGTGCGAATGGGGGGGGGGGGCAGAGAGAGAGAGGGAGAGAGAATCTGAAGCAGGATCCACACTGTCAGGGCAGAGCCCAACACAGGGCTCGATCTCAGAAACCAGGAGATCATGACCTGAGCTGAAACCAAGAGTCGGATGCCCAACCAAGAGTCGAATGCCCAACCAACTGACCACCCAGGCACCCCCAGTCTCTGGTATTTTTGTTACAGCAGCCCGAGCTAAGGCACCTTCTACTGCCAGCTCTAAGACTGTATGATTCTCTGATAGCCAAATACCTACACCAGGCGCATACCACTAATACACCCTTTCTCCACCTATAATTTGTAAGATGGCACCATCTGGGCCTCCCGTGCTGGTTTATTGGTTCATTGTGCTATGTGCCAACAAAGGAGGCAAGAGGGAATGAAATCCTGAGGTGGTCCTGGCAGGATGTCGGTCTCTGTGATACGAGGCCCTCTGGGGAACTGCTGAGCCAGTGAGGGTGTGTGTATCTGTGTGTGCAGGGACAGATCGCACAGCAACTCCTAGGGGGAAAGTACTATTTGCCATGGGGTCTGGTTTGAAAATTGTGGTGACACATAGTTTTTCTTACATGATTTACAAGCACAAGTATTGCGTCTTGTTTGAGTCTTGGGCTTGTTTGTTTTTTTGGTGTGTGTATCTCCTGTCCCTAAGAACCCTGATAAGTAAAGCATTTTACAAGAAGCTAACAATAGTCTGTTGCCATGAATTATAAAACTGTTGTTATCGAGATGAAGGGTAATTAAATTAAATCACTTGTTTTTCAAATAGAGCATGCATTATGGAAGGAACATCTGCTCCCTCAAACACTCAGAAGTTTATCTGTTCATGGGTGCTTGAAGGGCCCCTTGAGCTGAGTTCTCACAAATTCTCTGCATTATCCTGCCACCTAGTGGAGCTAAAAATAGTTTCCAAACATAAAACTACCAAGCCTGGGTGGCTCCGTCAGTTGATCATCTTGATTTCAGCTCAGGTCATGATCCCACGGTTGGTGGGTTCGATCCCTGGGTCAGGCTCCATGCTGACAATGTGGAGCCTGTTTGGAATTCCCTTTCTCCCCCTCTCTCTGCCCCTCACATGCACTTTCTCTCTCCCAAAATAAAAAAATAAACTTAAAAAAAAGTACCAAGATACTAGGATTCATATTGCCTATGGGCATTGTCAAAAACAGTAGTATCTTACTATTATAAAGCCAACATTTGCTTTACAGTTTACAAGGCCTTTTACATATATAACTCCCTATTTAGAGCAGATACCTAGATTTCATTTTCGGGGGTCCATTCCTGGTGAACATGGTCCTCCAAGAATCTTACTATTCTCCTTCTTTCCTACTATTCTTAGACCTTTCCTTCATTCTTTACTCTTCCTCTGACTCACAGAGGGTCAATTCCCTTGACAAAGTTCAGCCCTCCTATTACTTGAACCCAAAAACCCTATGATGATACAAAGCATAACTTAGATCAAGAGTCAGCAAACTATGGCCCACGGGCCATATCCCAGCTAGCTGTTGCCTGTTGCTGAAATATTATTTTATTGGCACATGGCCACACCCATCTGTTTATGTGGTGTGTGGTGGCTTTCATGCCACAAAGGCAGAACGGAGTTGTTGCAAGACACTATATGGACACAGAAGGATAGCAACATGAGGTGTGGTCCACACTGAAGTGTGAGTTCGGTAGATTCCTATGCCCTGGGTGATATAGGCATGACCTGCAGCCACCATAAACTTCGAAGGTCCAAAAATCCTGTCCCAAGAAAGAAAAATGCTGCGTGGTATTTGGAATTATATGTGGAGTCTTTAAAAAAGGAAAAACTAAAAGAAAGAAAGAAAGAAAGAAAAAAAGAAAGAAAGAAAGAAAGTCTCGAAATCTAATGTATAAAATGGTGACTATAGGTGATAGCACTGTGTTGTGTCACTGACACTTCCTAAAAGAGTAGAATTTAAATGTTATCACCTAAATAAATAAATAAAGTGAGGTGATAAAATGGGTGTGTTCATTAATTAGATGGAAGAAATCTTTCACAATGTATACATATATCATACTACCACAATGTACACTTTAAACATCTTACAATTTTATTTGACAATTATACCTCAATAAAGCTGAAATAAAAAATTCCTGTCCTCTACCATCCCGGCCTCGTGGACTCTTCTCTTGGGAATTCCCATAATCACCACACCAAAACCAATCAGATTTTATTCATATTATGTCCCTACAGTGGTTCTCTGTATGTGTCCTGAGAATGCTTTGAAAGCTGGTTTTATCACCCCAAAAAGTAATGTCTACATATATACATTAAGCAGTCCTCTGGACAAAAAAAAAAAAAAAAAATAGGAAAAAATATAAAAACCACATGAATTTGAGTGTTAACTTTCCTCTGTGAGCAAAGGTAACTGTTTGAAAATTACAAGAATCACTCAAAACACATTAAAAAACATATTTGAGAAATTCCAACCACCAGTAGCTTTGATGAAGGCAATCTATCTCGCTTAAAAACAAATAATTAATTATAAAACGAAGCATCCTAATTGATTGGCTCACTTCATTTCTTTAGGGACAGGACTGAGTTAATTTGGAGGTTTTATCAAAGAAATTTTTTTGAAAGTTTATTTATTTATTTTGAGAGAGGACGAGTGTGGGAGTTGGGGGGGGAGAGAGAATTCAAAGCAGGTTCTATACCAGTCGTGTAGAGCCAGATGCAGGACTCAAACCCACAAACTGTGAGATCATGACCTTAGCTAAAACTAAGAGCTGGATGCTTAACCAGCTAAGCCACCCAGATGCCCCAGAATTTTTTTTTTTTTCATTTGAAAGAGTCAGAGCAAGGGAGAGGGGCAGAGGGGAAGAGAATCTTAAGCAGGCTCCACGCTGAGCTTGGAGACTGATGTGCGACTGGATCCCATGACACTAGGATCATGAGCTGAGCTGAAATCAAGAGTCAGATACTCAACCGACTGAGGCACCCGGGCGCCCCTATCAAAGAAATGTTTTATGGTTCTCCAACAAAGATTCCCAGTGAAAAATTAAGGAGTGGGAGGGGCACCTGGGTGGCTCAGTCAGGTAAGCATCTGACTTTGGCTCAGGTCATGATCTCACGGTCCATGAATTTGAGCCCCACATCAGGCTCTGTGCTCACAGCTCAGAGCCTGGAGCCTGCTTCAAATTCTGTGTCTTCCTCTCTCTCTCTGCCCCTCCTCTGCTCGTGCTCTGTCTCTCTGTCTCTCTCTCAAAAATAGTAAATAAACATTAAAAACTAAAAAAAAAAAAAGAAAATTAAGGAGTGAAACTTTCTCCTTCATCTGTTAGAAATCTCTGGTCACAAAGGCATTGTGGTATAGCATTATTAACCTAGAACTTCTCATCCTTGAAAACTTGAGAGTTAAAAATTTGCTGTCTTAGGTATAGTGAACAAAAAGTAGTAAGTACATTAAAAATTACTTTCCAAATGTTTTTCTTTAAACATGTAGTTTGGTCATAAAGGAACCAGAGGATGGTGCGTAATGTCTCCAATGAAATCACACCTGATTCCACAAGCAATGGTTCGAGAATCCATTAAAGACTGCCATGGTCTCACGGTTAAATGTCTTGTCACAGTGTTCTGGATCACATTTTGGAAACACAGCCTACGGCACAGGGCTTCAACATCTGCTAACAAATCACTGTCATTTGGCAATGGAAGAAGAGCTGCTGATAATAAGGACAAGCTTGTGGCTGAAAACCAGTGCTATCTTTCCCAAGACAGAAGGGCTCTAAAGCATCATCCAACACTTGGTGATTACTGGTTGCTGAGTAAAAATCTTAGAGATGGATTCCACTGGGTCACTCAATGGAGTCATGACACGGCCAGAGACTGACCAACACGGCAGATACGGCCTCTCTGCAAAGTAGGAAATGTGGTGCTAGGTTCTGGGACTTGTTTTAAGAGGTAATCTTGGATTCTGCTGTGCCCCAGGTAATAAGGGGTCTAAATGAGCTCTCATGGCATATGTTATTAAATACTGATTTGGGAACCACCCTCCAGCCCCACCGGTACAACCCCCACTCTACGATGACCTCGGGGACTCCAAGCCATCCACCTGCTACTGTTTTCATTTTTAGTAGAGTCCAACCTCTGCTACCTCCACACAAGTGCACAGTCCCACAGCAAAGCCAAGCTTCAGTTCTCTACTGACACAGTCAGAAAGTCAAGCCCAGTAGGAAACTGCAACCATGGCAAACACAAACCCAGCCCAGGCATACACGAAAGAACACTGGTGCTGGGTCCTTGATGCTAGCCATCTGGTAACTCCCCTTTGCTGAGGATGTGTGGAAAATGGAAATGCTGCACTGTGCTGGCAGTTATTAACCACAAGATCCACTAAGACCCTAGGATCTTTGATAAGGAGCTTAACCAAGCTGACATCCTGTGTAAGGCTGTGAAGCCACCTAAGGAAGTCCAGGAGACAGAAGTGAAAAGGTCTCTTGGAATTTAGCAGGGGGACTGAAAGGGGACGTGCCCACAGATCTGTGATGGATAGAACCTAGCATCACGCAAGCTCAAAGGACAACGGTGTCTCGTGGGTCTCAAATGTCTACTGTTGGAGAATCAATTCTTCCAGAGAATGAACCTTGAGAGTCTTTGACTTTACCCAGCTCTACGAGTCATTCCTCCTTCCCCTCCCCCAAAAGGCAGAAGTATGAAGAATTCTCTCAACAAATGTATGGATAAACAAATTGTGGTATACACACAATGGAGTATTATTCAGCCTTAAAGAGGAAGAAGATTCTGACACATACAACAATTCTGAGGACATGTTAAGTGAAATAACCAGTCACAAAAGGACAAATACTGTATGATTCCACTTAAATGAGGTATCCAGAGTAGGTAAATTCATAGAGATGGGACACAGAACAGTGGTTACCAGGGGCAGGAGGGAGGGAGGGCAGAATGGGGAGTCACTGTTTGTTCTGTTTGGGATGATGGAAAAGTTCTGGAAATAGATGGTGGTCATGGTTGCACAACATTGTGAATGCACTTAATGCCACTGAATTGTACACTTAAAAATGGTTTAAAATGGTAAAATTTATATTATGTATATTTGTTCACAAAAAAAGTTTTTAAGTGTGAAGCAACGGCTTAGCTTTTAAGGAAACAGCGCTAAAATAACGTTTAAAAGACTATTATGAAGTAAATAATTCACATCAAAAATTACAAGATAATTATAGTCAGGGACATTGTAAACAGAGGGGAGGAGCCATGTCGATGAGCACCAGTGGACCCCAGTCCACAATCGGACAGTCAGTACCTGCATCCTAGACCAATCTCTTGCCTCTGTGGGGAAATGAATGAAACCATTTGGAATCAACACGCTTCACTGTTTAACTGAATATTATAACTACCAGAGGCCTTGTGAAATCAGGCCACAAATTTATTTTTTTTAATTAATTTATTTTTTTTATTTAAATCCAAGTTAGTTAACATATAGTATAATAATGATTTCAGGAATAGAATTTGGTGATTCATCACTTACATATAACGCCCAGTGCTCATCCCAACATGTGTCCTCCTTAATGGCCCTTGCCCATTTAGCCCTCCCCCCATACACACCCTGCTAGCAACCCTCAGTTTGTTCTCTGCATCTAAGAGTCCTTACGGTTTGTCTCCGTTTTCATCTTACTTTTGCTTCCCTTCCCTTATGTTCATCTGTTTTGTATCTTAAATTCCACATATGAGTGAAATCATACGGTATTTGGCTTTCTCTGACTTATTCTGCTTAGCATAGTACACTCTAGTTCCATCCACGTTGTTCCAAATGGCAAGATTTCATTTTTTGATTGCTGAGTAATATTCCATTGTGTGTATATGTATATAAATGAAGAGGGAATGATATATACGTATACAGATATATTTGTATGTGTGCATATAAATGAAGAGCAAATGAGATACATATACACACATTCTCTTTATCTATTCATCTATCAATGGACATGTGGGCTCTTTCCATACTTTGGCTATTGTCTATAGTGCTGCTATAAACATTGGGGTGCAAGGGAACTTATTCGTTTAAACGAAGACCCGGTTCTCACTGAACCATCCACCGTAACAATGGAGTGTAAAGTAAGACCTCTGCTTAATATCCCATATAAAGGTATCTTCAAAAGTATCTTCATTTTATGAAGGTAAGAGTGTTATACAGGTGAATGACCTGGCTTATCATTCAGTAGAGCTGTCTGCCTTGCCCATATAAACTTTGACTTCATTTGCTTTTCATTCTGTGCATCATTTCAGGTGAGGCATGATGTTCTGGAAGAATCATAAGAATTTATCTAGGTGAGGCAGGAGTGGATAGCCAACTCAGATTATAATTTTGGCTGGAAAATGTCATGGTTTTTGAGATTTCTTTTAAATGTATTGGACAAGTTGTCAAGAGATTCATAACAACTATTATCATATAATATGTGATCTGTACACACAAGGTCCACCTTGGATCAGAATTTGGCAGGGGGGAGGAGGTATGTTATAAAGGATATTATTGAGAAAACTGGAAAAATATGAATTTGATCTGTAGATGAGATAAAAGTATTGCATCAATATTAATTTCCTCATTTTGATTACTGTACTATAGGGAAGTAAGAAAATGTTCTTCCTCTTAGAAAATACACACTTATGAATTTAGAAGAGTCATTTTACTTTCAAATCTGCAATTTACTCTCATATAGTTCAGAAAAAAATTCATATACATATATTCAGTATATATATATTCAGCATACATATATATATGTATATATGTGTGTGTATATATATATATATATACACACATAAACCTCAAGAGAAAATGATAGGAGAAGCAAAGTAAAATAATGAGAAATATAAGTAAAGGATAAGGAAATTATTTGTACTATTTCAAACTCTTCTGTAAAGTAGTAAGTAATTTCAAAATTAAAAATTTACAAAAATTTTAAGTTGATTTAAAAACTCAATCATCAGAGCACCTGGGTGGCTCAGTCGGTTAAGTGTCTGACTTCAGCTCAGGTCATGATCTTATGGTTCTTCAGTTCATGTCCCACATCAGTCTCTGTGCTGAGGGCTCAGAGCCTGAAGTCTGCTTCAGATTCTGTGTCTCCCTCTCTCTCTGCCCCTCTCACACCCACGTTCTGTCTCTCTGTCTTTTGAAAATGAATAAACGTTAAAAAAATTTTTTTAATAAATAAAAACGCATTCATTGTGCTCCTATGATCTAAAACAAAGCCCAATTAATACAGTGTTACAAGTTATGTATCTTGATTAATTTTAATATTGTATTAGTAACATCACTAAGCAGGAAAACACCCCTTCAGTTCTATGTGATTCTAAAAGCATTAAAATCTCGAGGTTCAAAGGGAACTAAGAGATCAAGGAACTCAAATAAACATCCATGTTTCCCAGTGTAAAATCAGAAGAGGTTAAATAATGTGAAGAGAATTCAGGTTATGAATCATGAATCAAGCCAGAAGATGTTGTTCTACCTTGAACTGCTGTTGATCTCAGCCCAGCCCAGTTTCCATGACATATGAAGCAAAAGCCCACCAATTAACGTCTGCCACCTGAAAAGGATAAAGACCAATGTGAATTTAAGAGAGTGCCATGGACCCTCCTACACCATTGGTGGGAATGTAAACTGGTGCAGCAGCTCTGGAAAACAGTATGAGGGTTCCTCGAAAAACTACTCAATAGAACTCCCCGATGACCCAGCAATAGCACTGCTGGGGACCTACCCAAGGGAGGGATACAGAAGTGCTGATGCACAGGGGCACATGTATCCCAATGTTCATAGCAGCACTTTCAACAAGAGCCAAATCATGGAAAGAGCCTAAATGTCCACCAACTGATGAATGGATCAAGAAGATGTGGTTTATCTATACAATGGAATACTACATGGCCATGAGAAAGAACGAAATCTGGCCATTCATAGCAAAGTGGATGGACCTCGAGGGTGTCATGCTAAGCGAAATAAGTCAGGCGGAGAAGGACAGATACCATATGTTCTCACTCATAGGTCTAACAGGAGAAACCTAACAGGGGACCATGGGAAGGGGAAGGGGGGCTAGTTAGGGAGAGGGAGGAAGGCAAATCATGAGAGACTCTTGAATACTGAAAACAAACTGAGGGCTGAAGAGGGAGGGGGAAAGGAGAAGGGGGGTGATGGGCATGGAGGAGGACACTGTGGGGATGAGCACTGGGTGTTATATGGAAACCAATTTGGCACTAAACTATTAAAAATTTTTTAAAAAATAAAGTCTCAAATCTGGATTCAAAAAAAAAGAGAGTGCCATGGTCTTAAAAGCCATCCAGCCCTGACAGACCCCCTGGCTGACGCAAATATACATATCCGAGCCTTCCTGCAACTCTTTTCTCCCAGTCTCTCCTAACTAGCATCCCACACCCTCTCTCCTTCCCAACCTGCGTTATTCGCGAGTCCATCTGTACCATTCAGTGCTAACACTGATAGTCTTCTCTTCTTATTCTAGATTTTTCATGAACATTCTCACCCACAGACCCCACTTCTCCCATTGTCCTTGCACTGATGATTTCCAAATCCCTATGCCCAACCGGATACTGCCACCCTGACACCCCACAGGTTCCCAATGATAACTTGCCTAAAACATTACCCGGAACTTCCCTTCATCATCCGGATTGCCTTCCTCTATTCCTAATCAGCCAAACCAGAGCCTAGATGTCATCCTTGCTCTTCTCTAGTCACCTCCCTCATCTGCTCGCAAAAGCCTATTGAACGTAACCCCATAACGGTTCTTGAGTGCCAAGTCTTCTCTTCCCCATCTCTTCTGCCTCTGCCTAATGCAGGCTCCCATCATGGCACACCTCAATTCCAGTATCAGTCCCCAAACTGGTGTCCTTATCCCCAGGATGGCCTCACAACATCCATTCTCTACCTGCAGCCAAAGGGCTTGTTCTAGAATGCAAACTTCATTTTGCCACTTGCTTGTTTTAAAAATGTTTGATTTGGAGCACCTAGGTGGCTCAGCCATTTAAGCATCCGACTTTGGCTCAGGTCATGATCTCACAGTTTTTGAGTTCTAGCCCTGCGTGGGGCTCTGTGCTGTCAGCGCAGAGCCTGCTTCAGATCCTCTGTCCCCCTCTCTCTGCCCCTCCCCCACTTTCTCTCTCAAAAATAAACATTTTTTTGAGAGTTTTCAATTTATTTTTTTATAGTTTATTGTCAAGTTGGTTTCCATAAAACATCCAGTGCTCATCCCCACAATTGCCCTCCTCCATGCCCATCACCCCCCTTCCTCTTCCCCCCTCCCCCTTCAGCCCTCAGTTTGCTTTCAGTATTCAAGAGCCTCTCATGATTTGCCTCCCTCCCTCTCCCTAACTATTTCCCCCCCTTCCCCTCCCCCATGGTTCTCTGAAAATAAACATTTAAAATAAAATAAAAAGGCATCATTTCTTAAACACACACACGCACACAAACACAAAGAAAACAAGAGTGCCTAGGGTGGCTCAGTCATTAAGCATCTGACTTTGGCTCAGGTCATGATCTTATGGTTCATGAGACTGAGTCCCACATCAGGTGAGCTTGAGCCCCACTTTGGGTGAACACAAGTTCCGCTTTGGGTGAGCACCAGTTCACTGGGATAAAAACACAAGTCCCGCTTTGGAGCGCCCCCCCCGCCGCGCCTCTCCTGGGATTCTCTCTCTCTCTCTGCTTCCCAGTCACTTGCTCTCTCTCTCTCTCTCTCTCAAAAAAACACAAAAAACAAAGCAAAAAACCAAAACACAAAACAAATCAGTTGATTGATTCTTCCCAGGCGGCCAGCTGCAGTTCCCAGCCTCTTTTCTGCCATAACCCACTTGGGATCACGTGAGACATTCTTCCTCTATACAGGGATACCTGGGTGGCTCAGTTGGTTAAACGTCCAACTCTTGGTTTGGCTCAGGTCGTGATCTCACAGTTCGTGGGTTCGAACCCTGCATCAGGCTCCATGCTGACAGTGTGGAGTCTGCTTGGGATTCTCTCTCCCCTCTCTCTCTCTGCCCCTCCCCAACTTGTGCTCGCGCTCTCTCTCTCTCTCTCAAAATAAATAAAAAATATGTAATTAATTAATTAATTAAGCACCCCTGCCTCTCCCACTGCACAAAGCACAGCAAACTTCAAAATGAGTGAGAGGGTGCTACAGGCAATAACTTCACCCTGTTTCACTCTAATTGCTTTATTTTAGGTGAATCGTTCATAGAGTTCAAAACCTTATTTTTTGTTAAGACTTGAGACACCTCACCACGGAAGCGATTATAACACACCCACGTGTTGCAACACAACAGTTGAGAACCGCTGGCCTACGGGATAAAGTCACTTGCGAGTGACACACAAGCCTTCCTGGATCCGCATCCACCCCTCTCCAGGGTCAGCTCCCGTCCATCCACCGTGGGCAGCTACATTCCAGCCATACTGAACAGCCGACGGTACGGCCTCGGGAATGTGACAGATCACTTTACACTTCTAGGAGCCTCCACATGCTGCCCTCTTGACCCATCGTGTTCTCCCACCTCCTTGTGTGTTGGTGAACACCCGCTCACCCTATAAGATCTAGTTTTTATGCCTCCTTTGTGAATCCTTCACTGACCCAGACAAGCAGAGCAGACAGATATGGGTCATGCCCTCCAACACTGTGACCTGGAGCAGTGGTACTCAACCGTATGGCTCTTCCCCCGAGGGCACACTTGGCAGCATCTAGAGGCATTTTTGGTTGTCACAAGGAGGGGTGGGAGAAGGGCGGGTTGCTAACTGGCATCTGGTGAGTTGTAGCCAGGGACGCTGCTGAACATCCTACAATGTGCAGGACCAGCCCCATAACAAAGGATCACCCAGCTCAAAATGTCAATCCTCATTTAAGAGATGACAGTGGTGAGGGGCGGGGGCTCAATTTGGATGAAGAAGGTGGACAGATTCTGAAGATGTTTAGGAGGTCCTGGTGGTTAACTTGCTATTGGGGATAAAGGAGACAAAGGAATCAAGAATAACTTGCAGGTTTCTGGATAGAGGCTACCATTCACTGCAAGTACATTTAAGGGACAGGCAGGAGAGAAGAGAAAGCTCCACAGGGCAGGGAATCTTTGTATTCTCCAGCGATGTTTCCCAAGTCTCTAAAACAGTACCTGGCACATAGTGTGAACCCAGCAAGGATTTGTAGAATGAGTTACTCTACCCTACCGTGGACCTCCTATGTGCCAGGCATTGTTCGAGGCATTGGGGGTTCTCCAGTGACAAAAAAATTTTAGAAAACCTCTTCCATTTGTAGACCTTACAATCGGCTGGAGGAGGTGCATTCTGTCTGACCCATCCTCAGATATGCGGAGGAAAAGGCAATGCAGATGGATTTACTGACTGAAATACAGTGGTCCCCTCTTACCAGTAGGGGGTGTGTTCTAAGACCCCCAGTGGATGCCTGAAACCGGCAGGTAGCACTGAACCATATACATATTATGCTTTTCCTATACGTACATACCTATGACAAAATTTAACTTATAAATCAGGCACAGTAGATTAGCAACAATAACCAATAATAGAACAATTAAAACAATATACTGTAATAAAAGTTCTGTGAATGTGGCCTCTCTCTCTCAAACCATCTGCATTCATCCTTCTTCTGGTGATGCTGTGAGGTGACGAATGCCTAGCTGGAGAGGTGAAGTGAGGTGGACAATGTAGGCATTGCAACACGGCCTCAGACTACTATTTACCTTCTGACCCTACATCAGAGAAGAATCGTCTACTTCCAGACTGCAGCTGACCCACGGTAACTGACACTGCAGAAAGTGAAACCGGGGATGAGGGGGAGACTACTGTAGATGTAATCATAAACAGTATTTTTAAAGCTTTGCCATGAAATATTAGGGAGGAACTTGACAAAGTAATTCTAAAGTTCACCTGAAATAATATATTGGTGAAACTATAAAGATCAAAAATCCAAAAGTATAAAAAAGGAAGTGTTCCAAAGTCTTTTTCCCTTTCCATCCACTGTCTGCAGTTTCCACTTTTTCCTATGGGTGATCATTCTTGGTAGTTTCTTCATCTTTTTAATTTTTTTTAATTTTTATTTATTTTAGAGAGAGAGAATATGAGCAGGGGAGAGGGACAGAGGGACAGAGAGAGAGAGAGAGAGAGAGAGAGAGAGAGAGAATCTTAAGCAGACTCCACACTCAGTGTGGAGACCAACATAGGGCTCCATCACACGAGCATGAGAGCATGACCTGAGCCAAAATTAAGAGTCCAGCACTTAACTGACTGAGCCACTCAGGTGTCCCTTCACCCTTTTTTAAATAAGGAAAACATACACACACACTTCTACACCATGGTGTTGTACTATAGTATTTACAGACTTGCTTTTGTCCCCCATTAAATGTATCTTGAAAACCTTTTCATTTCAATACCTGAGAGTTTTCTTACTATTTTTTGACATTTGAATAGTATTCTATTAAGGATATAATACAACTTACTTTAATTGGTTCTGTATAGGGATGCCTGGGTGGCTCAGTCAGTTAAGCGTCCAACTCTTGATTTCGGCTTCGGGTCATGATCTCACAGTTCATGGGTTCAAGCCCCACATTGGGCTCTGTGCTAGCACTGCAGGGCCTGCTTGGGATTCTCTCTCTCCCTCTCTCTCTCTCTGCCCCTCCCCCACTCTGTCTCTCTGTCTCTCTCTCTCAATAAACACAATTAAAAAAATTTTTTTAACGTTTTATTTATTTTTGAGAGAGAGAGACACAGTGCATGGGGTGGGGGAAGGGCAGAGAGAGAGGGAGACACAGAATCAGAAGCAGGCTCCAGGCTCTGAGCTGTCAGCACAGCTGAAGTCGGCCGCTTAACCGACTGAGCCACCCAGGTGCCCAAAAATAAACACAATTTTAAAAATAAAAATAAAAAAATAAATATGAATGCTTGGTGTCACAGAGCTGCAATGTTTCACATGTATGTCTCAATACATATTTCATTTACATACATGCAAGTAAACCTCTCAGGTTAAACTCCTGGAAGTGGAATTGCTGAATTGAAGGATTCAAAGTGTTATAATTTGGTTACAAACCGCCAAAGTGCCACTCACAGTTACTGTACCAATGTGCCACCCCATCATCAATGTATGAGAGCACCTGCTTTCTACATCTTCACCAGCGCTGTTACCATTCTGAAATTTTATTTGGCAAATCATACAGGTAAAATATTTTTCAATATTGTTCTTAATTATATTTTTCTTACAAGTGAAAAGTATCTTTTTATATGTTCAAGAGTCATTTGTAAATAGGGATTTGGGGTTTTGATAGTAAAATCTAGCTTCGGAGCACTAAGATTGCATAATTGCCACTTTGGGGAAATTATTGCTGTTTTATTCATAGTGAATATTCCATGGGCATTTGAGAAGAAGGTATACTTTTTTTATATATAAAATACTATATGCCTTTTTTATATAGATATACTTTTTTTGTTTGTCCAATTGCACTGTCTGTGGAAAAATAGTAACTTTGTGTCCTGTTACTTGAGTGTTTCTATATATCCCTAGCATTCCTGCAGTTTTTGTTTGACAAATAATGAGGCCTTATTATTTGGCTTGTAGATATTCATCACTACTTTATTTTTGTTTTGAACTGCATGCTCCAGCATTATAATGTTTTTTTATTTTAACTACATGCTTTAGCATTATAGCACAGCTTTCTTCATTTGCTTAGTGATTTTTGTCCTGAACCTTGTCTCACAGAGATCACGACCTCTACTTTCTTTTTTTTTGCATTTGTGTAACATTAAAAAAGAAAAAAGGAATGAAGAAAAAAAAAGAAGGATGGTGCGCTCTATGACATATTCAAATGCTATAATAATTTTAAAAATTTAGGGGCACCTGGGTGGCTCCATCAGTTAAGCATCCAACTTCAGCTCAGGTCATGATCTCACCATTCGTGGGTTTGAGCCCTGCATCCAGCTCTGTGCTGACAGCTCAGAGCCTGGAGACTGCTTCAGATTCTGTGTCTTCCTCTCTCTCGGCCCCTCCCCTGCTCATGCTCTGTCTGTCTCTCAAAAATAAATAAATATTTAAAAGAAATTATAATTAGGGGTGCTCATCTACATGAGCTTGTGATGGAGAAGAATAAACATGAAAGTCATGGTACCAATCACAATCATTAATATATTTGTCTATATAAAAATAGAACAATAAAAAAAAAGCTTGAGTGGGGATGAGGTGGGGAAAGGAAATGTGAATGCCAGAGTACTTAATGCTGCTTCTACAACATCTCGACCATTGACCCAGCTCCACACCATTTTTTCCTTCTATCTTCTTTCTAATAATGGCATCCTCCGATCACAAGACCACATGCTAGATTTATCTGTAGTTCTCTCTGTCGCTTCATTCCTATGTTTAAGCAATAAATTCTCCATGATGTCACTTAAAATATATTTGAATAATCAAAAATAATTATGAACAAAACAAAAAGGCACAGGACAAATAGCAAAAAAAAAAAATATATATTCCAATAAACATGATGGACAAGTGGTTGGCATTCTTCAAATATAAAAAAGGCATTAAAATAAGAAGAAAAATACTAAAACCCCAGTAAAAATAAAGGCACAAATAGACAATTCACTGATAAAAGGGATATAAGTTGACAACAAACATAAGAAAACTGTCCAACTTGGTGAATAATCTAAGAAATGATAAGAAACAATGTGAAACCATTTGGCGCTCATGAAGTCAGCAGAGAGAGGGGAAAAAAGAGTCATGGTTTGAGTACCTTATTATAGAAACTTTCACATACAGGATGGGTGACAATGTAAAACTGGTAAAACATTTCTGGAAAAGAACTTAACATTCAAGAGGAATACTTAAGAAGTTCATATTCTTTAACCCAAATTTCTTATATAGGACTCTATCCCAAAGAAATAGCTAGAAATTTGACAAACTTGAATACAAAAACATGTCTGATAACATTGTTTTTATACCCCCAAAATGGGACACAATTTAATGCCCATTAATAGAATGGCTTAAAAAATTACAGTATGTCTATTTGATTTAAAAAAAACTGTGTAGTCATTAAAAATATTTTAAGGAACATTTAGTGATGCTGGTTGGACATGCCCCATATATATGTGTAAAGAGCATAAAAGATACTCACCCTTGGAACAGTGTGGGGTAGGTAAATTTCAAGACAGAAAGGACATACTGAAAAACAAATAGCAGATTAATGGAGATTTTCAAATTACAGAGAATTGCTAGACTGCATAATCAAAGAAATCTTTATTGAAAAAATATAAGTACACTCAAGTTTCAAAAAGGCTTTTATCCTTCCTCCAAAAATCACACTTGGGGGAAAAAGCAAAGACCTTCCAAGTCATACTAAAAAAGAGTGGGTCTGTTTTTCTCCAGGGTCTCCAGAAGCCTAACCACCTCTCGGTGAGGAATAGAACTGGTATCACCAGCAAATCGGGCCACACAGCAGCTGGGTCTGGTGCTGTAGCTGCCCAACCACCAGCATCTTCCCAGGCCCCAGGGTGTTAGGTTGGAACTGCAGCCATTCAAGAAAACCAGACAAACCCATGGACTCACTCTTTTCTCAGGATACTCACTTTATCTCCTGTCCAATTTACCTAAAAATCCAACCCCTTTCTTTGTTTCTCTTCAAGCAAGAACTCCGTTCTAGTGTTTATTTCCTTTGTTTTCCTTCCATTGGGGGCATTTGGTTTTTGCATTCTAAAGGTATTTTTTTTGTTGTTTTTTGTTTTTTAACTAATACTACTTAGCATCATAATATCCCCAGTGCTTTAGCATTTTAAGGATTTTTTTTTTAAAACCAACTTGGCAAAGGTCAACTTCTTTTTCTATCATGTCTTTTATAACATGTTATGAATGAGGGGATTGTGTTTTGTCTTTCTGGGTATCTTTTCCTATTTTTCCTCCTGTTGAATGCTAAGACTTTTTGTAAAGTTTTAAAACCATTAAAGGCTTTAGGCAAGGACTCTACTGATTCTTCACATGATGTAAAAATAGAGTGGACTGGTGTTAGGCAAATTTACATACCTATTTTTTCCCATGGATTAACCTATACATAGGCCTCCTAGTATGAGTGCCTAAATGTCATAATTACAGCTAATTGCCTGTGCTCTTCCCCGAAGTCTGTTTATTCACATAGATCAATGGGCTCCTCCCCACTTCTCCCTGATATTTTCATCCTAAAACAGAGAAAGGATTAATAAGTGAGCATCTGGGCCCTGTGCTCTATCACCCTTAACAACCCTCTCAAAGATAGTAAATATTTATTTTGTTTATTATACGCTGGGCTTTGTCCTACATCCTGGGGGGGAGATAGCAAATGCTGAAGCTCTTACCTCACCTTGCTAAACAAAAGTGAGAACAGAGAAAAATGAAATGTCTGACACATGGAATTTAAGTCCTAATATGCGTTCTTTCAGCATTTCCTCAGGCCACTGAAAAGTGTTGCTCAGAGCAAAAGGCTATTTGGTGGAACAGCAGTGAGGGCTTCTCAAGGAAAAAGGAGCAATATGGTAGCCTTTGAAAGGAAAACAGATGTGGACTTTGTCCCCAGGCTGAAAGCTGAATAGCTGTGAGGGGAAGAAGGGCCAGCAGCTGCCTGGGCCCTAAGCCTGGTTACTGCCAGGACCTCCGGCAGACTGGAGGAACACGCCACTCAGACGGGGTCAGTAGAGCCAAAACACTTGTTGTTCAAACTAAAATCAACCCTTCTTTTAACACTAGAAGGGCTGAGCCTAAAATAGACAAGTTTTTTCAATGGATTTTTTTTTTTTGTAAATACAGAGGGAAATAGTTGGAGAAGATAACTACACTGAGAAATAGGAAAATTTTTAAAATTAGCTTAGGGGCACCTGGGTGGCTTAGTCGGTTAAATGCCTGACTTCATCTCAGGATTCGTGGGTTCAAGCCCTGCATCAGGCTCTCTGCTCTCAGCGCAAAGCCTGCTTCAGATCTTCTGCTCTCGCTCTCTCTCTGCCTCTCCCCCAGTCGTTTTCTCTCTCTCTCTTTCTCTCTCTTTCAAAAATAAATAAACATTTAAAAAAATAGCATAGAGTCTTCTAAAAACTGGAAGAGTAAATCCTATCTGTAAACACAAAATAATGCTCACTAATTCAAAAGAAAAATCATTTGGCAGAGACTATATGCTGGGGGACTCGCTGCACAGTTCCTTTCTCACTTGGCCCCTACTTGGTCCAAGCCAACTTGTCACGGATGCCAGAAAGCACAATTGTCCCATTTGAAACAATGGCATCATCCAAGAGTTACACACTCCCTACCATTTTCCCATTATGAAAGACTACCTATCCATCCCTACCTGGACCTCACATCTGCTTGCTGCTACTCTTGACTCCACTTCTATCCCCTTTGTACAATCTCCTCACCTCCCCTTCTCTCTGCCCTTCTGCTGTTACTCTTCTGCTTTCTATCTACTCCGACACTCCCAAAAGCCCTAAACCAAAGCACTCCAAACCATCATGGAAAACGGAAAAGGATTTATTGTTTGGGAATCTACAATTTTTATTACTCGGATTAGATATTCCTAGGGACAAGACACTTTGGTTTCTTTTTATCTAGCACCTTGAGGCATGATACACATAGAGTATACTCAGTCTTTATAACATTGACTATAAAATGGTGAGGGACCCAATAAATATAAAAATAATGCCACAGGTACAAATGTGCATCCAGAGGAGGTATACATTTCTGTGAATTAAGTGTTATCTGCCCACTGGATTGTTTTGCTTAGATACTCTTTTTTTTAACCAATGCCCAGTAGGATATGTCAGATTTCTTCTACTCTTCCTGCTGCGAGACAACAAGAGCCAATTGCTTTCTTTCCCCAAAAAATAGTATGCACAACCCAAAATTAAGTTCCTGGGAATTCGCCAATCAAAAAATTTGGTGTCCCCCTGCTTGCGCTCTCTCTCTCAAAAATAAGTAAATATTAAAATAAATAAATTAAATAAATAAAAAAAAAAAAAACAGTGTCCCAGGAAATGTAAAGGATGCTTTACAGGACGGGAAACAGTGCCAGTACAGTCCAGCAAATCCTGTTTCTAAACGACTATTCCACAGAGTCGGCTTCCTCTCCACTACCATCGGGAAAAATCAGGTAAAAGGCTGGAGGCTGCATCTGTTTCACGTACGATGTGGGCACTCCGAGCTCCCATGTGCAATCACCGCCACCCCGCGGCCGCCCACCTCACCTTGTTCGTGAGGTAAGAAGCCAGGTAGCAGGTACTAAAGGTAAGGCCCACCAGGCACCTCCTCACGCACATCGGTCAACCCCGAGCCCCTTTCCGGGGACCCAGCGGCAGCTCCGCGGCAACCTCGGGAGCAGGGCCACAGCTACGGCAGCCCGAACAGCCACGTGGCTCCGAGCTCGGCCAATCCGCGCGGGGACCGCCCCTGGCGCCTGCCTCTTAAAGGGTCCAGGCCGCCGCTGGCCGGGCAGCGGCCCTGTAGCTTCGGTGGCTCCCTGCAGTTTTGGGGGGTAAGGGCAGGGCAGGGCGGGGCGGGGCGGGGCGGGGCAGGAATAAGATCGCCAGGCCGGGGCTGCGACCGACCCCACCGCCTGTGGGGAAAGGGCGGACACTAGTCTCTGTAAAAAGTCGAAAATGGCAGACGAGGAAAAAAAACGACGTTGTATTACCGTTTAAAGAAAAATGTTCATAGCTGTCATCTAAACGATGGGATCGACATGTTTATATGCTTTACTGAATTTTCCTCGTTTTCTACATCACGTCTGTATTACTTTTGCGAACGACACCAAAAAGTTAACGATAAATGTTACTTTAAAAGAAGGAAACCTGAGGAGCCGGAATTAGTACAATTTTTTTTCTAAGAGAAGTCATTCCATTGTGTTCAAACTTACGTAATAAGAAATCCTCCCAAAAGTAGAGTTTCAAGCACAGCCCCTATTACTAATATACAGGGTGGAAATTTTACCTATTAGGTTTCTGGCAAATAGCGGTAAACATACTTGAAACATGTTGACGACTCTGTCAGGAACTAGAGGTACAAGTGTTCCCCACATGTAGAAACACAGATTTTTAAAAATACCCTTCTAAAAACACACCAGGAAACCTTCACTTTTTAAAATTTGCATTCCCTGGGTAAAATTGCTTATCAACTATATAGTCCAAGCAAACACCAGATGTATTATCTCTACATAAAAGATAAAAAAACTAAAGTAATTTTCCCTTGACAATATTTTAGGAAACCTATTCCAAAGCTAAATAGTCCTTACAAAGAAATTTTTTGCTCAATGAAATTTCTTTGAAAGCAGTAGTTGGTACCACCTGATATTCTCTGAGTACTTTCAGTACATGAACAGGTTCAGTTCGGGCCCTATTATTTCCTAGTTATACTTAACTTATTTTCTTTGACAGAATTTGCTTAACAAGCAGGAACAACTGGAAAAATAAAGAACCATGCAAATAGAAGCTGACATTTGTTGCAAAAGCGCTGATAGATTTTTCCAGAGCCGTTGATTTTTCCAAAGCTGCATCATTTTGTTTTGTAACCATACTGAATGAAAATAAAAGCATCAGGTCTTACACTGACATACAGCAAGCCGCTACATATGGGATTGAGGTTAGACCTTCAAAACACAGGAAAAGATTTGACTACTTGTAATTGACGTCTTTGAGACCAAAGGGTTAAAATTATAAATTTACTTTTTGATAATGGATCCATAAGTGCTCAATAAATGTTTGTTGAATAAAAAAAGAGGGGAGCGGGGCGCCTGGGTGGCTCAGTCAGTTAAGCATCGGTCATCCGCTCAGGTCATGATCTCACAGTTCAGGAGTTCCAGCCCCATGCCGGGCTCTGTGCTGAGAGCTCAGAGCCTGGAGCCTTTTCGGATTCTGTGTCTCCCTCTTTCTCTGTCCCTCCCCCACGCACATTCTGTCTCTCTCTTTCTCTCAAAAATAAACATTTTTTAAAAATTAAAAAAAAAAGGGGAGCTTGGATAAAACAACCCCTTTGGGGGCTTTCCCCAACAAATCTTTTTAATAATGAATTTTTTTTGACAGCTCACATGGAGAATTCTCAAAAGATGGTAGAAGCAATAGCATACACTTTGAAACACCCTAAATCTCACTTTAACAGTAGACCAAACATCAATATTTCTTCTGAATATAGATGCAAAAATTCTAAACAAAACACTAGGAAACAGAATCTAGCAGCGTGTGAAAGAAAGGAGTACCCGCCAAGACCCACTGAGATTTTCCCAGGAATGCAAGATTGGTTTAACATGCAAAAATCAGTTAATGTAATATACCATATCAATAGATTAAAGGACAAAAACCACATGATCATTTCAGTAGAAATAGATAAGGCGTTGGACAAAATTTAACACCTTTCCACAATTAAAAACACTATAAAAAACTGGAATAAAAAGGAATTTCCTCAATATGATAAAAGGCATCTGTGAAACCCCCACAGCTAGCATACTTAAAGGTGAAAGACATTGCTTTCATCCCTAAAATCAGGAATAAGACAAGGATGGTCATTCTTTCCACTTCTATTTAACATTATATCCGAAGTTCTAGCCAGGACAATAAGGCAAGAAAGTAAAATAAAAGGCAAAATCTATTGGAAAAAAAAAACTATCTCTACCGTAGATGACAAGATTTTGAATATAAAAAAAATTTTGGGTCACCTGGCTGGTGTAGTCAGTGGAATATGTGACTCTTGATCTCAGGGTTGTGAGTTCAAGCCCCACATTGGGTATAGAGATTACTTAAAAATAAAATCTTAAAAAAAAAGAGTCATCAAGGATAGAATGATAAGGTCTAATACACATTTAATATGAGTTTGATTAAAAAAGAATATAGAGAGTGTGAAAGAGGCACCTTTCCCAGAACTAGTATAGAGAATAAATCCTCAGATACAGTAGAGACAATGAATCCTGAGCAAACTACATGAAAAGAAATCCACTTAGCCAATTTTCATATTCAAATTCATATTTTGATTGTAGTAAAAAGAAAACACATGACATAATGATTATCTTAACCATTCAAAATGCACACTGGAGTAGTGTTGAGTATATGCATATTGTTGTGCAACAGATCTCTAGAACCTTGCATCTTGCTAAATCGAAACTCTCTACTATTGAACAACTCCTCTTTTCCTGTTCTTCCCCAGTCCCTGGCAAACACCATTCTACTTTCTGTGTCTTAAAGCTTGACTACTTTAAATATCTCTTATCAGTAGAATCAAATACATATTTTTTATTAAATATTATTCTTTTATTTACCCTTTATAGTCAGAATATTACATCAATTTTTAAAATATCATACAGTAAAGGAAGCAAAACAAAGTATTTGTTATTAAAAAATGGTAATGAGTTCCATAGGGTTCAGAATCATTGAATCCCAACCTAACCCACCCGAACCATATCCATAACATCGCACTGTAGTAACCTTATCCTTTTTTTTAGATTTTATTTTTAAGTAATCTCTACACCCAACCTGGGGCTCAAACTTTCAACACCGAGATCATGCTCTACTGACTGAGCCAGCCAGGCACCCCAAGTAACCTCACTAAATATACCACAGCCTTTTCCTGCCCCATGCCTGTCTTACACCATTCCTTCCCCTGAAACTAGCTTTATAGCTTTCTCCAACCTTCATGCCATCATTTGGTGGCACCTTCTCCATGCACGCTTTCCAGATCTCATTAAGCCACAATGAATCCCGAAATGTTCATTTTCTATAGCTGTCATTTGGCAATTAATCATACACCCTTTTGTGATAGAAGTGTTATTTACTATTGTGTGAATATATTATCTTTCCAATGATACCTCGTAGTTCTTTTTTTCTCCCACAGGACTTCAGGAGTATCATAGGCAGTTAATAAATATTTGTTGGTTGCCTGAAACAACTACATGCAAAACAGACTTGACCAGTTTCAATATTAAAGACTAAAGAGTTTTATATCTGTTCTCTTTACTCTTTATTAATTTGTTTTGGGTAGGTTCCATGCCCACTATGGGGCTTGAACTCATGACCTTGAGATCGAGAGTCACATGCTCTACCAACTGAGTCAGCCACACACTCCTGTTCTCTTTAGAGACCAAGAATCTGCTGATTCCATGTGTTTACGCAGTGCAAATTTTGGAATAGCTTTGTCTGTGCTGAGCACCAGTGAGTTTATCAAAAGATGATAAGGCGTAAATCTGGAGCTATGCCACTTCACAGCGACATGGCCATTCGAAGACTCACTCTTAAATAACATAGGACTACATGCTGATATTAGTAAACCACACTATTTATAGTAACAATATTGATAAATGTGAACTGTAAACTGTTTCAATGTTGTAAATTTCATTCTACCTTCCTTTTTAAGACATATATAGTTGGTGGCATCAGGGATATACTTTAAATCATTAAATCATTAAAATCGTTAACCCATAAGCTCTATTCTAATGTGGAACTCCATCCCATGGTGAAGAAACTTCCCTTATGCCCACAGCCTGACTTCTCTAAAACTTGAGTGCCCTCTGAGACTTTTCATCTCCATCCGGTATCCAGGGCAAGGAATAAGGGTCATCATTCTTTGTTCTCTTCAGAGCAGCTCCCCAAACGTTAGCCTGCACCCAGCCCCCCCCAGGAAAATGGCTCTCCTCTGGCATCTCAGACCATATCACTCTGTCTGAGCTTCTTTACCAGCATCATCTACCAACCTCTGGGGTACAATCTGCATGTATTCTAAAGACTCTGACACCTGCTCACACTCATTGCACTCCACTCCAAGCCCTGCCATCTTGCTGGATAATTTTAAGGTCCATTTGGATCACCCATCCAACGTCCTGATGTTTTATCCTGTTCCCTTAAGCTTCCCAACCTCATCCTCACCGCTGCGTCTCTGTAGCTTTCTCTGGCTTGGGAATAACCTGCATCTACTCTTCCTCCAAAACTCTTACATAGCACATTCTCTCGCTCACTCCTCTCTCTGAGGTGAAACTCGTATAACATAAAATTAACCATTTTAAAGTGTAAAATTAATTGGCCTTGAGTAGATTCACAACATTGTACAAGTATCACCTGCATCAATTTCCAATTTTCTTCACCCCCAAAGAAAACCCTTTACCTATTAAGCAGTCACTCTTAATTTCCCTTCTCTCCTCACTCTATCCCCTGGCAACCACCAATCTCCTTTCTGTCTTTATGGATTTACCCATTCTGGATGTTTCATATAAGTGCAATCATACAATATGTGCCTTTGTAACTGGCTTCTTTTACTTAGCATGATGTTTTCGAGGTTCATCCACATCGTAGCACAAATCAGTACTTCATTCCTGAATTAGTTTTCTTGGGCTGCCATAAAAAAATACCACAGACTGGGTGGCTTAAACAACAGAAATTTATTTTCTCAGTGTTCTGGAGGATGGACGTCCAAGATCAAGGTTTTCCTTTAAAGGCTGCTCTCAGGGGCGCCTGGGTGGTTCGGTTGGTTAAGTGTCCTATTTCGGCTCAGGTCATGATCTCACAGTTTGTGGGTTCAAGCCCCACGTCAGGCTCTGTGCTGACAGCTCAGAGCCTGGTGCCTGCTTCACAGCAGTGTCTCCCTCTCTCTCTCTGCCCTACCCCCGCCCCCCCCATTCTGACTCTGTGTGCGTATGTGTGTCTCTCTCAAAAATAAATAAACTTTAAAAAAATAAAGAAAATTTAAAGGCTACTCTCTTTGGCTTATAGATGGCTGGCCCCTTGCTGCTCCCTCATGTGAACTTCCTCTGTGAGCAGGTGCCCTAGATGTCTTTCTTTTCTTATAAGAACACCAGTCATACTGGATTAGGGTCCCACTCTACCGTCATTATTTTGACTTAGTCACCTCTGTAAGACCTTATCTCCACATACTGTTATATTCTGAGCTATTGTGAGTTGAGACTTCAATATACAAAATTTGGGGGTCCTGATTCAATCCATAAAAGTCGCTTTTTATGGCTGAATAATGTTCTATTGAATGTATATACCATATTTTGTTTATCCATTCATCCATTGGTGGACATTTGTGTTGTTTCCACCTCTTTCCTATTGTGAATAATGGTTTCATGAACAGTCAGGTGCAAGTATGGTTGAGTGCCTGTTTTCAATTCTCTTGGGTATATACCTAGGCGTGGAATTGCTGGATCATATGGTAATGTTATGTTTAACTTATTAAGGAACTGCTAAATTGTTTTCCACAGCAACACCATCATTTTACATTCCCACCAGCCACATACGCGGGTTCTCCACATCTTCACCATCTCCTGCTATTTAGTCCACTACCTCTTCACTCTTTAGCTCCATTATGGCATTCTCCCCCTGAATTTCTTCACTCCAACTTCACCAAAATCTCTTGTCCCTTAACTCCTTATGTTCCCCCTAAAAGCTATCTCCTTTTTCATTTCTTTCTACAGCTAATATAAATCACATAATTCATTATGTGTGACATTGAGCTCCCCAAGTGTCAGGTTTTCAATCTATAAAAATGGGGATAACAATATTCCTCAGAATTGCTTTAAGAACCGAATGAGCTAATATGCTTTAAGTGTTTTTAATTCAACACATAGTAAGCATTCACTAAACAGTAGCTATGATATTGATTATCAGATTTCTAATTTTAGCCCTTACTTTTTCTCATAAACTCCAGGCTTCCATTAGTATTTTCTTTTAGCTTTTAAAAATGTTTAATAATATCATTCATTATTCCAGAATGTCTGAATAGCCAACAAGTAGATATTTAGAGCCAGTCCCCTATGTCCTCATTAGCTTAGCCACTCATTAGCTGTATGGCCTCCAGCAGGTTATTTTAGCTCTGTGTGCCTAGATTTCATTATCAGTGAAATTGAGATCATGCTAGAAACAATGCACCTCCCACGATTCTTTTGAGGAATGAGAATTAACACAGTACTTTGAGTAATGCACGAATATAGTAAATGAAACGTAATGCTTAACTATTTTTATCTGGTCACTTTATAAGAATCTACAAAACACCTAATCAGAACTTATTACGCAGTCCTATATTTTTTGCTCAATGTTCTATTACACATCTTACAAATTTTCACTTTTTATGGCCCGCTTCCTAACGGCAGACTTCAGAAACAACAAAATCTGATCTCTCTATATCTGCTATTTTCTGTCCCCCATACCATCCCAGTTTAGAATTAACCCAGAAAATAATGAATGAGCAGGAGTCTCGTTTGTTTGTTTGTTGTTATAAACAACTGAGTCACACACAGTCTAATTCACTTTAACTAGATCTAGCTGCAGTCTCGGTCAGTCAGAGGGGAAGGAAGGGGAGGGCGGTGCGAGAACAGGGCGCTGCCTAGCGAGAGGAACCACGCCCTACACCTCCTGTCCTGCACGAACGACAGTGACCACAAGTCAGAGCCAGCGGCCAGAGCAGCCCGGGCCAGGGGCAGCGGCCGGAAGTGCGGCCTGCCGGGGGCGGGGAAACGAGGCAAAACCGCGAGCCCCGGGCGGGCGGCCTATCAAAAGCGACGGTCCCAGCGGAGAGGGCGGAAGAGAAGAGATCTAGTTCCGGACGCGGCCGCGCCGCCATCTGTCACTTCGGCTCCGGCACCAGCACCCCGTCGCCCCAGCCCCGCCGTCTGTCTCCTCGGCGGAGGCTGCTTCCCGGTCCTGCCACCTGTCTTCCCTGTTCTCGTCGCTGGCTTCTTTTCCAACATGGATCTGGTCGGAGTGGCATCGCCTGAGCCCGGACCCGCAGCGGCCTGGGGACCCAGCAAGGTGAGTGGCGGTCGCGGCTGACGCACTGGCCCTCCCGGAAAGCTCGGAGAGGGTGACAGTCACCGAGGCGGCTCCGCAGGCGATTGAGGGAAGTTCTGAGCGGGACCCCGGCGAGCTCGGACGGTGGGGGCGGGGGGCGGCGCTGCCAGGGTGGGAAGGGGGAGGTTAGGAGGGCGGCCGGGGCTGCCAGTGGCCACTCTCGTTGGTTTGGGCTCTCTCTAGTTCTTCACCTTGATTTGTGAACCTCGGTAGCAAATATTTGGGCAGGGCTGGCTTAGAGACTCTGACGTTTGAGGGAAAACAAGTACTATCTTGTTTGTCATGGGCCAAGTGAGTCAGCCCAATAATACACCGAAAGCCCGGCGGAAAGCCATGTAGGCAGCTGTTGACAAATGCGGTTATCCCCCTTAGTCAGTTTGTTTTTGAAGTAGTAAATGGTATATCCGGACGCACCTTCGTCCCTCAAACTACTACTCGTGTGCACTGCATACTGTAAAAACGGTTATGAATTCTCATGATCTGCCTGGGCCTTAACGTTTAAGCTTTTTCCTGTAATGGCCAGCTATTATGCTTATTTCACGTTTGATTTCTGGTTTTCAGACTGCTCCTCTGCGTGATAGTTTTATCAGAAGGGGAAAAGACTCTTCTGCCGCTTTGTTGAGGATTTACTTGGAAGCAAGAGTGCTTCAGTTGGGTTCCTCAAATTAAGGTTGTGAAGGAATCCAGCTTTTATAGCTTCTTAATGGTTTTTCACATGCTGTCACGGAATATTTGTTCCGTGGGAAGGGTCACTCGTTTTATTGGATCTTTAGGCTAGGGCTTGACAGAGAAAGGGGGAAATAATTAGCTATTAAGAAAAGTATGAAAGTTTAATTAAAGTTAATTTTATGAAAGTTCTCCTACAACTGCAGGGAGAATTTAAGAGAATCCATTGGCACATGTGGTTACATCTACATGTTATTTCGTGTGATTTTTTTCTATTAAGCCCTGTTGATAAGGCCATGATCAGCAGACATAAAAAGACAAAATTGGTAGCCGAATACTAAGAAATTGATACTTCACATGTTAAATTCATCCAGTTAAGCACCTAATGGCCGATAAAAATGCCAAACAAGACAAACTTTGCTCAGAATATATAATGTCAGAACAAATTTCATTTAGAAAACTAATTCAATAATAAAATGTTCGTTATCAGTCATTTTCATTTAAGGATACTCATCAGAAATAGAAAGTTTTAGTTTCATCAACAAAAAAATAATCCTGGGGTTTATTGATGTTCTGCTGGGAAGACAGCATTTTCTCAGGGAAAACAATTAGACACTGCAGGTATTTCTTAATCCTCTCCTGCTTGGAAGACCTAAGTGATTATAGAAGCCTTCATGGAGGAGGTAGAGATATGAGGAAGGTCTTGAAAAATGGAAAAAATGTCAAAGGCCAGCAATTCCCAAAATTTTTGGTTACGACCAATTTACTGTTAAAAATCATTGAGGACCCCAAATAATTTTTGTTGATATTGGTTACATCTATTGATATTTGTCATATCAGAAATTAAAACTGAGATACGAAAAATTTTTAAGTGTTACAAAAGTCATTATGTGTTAATACAAATAACATTTTTATATGTAACCTCTTCCTTCATCTTCCAAAACAAACAAACAAAAATTAGTGGTATAGTATTGGTTTGTGTTTTTGCAAATCTCTGTAATATTTGACTGAATAGGAGACCTTTTTTCTTTTAGTGTGTTGTGTATGTTTTAGTTAAAGCATATGAAGAATCCGTTCTCACAGATGGGTAGATTATAGCAGGCATAATCAAAGAGGGCTAATAAGAACACAGTAGATATACTGAGAACAAACCTAACTAATCTCTAAAAATGCACGTTTAGGGGCGCCTGGGTGGCTCAGTCAGTTAAGCATCTGATTTCGGCTCAGGTCATGATCTCTCGGTTTATGAGTTCGAGCCCAGCATCAGGCTCATTGCTGACAGCACAGAACCTGCTTTGGATCCTCTGTCTCCTCTCTCTCTGCCCCAACCCTGCTTGTGCGCACTCTCTCATATGCATGCTCTCTCTCTCGAAAATAAATATACATTTTAAAAAATCTTTAAATAAATATAATAAAAATGCACATTTATATCCTAAACCTACTACCTTAGAAAATACTGGAAAATGCAAGAATATACAAGTACACATTCCAGGAGCCATCACGGTGATATTATCATATCTGATGTAGATTGGAAAACTCTAGTCTTCTTTTTTTTTTTATTTTTTTTTAACATTTATTCATTCTTGAGAGAATGTGAACGGAAGAGGGGCAGAGAGAGAGAGGGAGACACAGAATCCGAAGCAGGCTTCAGGTTCTGAGCTGTCAGCACAGAGCCCAATGCGGGGCTCCAATCATGAACCAACCATGAGATCATGACCTGAGCGGAAGGTGGGTGCTCAACGACTGAGCCACCCAGGCGCCCCTCTACCCTCTTTATTTGAGAGAGAGAATGAGAGAGAGGGTGAGAGTGGGGAAGAGGGGCCAAGGGCGAGAGAGAGAGAGAGAGAGAGAGAGAGAGAGAATGAATCTCAAGCAGCCTCCATGCTCAGCACAGAGCAAGACTCAGGGCTCCCATCTCACGACCCTGGGACAGCGACCTGAGCAGAAATCAAGAGTTGGACACTCAACCAACTGAACCACCCAGGCCCCCTCCATCCTGTGCTCTTGAAAGAATTAGAGTGGAAAAGACAAAGAATGTCTTAGTACAAAATAATTTTGATCTCACAGACACCCTGAAAGAGTCTTGGGGACCCCTCCCCCAGGATCATGGGGTGCCAGTTTTAAAATGCCTAACTGCTATTATAGACAAAGAATTTTAACAGATGTTCCAAGAAGGGAGAATTGGCAAACTGTAGGTAGAAGGGAGGAAATGTGTAGCTCTGTTGGAAAGAGAGCTGTAAAAGATTAATTCGTGGTGCTCCTGAAAACTGTCAGGTCATCAAAAACAAAGACTGAGAAACTCCCAGCCAAGGGGGACCTAAGGAGACATGCTGACTAGATGTTATGTGGTGTGCTGGATTGATAACGATTCTGAAGTAGGAGAAGGACCTTACAGAAAAACTAAGGAAATCTGAATAAAGTATGGACTTAATAAAATAAAGTATATAAACATTGGTATATTAATTATGGCAAATGTACACAACCAGTACAGGGGAAACTGGGTATGGGATATTTGGGAACTCTATGTCATCTTTGCTATTTTTCTGTAAATCTAAAAGTACTCTAACGTTAAAAGTTAAAAAAAAATAGTGTTATATAGACCCAGATGAAGTTTTCCAGAGACCCTTGTCTTGAGAAGTAAAATTACCCACCTGAATGTTTTATCTAGATTGTATCTCTTAGTTGCATGGGCAGAAAAGAGACCTTCCTGTGGGTTATGATTCTCTTGGCTTGCTTCAAGTTGAGGACTGGATTTTTGTTATTACGTGCCTCCTTCATGTTTGCTGCTTTTTATTTACTTGATTCTTCCCCACGTTGTTTGCAGGATGAGCAGCTAGGATCCATCTTTAGGAGCTGGAAGGGAAGGGGGATAATTTCCTTCTAGTCTGCAGCCAGCCTGGTGTTGAAGAATGTGGTAGTTATAAAGAACTCCACGGAGCAGTGGTGGGTTTCCTAGAGGAGAGGAAAACTGGTCGGGTCTCAGGGGCCTTCACCAAACAGGAAAGAAAGAATCAGGGAGCTGGTTAAGGGCTTGATAGATGTCATATTTGGAGCAGAATAACTAACTATAACTAACCAGGAAAGGTTGTGCGGTGTTCCTGTCAGATCTTGATGCTGTGGGGAGTTTATGTTGATGAGGGGAATAATGGGAAAGGACATTGGATAGTGAAGGTGCAGCAAGATTATGGAGGGCTTTTTCTGTCTCCTTAAATTTATTATCAATTATTTTTTAAATCTGACAAAGTTTCTCTATTCACAGAGAGTGATTTATCGAGGAGTTGCAAGGTAATGACAGAGGATTCCTCTATATACACCTTGTGGTGCCCATGCAGAGGAGTCCCCAGTAAGTTATCTGAGGCTCCCTTGAGAAGTTGAACCTCTCGTGCCTGTGGAGGACTGGCCCCTGTCTGGCAGGTGTCCCTCCAGCCCAGAAATTTTTATGGAGGCCTATTGACTGCTGGTTTGAGGAATTTGGGCAACCTTTGTGAAGCCTTGTTTACCTTTACTCATGGAAGTTGCCCTGGTGTGGGTCAGCCCAGCTGAGCTGGTCAGCAGAGGTACAAGGAAGGGGAGTACAGCTCCAGAGTACAAGGCTTCAAGGAGCAAGATCAGGAGGAGCGGGCAATTAGGATATCTTGGTGCTCTGTGGTCTCTATGTGTTTCTTTTTCTGGTTCAGTCTCTCTTGGGTGTAAGTCAGTCTCTGCCTCAAAATAGTCACCACCTGTCAATTTTGCCTCTTCTGAGAAATTGTCAGCTAATACTTTAAGATCTTGGTAAAATTAATTGCTGACAAACAGCTGGAAGCACCAGAAGTGGCTAGCCAGAGGGGCCAATTTCAAGATGGAGAAAGGGATGTTAGAATAGTAGAGGTGTAGAAAGGCCTCACACCTCTACAGCCTGGGGACAGCCTGGCAGTTCCGTGAAATATTTCCAGTGTTTCTTTTTGGTTATTCAGTGAATACCTGAGTGTCTCTTTATGTCTGAAGCTCTACGCTGGGCTCTGAGAATGAGAAGACCCTGCCCTTCAAGGGGCTCATGTTGTATTGTGGCTTATACAGTAATACAGTCATTGGTCCTGCACTTACAGTGTGTGCACAGAGGTATGGGAGCACAAAGGCAAGGATCTGGTTTTGTCTGATGAAATTGAGAGAGCCTTATGGAGTTGGTGACAATTGGGGAAAATAGAGAAGGAAGAAAATACACTGAGAGGAGCATGTGTGAAGGCATGGAGGGGTGAAAGTATGCCATAATTAGCATATAATTATTGTATTAGAGCATAGGGTAGGTAAGAGTTGAGACTGAAAAGATAAAGTAGGTCAAATAGTGAAGGGCATTTCTTCTTGAGGAATTTGGATTTCCTACAGCAGGCAGTACAAAGGTGTGCTTCTCACATTCCAAGACAGGGTGATTAGAGAAGCAGTATAGCAAACTGCCGAGGGCAGCCTCTTAAGTCCTACTGCCTTAGTTTAAATCTCAGCGCTTCCATCTGCAGTGTTATTTGGGGTTAAAAAAACCTTTCTGTGTCTCAGTTTCTAAATCTATAAAATGGGGGTGATATTGTAATTACACATTTGCTGTGTCTTGAAAAACCTATGCAAGTTTTGTATATTAGGCAAGTGATTCAGACACAGTGAATATTCCAGTGTTGTCTGTGATTCTATTAGTTATTGCAAAATGTGGTTGACAGATCTGAGTTAGAGGATACAATCATTTGCCTTTTGGAACCTGGACTTTGAAACTGATCAGACCAGGCGTCTAGGTTAGGGGGCAGCATTATGTATTCTACTAGAGGATTCAGAAGGAAGTCAGCAGGAGTCACGTGGCAAAGAGAGAGCTGTATTCTCCAGATTACAGAGAACTTCAAGATTCCAGACCTCAAAATCCTCACCAGGAGAGTGCTCAATTGCTGATAAGATCTGAGTGACCGAAAGTCACACCAGACCTTGAGGAAGCCTCCCTTGTTCTCTCCACATCTGGCTTTATGTAAGGCTAGAATAATACTGCAGGAGTCTAGGATAGGTTTGTGCTGGGGGCCTGCTACATCTCAGTAATCTCAGGATAAGACTTGATAAAACTTGATTCTGATTCACTTAGGCATAAATATAGTTATCATCTATCATCTCTAAGAGCTTCACCCTAATAACCTGAACCAAATAAATTTCCTGAATCTCAATGCTGTGGAATCTGAACAAGGGTCATAGGCCAGCTGGAGGACCTAGACTTGATTTAAAGGTGTTGTGGCTAAAACAGATATCATCATAGGCTGTATTCTAAATTAGACACTCGGCAGTAGTTAATGGATAGGTTTGGACTTTATCCTAAAGGCAGTGGGAAACGTTAGAACAATCAAAGAACTGTAAGTAAGGAAACTGAACTAATCAAATCTGCATTTTAGAAAAGCCATTGTGCTGTGGTATGGAAAATGTAAACAAGCAGGACTGGAACCAGAAAGATTAGTTAGGTCTCTCTTAGAGTAGCCTGGTGATTGGGTGGGTGATACTTTGGAGTAGAATCTCAGAAGGGAGACAGAGAAAACTGGGTCAGTTCAAGAGAGATTTAGACATATTATTCAATATTAATGGTTTAATCACTAGACTATATCAAATGTGATCATTTGCTGCTGCTAAGTAAAGCTTACCTCCTCAAAAATTAGGAATTGTAAAATAAACTTACAGTTTGTATTTCAACAGGGCTGAGGTAGTGATGTCATTGAGAAAGGCCGACTTGGTGATTGTTCAACAAGAGTCTCTCACAGGATATTGCTTTGTTGCAGTGGTATTGTTTCAAGACTATTTCTCAGCTTTTGTAGTTCAGAAATGTAGTTTTTATTGGTTTTCATTATTATTTTTGTTTTAACATATCCCCAGATGTCTTGTGAGGGGCTGACACACACTTTAGACATGTAGAAGGCTTACTCCTTAAATTAGAATGAAGTGTAACTTCTAAGTGGGCTTTGAATTGTGCTAGTTGGTATAGTCTGTTCCTAAAAGAGAATCTGCAGGGGTGTCTGGCTGGCTCAGTCTGTAAAGCATGAGATTCTTGGTGTCAGGGTTGTGGGTTTGAGCCCACCTTAGGTGTAGAGAGTACTTAAAAATAAAATCTTAAAAAAAAAAAACGAGAGAGAGAGAGAGAGAATCTACATGGGAAGCCAGATTGTAAGCAGAAGATTATTTGATGAGCATGGAATCAGAACAAGGATGGTTATATGAACTCATTAAGTAGTGGGGTGATGCTATAGTAGCCTGGTATTCTCCTCAACTAAAAAGACACACCTACCAAAACAAAACAAAAAAAGGACACACCTGCCTAACACATTAGAAAATGCTCTTGGCAAATGTAGTTTACATTTATCCTTGGTTAGGTTTGAGATGAGAGATCTTTTCACTTTCAAGATTTTTTTTTTTTTTTTGAGAGAGAGCATGCGTGCCCACACGTGCAGGGGAGGGGCAGAGAAGGCAGGGGAGAGAGAGAATCCCAAGCAGGCTCCACGCCATCAGCTCAGAACCCCAAGTGGGGCTTGATCCCGCAAACTGTGAGATCACGACCTGAGTCAAGATCAAGAGTCAGACACTTAACGGACTGAGCCACCCAGGTGTCCCAAGATGATTTCTATAAGTAGGTAATTATTTATTTTGGGTTGATTTTAACTAGTTTAATTCTCAAAAGATAGCCTTATTTTCAAGTTTGGAAGGTACTTTTCACTATTATGAATTAACCCCTTCTTTTTCTTTAGTGTCCATGGGCTACACCTCAAAACACAATATCTTGCTCCTTGGCTGATGTAATGAGTGAACAGCTGGCTAAAGAATTGCAGTTAGAAGAAGAAGCTGCCGCTTTTCCTGAAGTTGTGTAAGTAAACTTTAGTAAGAATCTGTTTTGTCTAGCAACTTATTGTAAAGGTTTAAGGATTCGATTAGTTATTGTCATGGCCAGTGATTAAGAAATAACATTTTGAAAAGCAATGCAGTAGAAAGAGTGCCATACTGGGAGTTGACTGATATTTGGGTTTTGGTCCTGATTCTATAATTAGTTGTCAGTACTATCTTGGGCAAATCCCTCTGTTTCTCTGGGTTTTAGTTATTACAGTAGTTGGATCACATGATCCTCAAATTAGCAAATACTGAAGTAGGCTACAGTTTTGATCAAATGTTTATGGTTTATCTTTTCATATATATGCTCTCTCTTCAGAACACAGAACAAATGAATTTTGAGTCTGTTTGGATTTTATTATAGTCCCTTTAGCTTTCTCTTGCAGCTCTCTTAATCCTAGTTGGTGCTCTCACAAGTGCCTACCATTGGTCAGAGCACAGCTGGAGAGAAGGTGAATGATTTGGGCAAGTTTTTCCCATTGCTTCTTCAGTACAGTTTATAACAGTGAAAAGGCACACTCTTCTCTCATAATTGGTAGCATCTGTTTACACAAGCACATTATATTAATTTCTCTTGCGTTTTTTCGAATAGTGTTGCTGAAGGACCATTTATTACTGGAGAAAACACTGACACTTCCAGTGACCTGATGCTGGCCCAGATGCTACAGATGGAATTTGACAGAGAATATGATGCACAGCTTAGGCGTGAAGAAAAAAAATTCAACGGAGATAGTAAAGGTACTGTGATCTTATTAAGACAGCTCCATCGGGCGGCAAGAAATGCTTATAATGTGCTCCTAAATACATCTTCAACTATTTTTGCCTTTTTAAGTTTCCATTTCCTTTGAGAATTATCGAAAAGTGCATCCTTATGAAGACAGTGATAGCTCTGAGGATGAGGTTGACTGGCAAGACACTCGTGACGATCCCTACATACCAGGTATCGATGCTTTTATTTTCTGGGGGGATGGGGGGAGGAGGTGGCATAGGACAGGGACAGAGGAACACTAAGAGCAGTGGATCCTTGTATTTTACATTTATCTTTGAATATCATTTGATAACTTACTATTAGATTCAAATATCTTTTCAGACAACATTGAATGCAGCAATTTAGTCTTTGCTATTTTTAGACGAGATCGGGCGCGTTCAGGGTGGTATGGCCGTAGACTAGTCTTTGCTATTTTTAAATAAACGTGGCTTGTCTTAATCGCCTTTAGCAAAACCAGTTCCTACTCCCAAAAAGGGTTTTATTGGAAAAGGAAAAGACATCACCACCAAACATGATGAAGTAGTATGTGGGAGAAAGAATACAGCCAGAATGGAAAATGTAAGTTACAGGAAGTATTATCTCTGAATCAAGAGTTTTATTGGTATAAGTTAAAAAAAAAGGGGGGGTTCTAAATACAGTATCTTATCAACTATGCTTCAGTAAAAATATTTAAAAATTAAAAAAATAAGTACAGTATCTTAAATTTCTAAAAAATATCCTTCATAAGGATGGGTCTAAAGATGTTTGAGATAATAATATAGCAGTACCATGAAAACTCAGACACTAATGAGAATGGACCTCAGAATAAAATTCTACAACAATATTAAGAGAACTGGTTTGATTTGTATTTATTCTAAATTTAATAAATAGTTATTATGAAAGTAGTGTACTTATTTTTCAGCATATTATTTTCCATAAAATAGCACCCCCCCACCCAAGAAACAGAGAACAATGGTGATTGGGGGATAGGAATGGGAGAGAGAAATACTTTCTACTATACTCTTAAACATTTTGAATTTTTTTAATTTTGTGCCTGAACTACCTCTGCAGAATCAGAAATAAAATGTAATTAAGAAATAGAAAAGAGGAAAAATTAGCATACTTTCTTTTTTATAAACATTGTGGTTAATAGAAAGCATTTAGACTTTAGAACATAAATACTTGTTAAGTAAACAAGTATATTTATTTATTTATTTATTTATTTAAATTAAAAAAAATTTTTTAAAGGAATCTCTACACCCAAAGGGGTGCTCGATCTCATAACCCCAAGATCAAGAGTAACATGCTCCAACTAACTGAGCCAGCTAGGCACCTTGTAAACTTATTAAATTCTAGATATAGGCCAGACCTGACTCTAGAACAACCCTCTCCAGTAGAACTTTATTTGATAATAGAAATGTTCTATATCCGTGTTAAATAATAGTAACCACATTTGACAGTTGAGCACTTGAAATTTGGGTGATGCAGCTGAAGAGCTGAATTTTTAATTTAATTTTAATTCATTTAACCTTAAATTTCTACATGTGGTTAGTGGCTACCATATTGGACAGTGCAGCTCTAGAACATAATTGTCATAGTGTGGGCGGAGCTTGCTATATACTAACCCACTTCTCAAAAATAATTAAAAGATTGTATTTCTTTGGTGAGATTTGGTGTAGCCTTCAAAATATAACGTGTCTTTTGTCTAATGTAAAAGCAAGGTGCAGAGTGTATGCTGAAATGCCTTAGTTTTTAGATGTGGTTCAGTATTCTCTGTGCTTTTCTTCAATAGCCTTGCTCTTCTTTCTGTGGCGTTTTTAGTGAGCCACTTTATTTTTTTTTCCTGTAATACCTATGGGCTCTGCTTTTGTAGCCTAATCACACATTGAGTAAGAAACCTGTTCCAAGTAAAGACCGATTTCACGTATTGAGTAAGAAACCTGTTCCAAGTAAAGACTGACTTCTTGTTTTTTTATTACCAACCCCTTTTAAAGTATTTGGATGCTAATTTTTCTTCTTTTTGGCAGTTTGCACCTGGGTTTCAGGTAGGAGATGGAATTGGAATGGATTTAAAACTATCAAACCATGTTTTCAATGCTTTAAAACAACATGCCTACTCAGAAGAACGTCGGAGTGCCCGCCTCCATGAGAAAAAGGAGCATTCTACTGCAGTAAGTTTTCTTACATTTTTTCTTTGATTGGAAGTTCATATTAGAAAGCTTCATATTTGGGGAAGAAACAAAACATGTTTGATATTTTTTCCATGTTATTGACTTTTCAAATCAGAGTTATAAATAAAACCCAAGTAGCTTTGCTGTTTGACTTTTCAGACTTGATGTAACACTAACTAATCACTTACTCAAAAATAATATTTTAGTGGTCATAATTAATTTGAATATGAATGTTTTAAGATTTTAAAATATTGGTTTCTGTTATACTAAGACATTTATAATAACTTAATCTCTGATGCTTTATGTTAGTGAAGATAGTGTCTAATATCTTGAGAATAAAGTGATCTTTAAAACTTGAGAAAAACAATAGTAACTACACAAGCAACTATTTAAACTTTAAAGATAAAACAAGATTGTGACTAAGCTAGGGTCTGATTTTTAGTAGTTCTTTTAGATACTCACTTTGAGGGGCATTGAGTTGTAGTTACAGAAATGAATTGTAATTTGAGGTGCCTGTTATACATACATCTAGGTAAATTATAAAGGTAAAAAGTATATGTTTTGAATGTTAGATACTAGAAATGGATCAGAAGATATTTTGTTATTACCAATCATTTTCATTTATAGTGCTTTATCTTTTGCAGGAAAAAGCAGTTGATCCTAAGACACGTTTACTTATGTATAAAATGGTCAACTCTGGAATATTGGAGACAATCACTGGCTGTATTAGTACAGGAAAGGAATCTGTTGTCTTTCATGCATATGGCGGGAGGTAAATGATCAAAATGCAGTATCATCCCATCAATAAAATCTTAGCCCCTTCTCCCCAGTATTTATGGATTTATACAAAACCAGTGCTACATGGTAAGCAGGGTAATGTAGAAAGTCTCTAGACAGTAGAAGGAACACAAGGAAACACACAATCATCCTAATCCCACCATCCAGGGATAACCATTAATCAATTTGTGTAGACTTCTTCAGTTTTTTTTTTTTATGTATATATTATTTTCGACATTATTGTTACCATACTATACCATAAAGGCTGCTGTAAGTGACAGAGCAAAGTTTGCACTTGGGTTTGTCTCAAAACCCATGGTCTTTCTTCTATGGGGCCCTTTAGTACCAGGTTGAGCGGGATATGCTTAGATCAGTTACTGATTCTTGTTTTTGTAACTCTGATCCTTTAAGAAATAACCAACTTTAAATGCACGCATGGAGGCACCTGGATGGCTCAGTCGGTTAAGCGACCGACTTTGGGTCAGGTCATGATCTCGTGGGTTCAAGCCCTGTATCGGGCTCTGTGCTGACAGTGCAGAGCCTGGAGCCTGTTTCAGATTTTGTGTTTCCCTCTCTCTCTGCCCCTACCCCACTCGTGCTCTCTCTCTCTGTCTCTCCGCCTCTCAGAAATAAATACACGTTAAAAAAAAAAAAGAATTAAAAAAATGCTTGCATCATTTAAGGAAAAATCTTGTAAAGATCTTCCACTATTTAGATCTTACCCACATCACTTTTGTTACAAGGGCTTAGATGAGTCTAGAATAACATGAAGAAGGAAGACACTTTTTAAAGTGGAGCCTGTTTAGAGAACAGGAAAGTGAAATTATCTGGTCACTTACCATTGAAGTCAACCAGCAAGGCTTACTACACCTCAGCTATTCCTTTACCTTAATAATATTTACAAGCAAAAACATTAAAATAAATTACAGAATTCTCTTTTAGGTTCAGAATGTATTTATTGTGTACTTAAGGGTATTCAAACGATTATTGGTCAAGTCCTTGCCTTTGCTTTAAGTATTTAACTAATCTTCCTTTCTAGATGAGACATACATGTGTAATCACATATTGAATTAAAATGTTAAGTTTAAAAAATGAAAAGGATTAAAATGAATATTAGGATAAAATAGCTCAACAGTTTTCAAGCCATGAGATCTGGAGCAAATTACTAACCCTCATTTAAAATCTGACCCTTAATGGGGCACCTGGATGGCTCAGTCAGTTAAGCGTCCAACTCTGGATTTCAGCTCGGGTCATGATCTCATGGTTTGTGGGTGTGAGCCCTGTATTAGGCTTCAGTCTGCAATGTGGAGCCTTCTTGGGATTCTCTCTTTCTCTCTCTCCCCCCCTCTCTCTGCCCCTACCAGCTCTCTCTCAAAGTAAATAAATAAAAACTTAAAAAAAAAAAATCTGACCCTTATCTCATAGGCTTTTTGTAGTGATATATGAGATCATAAATTCGATAATGCCTGGTATATATTAATCGTCATAAATATTTCTTTCTTTAAGCTTTGTTGCCCTCTTCCCAAATTTTACTTAAGGGTTCTCTAAGACCAGACAGATATAACTTAATGACACAAATTAAAATGGGAGATTACTCATGGTAGAAATTAAAACTACAGAAAGTATTAAAATGAAAAGTAGCCTCCATCTTACCAACTGTCATCACACAGATCTTTTATTCAGAGATAACCACTGTGTTTTAACAGTTTTTAGCTTAGTCTTCCAGGAATTTTTATGCATATATCCCTTAATTTGTTTATACAAAAGAGATTATTTTCTCTGTTCAGGATCTTAGTTTTTCAGTTAATATATCTTAGATCTTTCTAAGCTTGTACCATCCCGTTTTTATTGTAGTACATTCCATTGTGTTAATGGGCTTAGAGCACAGCCAAGAAGAGAACATTATAGCAATAACCGTTATGGTTGATAAAAGAGAATTATGTCCTAGAGTACACAGATAAGAATATCTCTGTACATCTACCTTGGTGTGCTTTTGCAAATATATATATTTTTAAAGTTTATTTATTTATTTTGAGAGAGAATGAGTTGGGGAGGAACAGAGAGAGGGAAAGAGAGAATTCGAAGCAGGCTCCATGCTGTCAGTGCAGAGCCTGATGCAGGACTCGATCTCATGAACCGTGAGATCATGTCCTGAGCCAAAATCAAGAGTTGCATGCTTAAAGAACTGAGCCATCCAGGCACCCCTCTTAAGCTAAATTCTAGCTTTCAAATTGCTGGGGCAAAGACTGTATGCACTCTTTTTCCTTTTTATTGAACAGTGGAATGCCTCATTGAATGGAGAGTACCAGCTGGCTATTGTAGCAAGCAGCATATCTTGGTTTATTAAAAATAAAAAAATTTTTTTCTTGTATGTCACACCAAAGGCCAGAAATCTTTTTTTTTTAATTTTTTTTTTACATTTATTATTGAGAGACAGAGAGAGACACAGCATGAACGGGGGAGGGGCAGAGAGAGGGAGACACAGAATCTGAAGCAGGCTTCAGGCTCTGAGCTGTCAGCACAGAGCCCAATGCGGGACCCGAACCCACAAACCATGAGATCATGACCTGAGCCGAAGTCGGACGCTTAACCGACTGAGCCACCCAGGCGCCCCAGAAATCTTGAATTTGAGTTTATCTTTTAATTTTGCTGGTAGGACAAATGCGATTTCCCCTATGAGCTAGTCAAATCTATTAGTTGTTGTACATTCTATAAATGTCAGTAGATATTGACAGATTGCCCTGTGAGAAGGCTAATTAATTTATACAGCATTATGAACCTGTTTCCCTCATCCTCATTAAAGCTTATTAATATCAAACTTAATTTTTTGTCAGTGTAAAAGATGAAAAGTACCATTTTGATATTTTGGTGTGCATTTATTTATAATTAAGGTTGTACATTTTTTTAAGTGCTTTTATGTCCATTTATATTCCTTTTTCTTGTTAACTGCCCTGTTTATCCTTTGTCCATTTTCCATTATACCTAATGATAATGAATGATATCTCTTTCTTTCTGGCAAAATTGGTATTGTAATCTGTACTTGGGCATTTGTAAGTTAGCAAAACTAGAGAGTATTTGGTTTTCTACAACTGAGAGTAAATGCTTTTTTAAAATATTTATTTATTTTTGAGAGAGAGCAAAAGAGGGAGCGGGGGTGGCAGCAAGAGAGGGAGAGAGAATCCCAAGCAGGCTCCACGCTGTCAACACAGTGCCTGATGTGGGGCTCGGTCTCACTTAACCTTGAGATCATGACCTGAGCTGAAAGCAAGAGTTAGACTGAGCCACCCAGGTACCCTGAGAGTAAATGCTTTTAAAGTTTTTAGTTTTCTGTGCTATGTAACAAATTACCACAGACTAGCAGCTTAAAACAGCACTCATTTATCATCTCCTAGTTTCTGTTGATTGGAAGTTCCAGTGAGTGAGGCTTAGGTGGGCTCTCTGCTCAGGTTCTCTGGGTGGCATCTGGGGCTGCATTCCCTTCTGGAGCTCGGGGTCCACTTCGCTTGGCACAGTTCAGCTTATTGCTGCTGTAGCACTGAGGTCTCTATTGTTGGCTGTCAGCTGGGGGCTGCTCTCAACTTCTAGAGGTCCCTGCAGGTCCTGGTCATGCCTCCCTTTCATGCAGCACAAGTGAGACTTCATATGGGACAGGAATAGTGAACAGAACAGGATCCTTGCCATTCGCATTCAGGAACAAGGTCATGATGAAGTTAGATATCAACCTAAATTTTAAACAGTAGGCAAAAAACCCCACAAAACCCCGACGACAACCTGGTGTTGAGTGCAAAAAGCTAATTGCTTAATATTTACAGTATACCATCTCTTAAACTTTTAAAGTTAGGCAGAAAATAATATACATGGATTTTTAAACATAGATGGTTGTGTAGGTATTTATATATCTTTTAGAAAGAGTAGGAAGATACTGTTCACGATGGTCGTTGCCTCTGGAGAGGTGGAATAAGGAATAAAACTACCTGGGTGATAAACAAAGGGAACATCAGCTTTACCTATAATATTTAATTATTTTAAAAGAATAAAAGGGCTGAAAATGGGAAGCTTAAAGTTTAGGCAATGAGGAGATTGACAATGAGAATAGAAAGTGTACGTTTAGAGGTAACAGGGTATAAAACTACGTAAGCAACTTGGAAATTGGTAAGGAGGACCTTAAAAGCTAGACAGAGGGATGTGTCATTTACTAAGAAACAAGGAAGTTTATGAATCTTATAAGTTAGAATCTATCTTAGATACCTTCTGAATAAGGAATCTCCTCAATGGTATTTTTGATAGGGTCTCATCTACCTTATAGTTAAACTGTTGCAGTGACAGGGAGCTTATCTCAAAATCCAGAGATGTCTTAACATATTTAAATTACTGGGAATTTCTTTCTGGTATAAAATTTAAAATGTCTTCTAAAAACTGAATCATCCATTCCCAAATATTTGTGCAGCTAACGTGCTAGATACTCTTCCAGGTAGTAGGGATATAGCCATGAATGGTATAAGGAAGATCTGTGAGCTGATAGAATGTACTTCCTCCCCACTCCAATCCCCTATCAAGGCAGTAATAAATCAACAAAAACATCAGCTATGTGTTATGGTAGTTAAAATATGGTGATGTCATAGCAACCAGTTGACTGCTTTTTATTAGTAGGACAGGAAGACTTCTCTGATAAAGTGACATTTAAACTAAGATTTGAGGGGCGTCTGGGTGGCTTAGTTGGTTAAGTGTCTGACTTCGGCTCAGGTCACCATCTCACTGTTCGTGAGTTCAAGCCCTGCGTCAGGCTGTGTGCTGACAGCTCAGAGCCTGGAGCCTGCTTCGGATTCTGTGTCTCCCTCTCTCTCTGCCCCTCCTCCACTCGTGCTCTGTCTCTCTCTTTCTCTCAAAAATAAATGTTAAAAACAATTTTTTAAACTAAGATTGGAATGACATCTAGTATACAGTCTAAAGATCAGGTGGAAGAACATTCTGGACTAGAGAACAGCTAGTGCTAATGGCTTAAGACAGGCACAAACTTGGTATCTCTGAGAGCCTATGAGAAAGCCAGCATGCTGGGAACACAGTTGTGAAGGGGATAGAGGAAGCTGGAGAAGTAAACAGATAAGATAGGACTCTCTCAGGGTCTTTAAGTACAGCAGGATCCAAAGCTGTGATTTGATTTTTGTCTTGAAAGATTACTCAGACTGCAGTGTGGAAAATGAATTATAGGAAGGGAAGAGAAGAAGCAGTAAGGTCCGTTAAGAAGTTACTGTAGTGTAAATGAGACGGAACAGTGGTTTTGGACTGAGGAGGTGTAGTGAAAATGAAGAACAGGAGGCTATAGGGATGTGCTTCGAAGGTAAGAGTCAGCAGTGTGTGCTGTTGGATTGGATGGGTGTCAGACGGTGCGTTCTTGGCTAGAGCAGCTGGCTGGTGCCATTAACTGAGATGAGAGTGTGAAGAAAGGCAAATTTAGGGTGCAGTTAACAAGAATTTCGTTTTGAACATGTTAAGTTTGAGATGTCTGCTAGACATCCGAGTGATTCAAGTAGGGATCAGGTAAGTGGGCCTGAAGCTCTGGAGAGAGTCAGGATGGGGATAGAAATGTAGGAGTTACCTGTAGATAGACGATATTAAAAGCCATGGGACTAAATGAAATTTCCCAGGTAGAGAAGGAAGTTAGAGAAGCAGTTGGAGAACCCTGACCTTCTGAGGCTAACTGGCAGAAGAGGAATCAGCTGGGAAAATATGGTACAGAAGGAAGAGGTTGGGAGTTTGAGTTAGATTTTATCCTCTGGACATACAGTTCCCTTCTTTTCCAGATTAACATCCACATATTTAAAGGTAAATACTGTCTCTCTCTCTCTCTGTCCTCCTTTCTGTCCACGCTGCCACCACCATGTTTCAAGTCATTTCAATGGCTTACTATTGAGGGGCATTACATTAGCATCCTAAATAAGTTCCACACCTCTGGACTCTTCTGCCCCCTTCCATCCTGACATTATCGTTGACCTGATCTTCATGAAGTGTTTCTAGCCCTTGGTGATTCCTACCACCTGCGGAAATACATCCAGGCTTCTCACCCAGGCAGGCATGGCTCTGCACACATCTGCCTCCATCTTGTCCCTTAGCTCTGACTTCTTTCATTTCCTCTTTCCAGCCAAGTCTTAACTATAGCATTTGTTATTCCTCAGACACGTTCTGTAGTTTCCAACTCTGCTTGCATTAATACTGTGACAGTGCTTGTTCATATCCTACCCATCCTGCTTCTGTTTCAGTTGCCACCTATGTCCTGCAGCCTTGTCTGGCCTTCTCAATCCAAAGGGACCTGTCCTGTTCGTGTACTTCTTGTATTCTCTCCTGCCCCTCCTTGCATGTTCCTAGGGCAAGGTCCCCTTTACTTACCTTTTTATTTGCTAGAAGTGAAAGAGACATTTTAAAAAGCTGTTCTGTTTTGTTGCTTTTATTGAGTTTTGCCCATAAACCATTCCAGGTAGATTGTAGCCTATTTTAAAGTATGTATGTCTTTGTTGTTCTTATGTTTGATTCCATTGTCATTAAGTAAAGATTATTTTATTATGGGTTATTGAAAACTGGTTGGCAATTTATTTGAATGTGTTTTATTTAAAAAACCAAATCCTAAGGTTTTATTAAGACCCAAAACTTAAAAGCTTAAAAAAAGACCAAGGCTTGACATTCTTAGATGAGGTAGATCTACTTTTGTATCATAGAATTTTTATTTTGAAATTGTTTTACTTCTGAGCTGGCAACTTATACTGACTTATTTTTTTTTCTTCCACCTAGCATGGAGGATGAAAAGGAAGATAGTAAAGTTATACCTACAGAATGTGCCATCAAGGTATTTAAAACAACCCTTAATGAGTTTAAGAATCGTGACAAATATATTAAAGATGATTTCAGGTTTAAAGATCGCTTCAGTAAACTAAATCCACGTAAGATCATCCGCATGTGGGCAGAAAAAGAAATGCACAATCTCACAAGGTAAAGAAAATTCATTGTGCTAGAAGTTATCTAGGGTAATTACTTTTCTGTATTATGTTTACCAGCCAGGCAAAAAAACTTATGCTTTCTTTTAAATTTATTTATAGAAATTATGGAAGGCCTTGAAAGTCTAGGTTTTTTTTTTAATGTTTATTAATTTTTGAGAGAGAGAGAGACAGAGTGCGAGTGGGTGAGGGGCAGAGAGAGAGGGAGACACAGAATCCGACAGGCTCCAGGCTCTGAATTATCAGCACAGAGCCCAATGCGGGGATCAAAGTTATGAACCCTGAGATTATGACCTGAGCTGAAGTTGGATGCTCACTGAGCCAAACAAGTGCCCCGAAATTCTAGTGTTTAATGAGTCTTTCTGTAAGAAAATATCACCCTGCACATAACCTGCATTCATAGTTTTTTTTTAAAGTTTATTTATTTATTTTGAGAGAGGGAGAGAGCATGAGCAGGGGTGGGGCAGAGAGAGAGAGGAAGAGAAAGAATCCCAAGCAGGCTCTATACTGTCAGCTCAGAGGCCGATGCGGGGCTTAAACTCAAGAACCATGAGATCATGACCTGAGCTGAAACCAAGAGTTGGATGCTTAACTGACTGAGCCATCCAGGCACGCCCTGAATTCATACTTTTAGGATGAATAAGCCGTTTTCTTTGTTCTTTCCTCAGTAAAGTTTGAGGGAAACAAAGTCATTTTCTGCCTAAGACATTTGGTCTTATGTCTACATGCTGTCTTTTTCAGCTTCCAATTAAGTTTATTATAAATAATAGTTTCAGAAAATGTTTATTACATCTAATGTTTATTAATTTGGTGGGGGCAGAGTCTGACAAAATTGCATTTTGCTTTAATTTATTAGACTTGTTCCACAGTTCTCTGTGCAATTAAAGAGTTAAGTTTTATCAACCAATTAACATAGTAATAATCTTTCTCATGAATAAAACTTTTCATATCTTAATCTATTAAAAGCTTAATTTTAGTTTGTTTTTTCTAAAGATGTTTGCTTTCAAATGTAATTATCCATATTAGTGGCGGAATTCTTCTACTTAGTAGAACTTCTAAATAGAGTAATTTTTTCAGAGGTCTTGCTGCCCTCCAATCTCTTTTCTATACTTCTGAGATCTTATCCCTGCCATTCTTAAAATTCTTCAATAGCTCCTGTAGTCTTAAGTGTAAAGTTCAAAGGCCTTTGCTGATGTGAGGCCCACCTGTAACCTCAACCCACACTGCCCTTCTTCTGATTTAATCCAGCTATGTTGATGGATACACATTCTCCAAATGGACTGTGCTCTTGAATGCCTCCATGCATTTCCACAGCTGCTTCCCGCCCTAGACAAGCATGCCCCCCACACTGTCTTAATCGGGCTAATTCCTGTTCACCCATTTTTTCTACTAAGCATCCTTGATGCCATGTGCTCCTGTAGCTCCTACCCACACCTCTGCCAGTGCATGTGCCACATGGCATTGTCTTCTTACCTCTCTGTGCCTTCTAGCAGTCCATGGGCTTTGTAAGGGTAGAGGCTGTGTTTTACTTGTCTCTGCATCTCCCACTCCCTGGGTAGAACATGGTACCAGCTCATTGCAGGCCCTTGTTAGATATTTGTTGAATAAGTGAGATATTCTCTCCATCTAATTTTTACATCCTTAATTATTTCTTTCTGTGTAGAATGCAGAGAGCTGGAATTCCTTGTCCAACAGTTGTGCTACTAAAGAAACACATTTTAGTTATGTCTTTTATTGGCCATGATCAAGTTCCAGCCCCTAAATTAAAAGAAGTAAAGCTCAGCAGTGAAGAAATGAAAGAAGCCTACTATCAAACTCTTCATGTAAGTTGTGCTTTTCACAGTATTCACACACCACGTGTTAAAAATATTTTGTTTAAATTTTAAAAACTTTCCTAAAAGGGTATTATTTTAAGGTGATGTAACAAGGACAAACTGAAGTTTGTAAAGGAACAGTAACATTGGAGACTTGTCTTTCTATCGGTATGCTGCTGTCCTGAGTCACTTTAGAAAAATCGTAGACCCAGGAGTCCATGAAGCCTCATTGGTTAGCATTAGTGACATGGAAGCGCTCATTCACAAAACCACATGTTAAATAGAAGCTGACCTTTGCACATTGGGCAGATGCCACGCCTCATTAGTTTGTATGCCTTCTTGAATGTCATAGCCCGAACAGCTGAGAAAATGCCTGTTGTTGGGAAGTGGGCGGGGAGCAGATTCCGCCTCATTCTGAGAGTGCTGGGGAAGACCGAAGGCAGGAAGGAATGGCTTCTTGAGAGTGCGCAGCTCTTAGAGTTGGAAGGCACATGTCAGGAGTCTTGAAGCCATTTATACTTCAGGACAGCAACTGCATTCCATCTGAGGACCTTCCAGCTTAGGAAAATGTTACTGATACTGTTGTCATTCCTTTGTAGTTTTTTTTGTTTTTTTGTTTTTTTTTACACCTAGTAAGCTCTACCCCCAAAGTGGAGCTTGAACTCACAACCCCGAGATCAAGAGTCACATGCTTGGCCAAGTGAGCCAGCCAGGCACCTCCTTTTTATTTGTTTTGATTGAACAGTAGAGAAGCTTCTATGCTTTTTATGTGGTCTCTGCATGAAGCATTCACATCCTGCAGTAGCTGATGTAAATATGAAAATATTATCCAAGTAATTTTTTAAGACAGAGCTAGGGAGATGATCCAACTTTCTCTACTTCCAGTAGGAAAATATTGAAAGGAAAGTCAAGTTCATTTTTCTGGCTTCTTTGGGCTGGGGAAGAGATGAAGGAATGATATACTTTTCCTATTTGATTCTAGTAAAGCTGAGAAATAAAACAATGTTGATTTCTACAGTCAAAAATCAGTAATGAATATGTAATGCCACTTACTTTGTAAGAATATCTCTTCCCCACCGTGTCTGGCAGGAAGTACTTTTTACCTTGTATAAAAAGGTGAAAAAAAATTTTCACCCACTTTTATAAAGGGAAGTGGCTTTTAGATCTTCTGGTTAGTGACCATAACATGGCTGCTTTCCTAGCCTGTGGGAATCCTGGTCTGCCCCCTTGATCTCCTGATCTTGTTGCTGTCACATAGACAAGGAAATAGAGTGTCCTACTCATCCCCTCCATTGTCTCAGTGTTCCCTCACCCAGTCTTAGACTGTACAAATAGGAAATAGTTTCGCTTTTTCTGGAAAGTATTGGTTAGCCTAGATATTTTACTTGCATGGGTAACTTAGAATTATTGCTCATATCCTAAATGTCTGTCTTGCCTCCTCACAGTTGATGCAGCAGCTATATAATGAATGTACCCTTGTACATGCCGACCTCAGTGAGTATAACATGCTGTGGCATGCTGGGAAGGTGAGCACATTTTGTTGCTGTCCATACTAAATATCTTGATATAAATCACTGAATGTGTCCTGAACATATGCTCTACATTTAAATAGGTCTGGTTGATTGACGTCAGTCAGTCGGTAGAACCAACTCATCCTCATGGCCTGGAGTTCCTGTTCCGTGACTGTAGGAATGTCTCACAGGTAAGCATGTAAACTAGTGTATCTTCTTTATAGGGTATAACAGTTTCAGATATTTTTCTCCTAAGATAAGTCAAGTGGTCATATTCTTAGAAATTGAAGGAAGGGTTTGGTTACCAACTTCTTTCAGGATAAAGCTACAAAGATCAGTTTGTCAGATTTCATTTTCAACAACAATTTGATTGCATGTCTTACGTTTGGGCTATTGAATTAAATTTGCAAGGGAGTAAGTTTTTATTTTGACTGCACACCTTTAATACATGCACAGTGCTTTAAGTGAAGCTGGTATTAGTAAGCCTACATGCTGACTGCCATTGTTATTACCATTAAAAGGAGAATAGTCTTAGTGACACTGTCTGATCACTGTTTCTATGAGGTAAACAGATTAGCGAAGGTAAAACTCAGTAATCACACAGTTGGGTCACATTTATTTGCTGTTTCTAAAGGAAATTAATTATTAGCCACAGATTCAGATGAGAATGATCTTTCTAAATGATAGAATAACTTCATATTGGAAATAATTTCTGAACCTACTTGAAGATTTTAATTCACAAGGATTTAGTGAATATTTTGAGTCTACACATTCAAAGCAATGCCACCCAATTTTATATATACTGCTTATTTATAGCTGTGGAAGGTAAATTGTGACAAACTAAATCCAGAAGGCAGCATGCCTGTGTACGAGAGGACAAAAAGCAAGTAGAAACTGAGCAGCAGAGTTTAACTTGAAATGGGAAAATCTGTGGTTTGAAAACTATGGAAGTGGGGGGCACCTGGGTGGCTCAGTTGGTTAAGTGTCTCACTCTTGATTTCGGCTCAGGTCATGATGTCGCATTTGTGAGTTCAAGCCACATGTTGGGCTCTGTGCTGACAGCGAGGAGCCTGCTTGTGATTCCTGCTCTCTGTGCCCTTCCCCTGCTTGTGTACACGCTCTCTCTCTCATGCTCTCGCGCTCTCTCTCTCTCAAGTAAATTTTTAAAAAATTATGGAAGGGACACTTGGGTGGCCTAGTCGGTAAAGCGTGCAACTTTGGCTCAGGTCATGATCTCATGGTTTGTGAATTCGAGCCCCACATCGGGCTCTGTGCTGACAGCTCGGAGCCTGGAGCTTGCTTCAGATTCTGTGTCTCCCTCTCCCTCTGCCTCTTCCTCTCCCTCTGCCTCTTCCTCTCCCTCTCCTCTCCTCTCCTCTCCTCTCCCCTTCTCTTTTCTTCTCTTCTCACTTGCTCTCATTCTTGCTCTCTCAAAAATAAACATTAAAAATTTTAATTATGGAAGGAATTCATTGGTATCTTACAAGTACACTATTCCCTGTTTTTTGCTTCCAAGAGAACCTTGCTATAACATCTCCTACGATTTATATTTCTTTACTAGTTTTTCCAGAAAGGAGGAGTAAAGGAAGCCCTTGGTGAACGAGAACTCTTTAATGCTGTTTCAGGCTTAAACATCTCAGCAGATAATGAAGCTGATTTCTTAGCTGAGGTAAATGGTGTGCAGCTATGATTCATTCACCTTGCTAATAAGGATCGGGATGGAGTAGATAGCTGAAACCCAGAGCTCATTTTATTCTTCTGTCCCCTCAAAAGCAAAATTAGAGATTTTTCTTTCCTTGAGATGTTTTTGATCCTTTCTGGGCTTAAACCCTAGGAGAGACTTACAGCAAAACACTTCTTCAAGGAGTTCACAGTTTGGTTAAGAGGGACAAATAACACCATTTCCAGTACACTCCTGTTGCCTCTATTCACGAATGAGGAGGTGGGCTGGTGGACACTCTGGGTGATAAAGAAAATAGTAACACATGGTCCCTGCCCTTAACTGAATATAGAAGGTTAGCAGTGGTCATCCTTAGAAATACCCAGTAATTGCAATAAGGATCTATAGAACCATGAAAACAAAACAAAAGAAAAAAAACCCAAAAAACAAAAAGCCTCCCTTCAGAAAAGTTATCTTAAAATTGAACAAAAATTAAAAAGGGAAATAGCTAATTATTCCCAGCAGTATACCAAAGCAGAGAATGATTTTGGAGTCTGTCGCAGAACTCCTCAGTATGATTTGAATTTGGCCGAACTGTGCTGGAACATAAGGGCAGAGGAGAAGTAACGGGAAGATGGTATAGCTAACCTCTAGCACAGTACAGTTGCCCAGTAAGTAGGTGTACTACTGTTGTTAAACCAACATTAGAATTTCCTTTTTCTTGTATCCTGAAAGCTTTATAGAGTACATAGTAAGACCTATGATCCTAATTACTAGCGTGATAAAGACACTAAATATTAATCCAAGTAATATAAGCAAGGAAAAAACATACGTGTATGTGTCACGCTGTAATATATGTCTGTTACACACTGTAATATGTGTCACACACTAATTCCAATTCAAGGCCAGCGTCATTGGGAAAGACCTAGTAAGAGTAAAACTGCTGCTTCAATCTGAGGTAGGGTTTCTGTGAAGTAAGATTTTGACAAATGGATTCAATGTATTAATGTTGTAGATAGAAGCTTTGGAGAAAATGAATGAAGATCATGTTCAGAAGAATGGAAGGAAAGCTGCTTCATTTTTGAAAGATGATGGAGGTCCACCAGTCCTGTATGACGAATAGCACCAACACCCACTGCTTTTCATTGTTGACACAGTGGCGATTGTCAGCTGCCAGTGGCAAATGAAGTGATGGGTGACTTGAAATACCAAAACATGAGGAGTGTACAATGGTGCTTCTGTGCTTTTTTTCCCCTTGTAACTCATATGCCAGATGTGTGGAATTTGTAGCTCAGTGTTGGGAGAATAAAATGTCACTACCTCTCATCTTATGAACAGGATAATATGATTCTTTAACAGCTATAGGTTATCTAGCTGAAATCAACCTGATTTTACAGGAATCATGGCATAAAATGTTTTGATGAGAATTTTTAAAACTTAGGTAATATTTCCAAACATGGGAGGAAAGGACAGGTGTGCTTACAAGGGAGACTTTTATAACAACGTACTTCACCTCCCTGTTTTGTCTTGTATCTTTCTTCACATATTCTGTTGGCCTAAAACTAGCCCTTCTCAATTCTTTTTCCCGATTGTGACCGTGATTCTAAAGGAAAATTTCTTCTCTTTAGTAGGTGAAAGAGTAGGTAATCACCTCTTTAGTAGGTGATCAATTTCATTTTTTGGAAATTGCATTTGGAAATTTACATTGGTTGTAAAATGACTGACAGAAATAGAAGCTTATTGTTACATCATGAATATGAACAAATTTTTCTTTTCCATACTCCTATCCAAGACAAGGCATCACAGATCTCTGAAAGAGAAAAATATATACGAGGTTCTTAACTATTCAGAGTTTTTAAATTTAACTTTTAAGTTTTTCTACATTTAGGTGAAGTGGGTAGGGTAGAACTCATGGTGCACCTGTTTTGTGTTTGTAATGAAAATGTAAGTTATCTGGAGGGATGGAATATAATTAACTATGTTTGACATATTTTAATGAAATCAGTGAAACAGAGTTCAATTTACATTTCATTCAGACTGTGTACTGATTGATTGTGAAATAGAGCAAACTAATTAGAAACAAATAGTCCCATGATGAAGAGTATGTATAAAATAATGCGTGCACCAAATTAACCAAGTAATTTGAACTGGCCTCACTTAATAATTTTTAGTACTGGCTGGATGTCCCTTCCATAAATCAAGCACTATAGTTGAGGAGTACATTGGCTTTGTTAGGATTGAAGTTCATTAACTACAGTGTAATCATTCCTTCTATTACTGAAGTCAGATTGACTTCAAAGACCCAAACTTTTTGCTACTGAAAACGCAGACTTTCTGTCTGGTACTGGGAAGTAAAAATCTAAACATCATTTACACTTGAAAGCTTCTTTAACATTATTTTAAGATGCCAAATATGTTCTTTCTAGAAAAATATTTATTTTTGTTTCTGTTATATAGCTTTTAACTGCATTTCAGAGAAGTGTGATTTTGGATAGACTCATTACATTTCTGAAATGTTTACTACTCTGAAACAAAGATTTAGATCACTGGTGATTATTGGCTTTACAAAAATTTCAGAGAACTAATTTTAAAAACCATGAACCATTTAAAGAATTTCTTGTTTTGTTTTCTGACATACTCTGTTTGACAAAGCAGCAAACCATTGCTGTGTGGCATTCTTGGAGTGTGCTATGAACATGCTTTTTAAAATATTAAATATGAAGAGCATTTTAGAATTGGTTCTTTGTGTGGTTTCCTACTGTTCTTTATGCTAATTTATGTCCTGGCACCAAGTTATCCCTTCTTTATAAAATTAAGCAATGCTATCTTAAGCAGTTTTTTTCCCATTCAACTTCTCATATTTAGATTTCAATAAGTGACCTACTTCATATTACAGATAGGTTTTTCTCTTATGTATCAGAGAGTAAATATTTCACATAGGGGAAAGAGAAAGTGGGAAGTGTTGGTTTGCTAAGTAAAGACTCAAATACAAGTGGGAAAAGCCCCAAATTTGGAAATAAGGATACTTTATTTTACTTTATTGGAAGTAGATCGTGAATATCTGTAAGTTATGGGAATAAGGATGACTATAGAGGATCTTTATATCAACAAAGTAGTTGTTTGCATTGCCTTTTTATAAAAAAATCATTTTTTCTGCTTACAAAAATAAGAACTGCATGCTTATTAAAATTTAAATATTACAGGAATTCAGAAATGTGAAAGCAAAACTCCCTTATATTCCAGAAACTATTGTCTATAGTGTGGCATGCATCCCTGCCAATTTATTTTCCCTTCAGCGTATATTATTGTTCAAAAACACCTTTGAACAGGAAGCAGGATGAAGCAGGGCTGCTGATGGTGAAATGTTGGTCATGGGTAGACCCCCTATGCCAGATGAGGAGATGGAGTCCCTAAGATATGTTAGAGGCAGTTCATTTAGGCTCCAGGCATCAGGAGAGACTGCTTTCTGCACTTCTGAAACTCTGAACAGTTTTCCCAGCACTTTAGATATTAGGGGTAAAGGGTACCTGGCTTGCTCAGTCAGTAGAACATGTGGCTCTTGATCTTGGTCTCAGGATCGTGAGGCTCTTGATCTTGGGATCGTGAGTTTGAGCCCCACATTGGGTGCAGAGATTGCTTAAATAAATAAGCCTGAAAAAAGAAATTGGGGGTGAAAGCTCATCTGATTGTAATTTCAAACCTCAATACTTATATTTTGAATATAGGTATTTTTCTATTGGAGTTTTATATGGATTACATAAAAATTAAAGAATGATGTAAGTTTTCAAAGTTTATTTTATGCTGGAAAACAGTTTACTCATTTGAAAGACTCGTTTTTATTTTATGATCTCTTATTTTTTAATTCAGAAATATTAGAAGGGTACTTTTGGGAACAGCATTACTTTTGCTGTCCTAGGCTTTCCAGCTTTTTCCCAAACATAGCTAGCTTTTTGAGGAGTTAAGATCAAATATAGTAGAAAGACAGGAAAGTAGCAGCTAGAAGGGGAAGGTGGGGTATTTGTCACAATAAATAAGTGAGCTACTACTGATCTTTCTAATGATTTCTGGGACAGAAAGAACACATAAATAGAATACTTGACACAAAGTCATAAGAACAGTATCTGGGTAAAGCATCAATAAGTCAAAATTTATGAAAAATCTGGAAAACATGAAAAAGGGTTTGAAAGTTGAATTTGAAGAAGAAACAAGTCCATTACTCGTAGTAGTAGTATATTGTTATTAACAAAACAATTAGTCATCAATTTCATTTTTTGGTAATTGCATCATATTTGGAAAATGGTAAAACAAACATTGGACAGCAGAATTGAAGCATCACCCCCCCCCCCCGCAGTTCATATGTTGCAGCCTTAACCCCTAATGTGACAACTATATTTAGAAATAGGACTTCTAAAGAGGTTAAGTGAGGCCATTTAAAGGAGGTTTTAAATAAAGGTTAGGTAAAGAAGGGTGGGGCTTTAATCCAATAGGACTGGTATCCTTAGAAGAAGAGGGAGACACACCAGAGATTTCTCCCTACACAAAACAGAGGAAAACCCATATGAGGACACTGAGGAAAACCCATATGAGGACACTGAGAAGGCAGCTGTCTGCACCCCAAGGAGAGAGGCCTCATCAGACACCCAACTGTGCTGTCACTTTGATCTTGGACTTCATCCTCCAGAACTGTGAGAAAATTCATTTCTATTTTTGAAGTCACCCTGTTGTATTTTGTTACAGTAGTGTAAGTAGGCCGATATAAACCCTAAGGTGGATATAAAGATTTTTTTGGTGGGCATCCTACTTCTTCAACTGATTTAAGAATTTTGCTTGGATAACAAATATCCAGGGTATTTAGGGAAATTTCAAATGAGATTGTGGGAACATTGCCCATGATTGAGGAAGGATGATAGAGAATGGGAAGCGCTTGGAAATTTGCAGTGGCCACTCCAGTACCACTTTTAAAAGGAAGAAGATACATGAGAGTGAGTTCCACATAAAGAATTAATTATTAAAATGTTACTATCATTTGAGTGTGCATGAATTTCCAAAACCCATTAAGCAGGCTTATTAAAAACCGGAAAGTACGAGAGGTAGGATTCTTGACTCATGCTATCCTGTCCCCCTCACCCCCACCCAGTAAGTCAGAAGAATATAGACAACACCAACACAGTGTGGTAACTTTAGATAAAATTAGCTGTTGAGCAACCAAGTAGCCATTGTCAAGCAAGATTCAGGAGACTCAGGACTTGCATATCAACCCCAGTTTATTCAGTGTTTTTGACAATGATAAAAAGGATCCACCCAACAGATTTGTGAAATGACAGGAATCTGCAAGAGTGAAATATACCAGTTTGTTCAACCCTTCACCCGTTGAAAGACATTTGGTTGGTTATTTCTGGTATTGGGCTGTTATGAATAAAACTGCTATGAATATGTGTATATGCATTTTTGCATGAACAGTATAGTGCAATTGCTGGGTTGTATGATAAATGCATGTTCAGTTTTATAAGAAAAACTGTTTTCTATAGTGGCCAAATCATTTTACACTCCCACCTGCGCTCTATGAGTTTTTCCACATCCTCTCCATCATTTTGTATAATCAGGGTTTTTTTAAAATTAATTTTAGCCATTCTGTAGGTGTGTAGTGATATCTAGTGAGATCAGTAGTTAATACATGATTTTTTGAAAGCATAATTATCAACATTTCAGTGAACAAATCTCCCAATGACTAATGCATGATGATGTTACAAAATCATGAGTTTTAAAATATGTCCACAAGTTCTTTGATACCTCTCCTTTCAAAAGATGGAAGCTAATTCCCTTCCCCTTGAATGTGGACTCTATTCAGTGAACCTATCAGTGAACAGAACGTAGCAGAAGCGGTGGTGTGTGACTTTATAAAAGACTGTGTGGCTCTGCCTTGCTCTCTCTTGGATCCCTTACTCTGGGGGAAGCCAGCTGCTCTGTCTTGAGGACACTCAAGAAGCCTACGGAGAGACTCCTATGGGGAACGAAATCCTGACAACAGCCGCATGAATGGGGTTAGAAGCAGATCCTCTATCTTCAGTCAACCCTTCAGATGATGGCAGCCCTGGCCAACATCATAACTGCAGCTCATGAGAGACCTTGAATCAGAACTACCCAGAGAAGCACAGAAATCCTGAATCCTGATGCACAGAAAATGTTAAAAAAAGAAATGTTTGTGAGTTTAAGCCATTAACTTTTGGGCATAATTTATATTGGAGTGATAGGTAACAAGTAAGACATACATTTAAAGCTCAAGAAAGACTAATAGATTTTAATGTAACAGAGTACAAAAAATTTATTAAGTTTTAGATGCCACATTGCAACTAACCTTTAAGAAACTACCACTTGTTGAGTACTGGTGTAATATTAAAGAATATCTACAATTCTTTGAAAAGGCCATTAATGTACTCTTCTCCAACTACCTATCTGTATGAGGCCAGATTTCCCTCACATACTTCAACTAAAACAAGATAACCCAACACAGAGTGTACAGAAGCAGATATGAGAATTCAGCTGTCTTCTATAAAGTCAGACATTAAAGAGATTTGCAAAAGTATAAAAATGCCATTTTACTCACTGAAGTTTTGGAAAACAGTTACTTGTCACTTTTATGGATGTTCTTTCTATTAACATGTAATGGTTTTTATTTCTAAATGTCTAAATTTTTTTCACAGTTTTGACTTTTAATAGGGTAAATGTCGATAAAACCCATAAACATAAGCTCACTGAGGTCCTCAATAATTTTTTAAGTGAAAAGGTGTCCTGAGGCCTCAAACTTAGAGAACTACTGCTCTACCACCTAGAGGCATGAGGATGTATTTAAAGGAAAGCAATTAGAATTGGACTGGAAATCATGTTGTATGTGGATTAGCCAAAGAATTTGAAGGTGCTTGGCTTAGAAAAGATTTAGGACCTAATGGGTATCTTCTAAAAGAAGAGTTGGGGCGCCTGGGTGGCTCAGTCGGTTGAGCATCCGACTTGGCTCAGGTCATGATCTCACTGCAGGTGAGTTCGAGCCCTGCTTTAGGCTCTGTGCTGATAGCTCGGAGCCTGGAGCCTGTTTCAAATTCTGTCTCTCTCTGCCTCTCCCCCTCCTCTGCTCCCCCCCCCCAAATATAAAATAAAACATTTAAAAAATTTTAAAGGAGAAGAGTACTGATCTATTTTAAAAATCAAAAGGAATTCTTCAAAGAAAGTGAAAGTCACATGAAAACTTGCCAACCAGTGACAGCCACTATAAAAACGTTGGTACCTGTCCTTCTAGACATCTGTCATAAAGTCTGGAAAAGAATAAAAAACCAAAACCAAAAGAACAGAAAAGGCTATATGCTTGCTTAGGTTTTAGAAACTGTCAGAAACACTTTTTCAGCCACGCAGGAGGAAAACAAGCTCGTAAAGCTGCTTATCTTAAGCACCAGGGGTTACCTGAGCTTTGGTGGCTCTGGAAAACACCGGTCCATAGTGGAAGAAGAAAGAAGAAAACAAAGCAACGGATGAACTTATTCTGGGCTCACCAACAGCCTGGGGGAGTCAGGGCAGGGGACCCGCCTCGCATCTCATCAAGGGGTTTGACTGGAGGCTGCACTTCCTTTGCTCCTCTGCTGACTTGAGTGTACCTGTTCCTGTAGGCATGCCCTTCAGGGCCCCACTGACAGCCTGGCAGTCACCAGGACTGCTCTTCCACTGCAGCCTGGATCTATCTAAGCATACATTTTGCCCAGCATTTCGGCATCTCTCATCTTTCCCTTTCCTGCTCAGTGCCTTGTCCCCTCAGCCATCGCTTTCAAAGCAGCAAATTCATCGTGGAATGAAGGGACTGCAAATGTCAGGCTCTCTTCTCTGGGCTTCCCTGCTCTCCAGGATCATGGCTTCTCAGGTTCCATCGGTAGCTGCCATGGTAGCTCTCCAGCACCTTCGTGAAAGGTATAAAAACTGCTGCTTTCACAAAGTAATGAAAACAAAGATCCTGGGTTTTTTTGTTTTACTGTTTTTTTTTTTTTTTGCATTTGCTAATTGTTGTGCATGTTTCCAGTTTCTAGATGAACCAAAAATTGTTGAGGAAGCATAAGGGAATCTTTAGTAATTTTTTGAGTTCATATTCAGACAATACCATGCATGACTTGAGCTTCCTGTGCAAAACCCAGGGGGCTGCGTAGCCGGCTGTGCCACCGTCTGTGCACAGCATGGCTGGCGTACACACACTCCTTGTCCACTACCTCCTCAGAGCACACACAACTCAGCTTGAAGTGGCACACACATTTCAGAAACAGCCTGGCTGCCTGGCAGTGTTAGGTAGCTCCTTTATCCCTGACATGCAGAAAGTAGCCAAGGAGGGTTCCCCATCCACCCAGGATCTGCAGAGTTTTCTTTTTTAAATTTGCTCTTATATAAATAGTACACACAACTGAGAAGCTGCTAGGTCCAGCTATCATACAGTATGTCACGTTACTAAAAACAAAACACACAGAGGCATTATTCTACCTAAACACACTATAAAACCAGTGAATTCTAGGCACACCTTGCTCCCAGTATTTTATTTTAAAAATACTATTGGATGTATACAGCAGTTGTTTTTTTGTTTTTGTTTTTGTTTTGTTCTGTTTTGTTTTTGACAGATCCCGCCATGGGTTTATTTGTACAAAGAGCAGAGGAGGATAGCAGTTGGAAGGCCAGGGGCCACACTAGTCCTACCATCGTCACCCTGGCAGACAGAAGGCTCTACACTGGAGCCTTTGTGGGACCCAGGCACCTTGGGGAACCTGAGCTGCAGCAGGTGCTGGAGCTGGAGTTGCAGCTGCAGCCTGGGCCTTGGTTGGAGCCTTGGCCTTGCCTTTGGCCGGCAGAGCTTGAGATCCTCGGCAGTGCGGGCACAAGTACGTTTCCCAAGCTTGGGGTGAGTGATGCAGTGAGCTGATTGAGCTTGTGGCTGCCACCCTTCGGGATCTTGGGCTTGACGAGGGCCTTGATAGCGTCCGCACGTGCACTCATGGCCTTGGCGTTGTTGGCCTGCGTCGTCTTCAGGCCCTTCTTGTTGTGCTTCTAGGCAAAGCGCGTATTCCTCAGGAACTCAGGGTCTACCCCTTAAGAGATTCATATCTTTGGGGTGTTTAAATAATTTTTTTAACATTTATTTTTGAGGGGGGAGGAGAGGCAGAGAGAGGGAGACAGAGGATCCAAAGCAGGCTCTGTGCTGTGAATGCAGAGCCCAACGTGAGGCTCAAACTCACAAACCATGAGATCATGACCTGAGCCAAAATGAAGAGTCGGCCGATTAACTGACTGAGCCACCCGGGTGCCCCCAAAAGATTCGTACCTTTGTGACCATGGTTTCTTGATGCCATTTCTGTGCCGTTTTTGTGACTGGTTGTGCGTGGTGTGTTTCTTGGACTTGTCCATGTCTGCACCAAACCCCGATGCTCCCATAGCAGTTTTAATATAGGAGTATTTCAATTCAAATGTTAGCTCTGAAGAGATCAGATGGTGTTTTGTGCAAAGCTTTTAAATCACAAAAAAAGTTATGAAATAGCGTACCAGTCTTTTCCCATTACTTTTAAATTATATTACTCTAAAATATTGCATATAGTAGCCTGTTTGCTTCTTTTCCTTGTGTTTATGGTGAACCTATTGTAATGTGTTCTTCCAGAAGTCAACTGCCCTCTTCACCTGTTGGAACCCTGACCACTGTCAGCCTCTACATGCTCCAACTAGCCTCTTCCTGTGTTTGACCACACTGGTCTTCAAAGCAGAGCTGGGCCAATAAGCCTCTCTAGCCCTTCTTAGCTCTAGTACAATATTACATTCCTTAGATTTTTATGTATCATGCATGCTGCATTATAATGCACTTTTCGGAGCCAGGATAGTAAATGCTTGATACATCCATGTTCTCCAAAGAGTTTAAGAAAATGCTGATGCATGGGCACCTGGGTGGCTCCGTCAGTTAAGCGTCTGACTTCGGCTCAGGTCATGATCTGACAGTTTGTGGGTTCGAGCCCCGCATCAGGCTCTGTGCTGACAGCTCAGAGCCTGGAGCCTGCTTCAGATTCTGTGTCTCCCTCTCTCTCTCTGCCCCTCCCCTGATCATACTGTCTCTCTCTGTCTCTCAAAAAATTAATAAAATGTTAAAAAATTAAAAAAAAAAAAGAAAATGCTGATGCAAAATGGGAGCTTTAGAAACATGTGTTGATTAAATAATCCATACAGGAAAAAAAGAGTTCATATGTAGCTTTGACTTAAACAACTAAATAAACAGTGGTTCCCTTGTTTGTCTGTGAACAGGTGAAGATCTGGATGCAAATGGTCCCTTGAGGGGGGTTACTAAGAATAGTGACATTCCCAAGCCAGGGTGGGAGGGGTGGAGGGAGTGGACAGGGTGGGGTGGGGGACCGCAGTAGGACCTGAGCATCTGAATATTAAGAAACAGCACAACTACCCTTGAAATGCAATAAAAAAAAAGCTCATTGCTAGTTGCTAACCCAAGATGTATTTACATCTCCTTTACTAAAAATTTATTTTCTACAGGGCATAATGTACTCAGCTACGAACTTCATTTCCCAGACTCCCTTGCAGCCAGAGTAACTATCAGACAACCATGACCAATAGGATGTAAGCAGAGGTCAGTGGGTGTGATCCTCTGGGAAAACTCAAAAGATATCAAACTCAGCCAGCACTGGCTCTTTGCTTTTCACATTTCCCCTTCTTCCTGCCTGGGGACTGTGTTAGAAGTAAGCATCCGTCCTACGGCCATCAGGTGATGAGCATGAGGACAAAAGCCACACAGTGAGAGGATGAATGGCTAAGGGGAGAGAAAGAAGAAATGTGGATCTCCGAAGCATTGTGGAACCTTTGTTCCAGGCCTGGATGCTTGCTTCTAGATTTCTTTTTCCTTTAGAAAAACCAGTCCTTTTTGGGAAAGCTACTATAAGTTGGATTTTCTGTTACTTGTGGGCAAATGCAATTCCAAGTGATATAAACACTGTACATTCAAAACAGAATAAGAAATGAGAAGACCCTATGTAGGACCTGTGCAAGAACAACACGGAGTCCGTCACACAAACTGTGTAATTCACAAAAACCTGAAAGAGCTGAAAGATACAATAAACACACAGTCTCTTCTGTCAACAACAACAAAAAGCAATTAAAAGCTCCAGAAAAACAAACAAAAAACTACATGACAAAGTCAGCTTTTGTCGAAGCAAACAAAAGTGTGCCATGAGCTTTGGAGCAAATGGTGGAGAATTTTGAGCTTGATATTTGGGATATTCTTTTTAAGAGTCAAGTTTAGGGACCCAAAATTACATTTACTTTTATATAGACCCAATAATTCCACAAGGTTCTATAGTGAATATCATACTATTTTAAAAAATAATGATAGTATTTTAATACTATTACTTTTCAACATTTAGATATAATCCATAGACAAGGCATTGGATTTATATTTATAGAACATAAATGCCCTAAATTTAAGTTTGGACTGGTGAGCAGGAAGCAGAGAAGAGGGGTTAGTATAGGCACCCTCATCTCCCCATCTTATATAGTATAGAGTCATTGGAAACTTGCCAACACTGAGGGATCGAAAAGGGAGGCCTAGATATATTATATGAAGTTATGAGTAAATACTAGAATAGTTAAAAATGATATAAGCAACAAAAATTGAGAGGTATTGGGGAAGGGAGCAGATCAATGTGCTAAATACCTCATCTTTCCATAGCGGAGTAACATGTACGGCCTGAAGCTCATAAAACAAGGTAGATATATGAGAGGTATATGTTATCCTCAGAGCTAAAAGAGAACTTGATAACAGTGGCTTCCTCTGGGTTGAGGCCTTAAGGATTTTGGAGGAGGAGGGAGGAGAGAGATTTTTTGCACTTGATATCTTTCTGTACTACTGACCTCCACGTGTACATTCTTTTCATAATTACAATATAGCATGTTTTTATTTTTAAAAACATTTGATTCTGACAACCAACTGGTTTGTGGAGTCATTGAACTAGACCATCTTGGGAAATGTCTTTGAGCTCAAACAGCCCCGTGAATTTTACTCCAATACGGTCACGGGAAGGGATGAGCAAAGATGCCTCTTTCCACGGGTTCAATGTAAAACACAGGCTTTTAGAAAAATTTTGCTCTACTTATCTTCCAAAAAAACCTAAATACAGTTAAAAGAACAATGTTTTGAGTGAATCATTAAAAAACTAAAACTTTTTATTCCTAATAAAAGTAAATTTTAGGGGCGCCTGGGTGGCTCAGTCAGTTAAGCGTCCGACTTCCGTTCAGGTCATGATCTCATGGTTCGGTTCGTGAGTTCAAGCCCCACCTTAGGCTCTGTGCTGATCGTTTGGAGCCTGGAGCCTGGCAGATTCTGTGTCTCCCTCTCTCTCTGCCCCTTCCCCACTCACACTGTGTGTGTGTGTGTGTGTGTGTGTGTGTGTGTCTCAAAAATAAACATTTAAAAAATCAAATTTTAAATGTAAAACATTTGGATTATTTTGATTTGTATATAAACTTTTATTTTTCTCTGAAAATTAAATCTAGAGCTGACAAAAAGTGTGGCAAGCAATAAAAATATACCAAACAGATATATAGCTTTGCACCCTTTTGTTGATTTAATGTTTAAAGGGCAGAAAGAACTATGAACATAAATAATTGAAACGAGGAAGGAAACATCTGCATAGATAACAAAGGAAGTCCACAGAAAGAACCTTCTGATAAAGTATCAGGCTGGATGGGGATACAATGGAAAGAAAATTGTCACCTAATTCTAATTCTGGTCTGTCATTTCTGGTGATTCCCAAACTGGTATCAGGTACTTACAAATTTGTGAATCCTGGTAATGTTTGCAAACTCAAAATTCTAGAAATGACTACTGATCCATTTTTAAGGCCTATTTTCAGAGCCTTGATGTTTATCAAGGAAAAGATAATTTTTTAAATCTGGGAAGAATATGGAATTCTATATGGGCATGGGGCAAACAATCAAACTGTCTTTAATGCTCAACTATACAGAAACAAGTAAGTTTGTGACTGAAAGAAATGGACCATGGAGAGGCCAGGATTTGGTTTGCCCAAGGTAGTTCCAGGTCCTCTGGATTCCGTGTGGCCTGCAGTGGCTTCCTAGATTCTCAGCATTTCCTGGGCCACAGCCACTGTCAAGACCACTGTGTTCGGGGACCTCTCACCCATAGCCAGGCAGATCTCAATGCCACTTGCAGACCAAGGTGAGGTGCACAAAACTTAAGCCTGGCTCTGTCAGGAGCAAAACTTTGCCACAGTTGACTGAATTTAACTCTCTGGGAAGAGGGATAAGATGCCCAGTGTTGAAAGGAAGTAGCAGAAGTTTTCCGGGCAACCCTCCAGCATCCTGTGCGATTGCCTCCCTGCTCTTGGCCAACATTCCCGTGGGGCTTATGTTCCAAGTATGCCCCTTTGTACAGAAGGTCGGAATAGTGAAACTTGGGGGCCTCCCCAATCTCCAAACCTTGCTTATTCTCACTTGATGGCCTACCAGTGTTAGGGCGTGGGGACGGTAAGAGGGTGAGAAGCGTCCAGGATGACTCCAGTTTCTTGATTTGTGCAGATGGATGGGTGAAGGTGCCATTTGCAGGGATATGGGACCCTGGGGGCAGAGGTCAGGAGTGTTGTTTGAGAGATGCTGGTGCCCAGGTGCTCTGAGGCACCCTAGTGGGTGAGATGTAGGCAACTGGATGTAAGGGCTGAGAGACAGCAGCACAAGGACACATCCCTGCCCTCATGGATCTGGCTGTACCACAGGGACAGACTTAGTCAAGTAACTACTGAGATAAATATCAACAAAGTTTCATGAGAGTGAGGGAGTGATGAAAAGGTACTGAGTACTTCTGGGAAATCCATAAAACGAATGAAAGATTTTCTTGAACACAGTGACACGCAGCTCCCTGGGGACCTTGACGAGTGCTGTCTTGTTTTCAGTGATGGGGCAGAAGCCGGGCTGGAGTGGGTGAAGGCCGGAGAAGTGGAGGTGGAATGTCACAACCCTCTGGAGAAGTGTGCTGCCACGGAGAGGGAGGGGGGCTTATCTGGAGACAGAAGTGTTTCAGGAAAAGTTTTTGTTTGTTTTCAGCTCAGCTGTTTTATAAAGAAGAGAGCACCAAACTGAGAGACCATTTCTAGGAGCCACGATGTGAGAAGAGGTGTGACAATCAACACCTTAAGTTTTCTGAGAAAGAGAGAAATGGGATCCAAAGAAGTCCTTGGGCAGGACAGGCATTTTTCTAACCTCATGGAGGATCAGAAGGGCGGAGGGGGCAGCCATGGTGGGCTGGACCACGGTGTTACCACCTGATGGTTCCACTTTTCTCCATAAACAGAGGCGAGGGCTCTGGAAAGGGCTGCAGGCGGGCTGAGGAGAGCGGAGAAGACTTGGCAATGTCTTTGCAGGGAATGGGAGGAGAGCCAGGCAGGAGCGAAGGCCGTATGCATTCTACTGGTGCCTGCTGCCAGGTCGTGCGGCTCCTCCGGCAGCGGCAGGTGCAGGGCAAGCAGGTGGCGTTCAACTGGGCTGAGGACCTGTCACACAAATGTGACAAGGACAGAGGAGCAAGAAGGTTTAGGGTAATGGCAAAATTCATTCTGGAATGGAGGAAAATGGAATTGCAGCTGGATGAGGAGGGAAAGGAGGGAGAGGGCAACAGACTGGGCAGAAACGGTAGGACAAAGGAGGGTCCTGGAGACGGTGAAAAAAGGTCGCAGAAGAGCAGCTGGAGGGATGGGTCATCCACAGGTATGCTGACAGGTGACGGCAGGACGTGGGTGGGAGGATCCTGTAATCCTGGTTAGTGGATCACAGAGACAGGGACAGATGTGGCCAATGGTCGGAGCCTTACAGGAGCAGGTTTTCCCTCTTCTTTTCTTCTCTTCCCCCTCTTCCTTCCTTCCTCCCTTCCTTCCTCTCTCTTTCTTTCCTTCCTTCCTTCCTCTTCCTCTCCATCTCTCTTTCTTTGTGTTCACTGAGGAAAGGAGAAGAAGGCCCTCGTCTTCTTGCTCATCGATCTCCCAGCCTCCCTCTCCCCCGTGGTTACAGAAAAGACCAACCTCTCTGTGTGTACTCTGGGTCCCACCCCATCTCACCTGACTTGGGTACCTCGTATTCTCTACATTCCATCTTTACCTCTCTGCTAAACCATTCTCACTCCTGCAAAGATGCCTCCGTTCTTTTAAAATATGGTCCTCCAACTCCGTCTCAGAGGTACGTGCCATCTGCAGATTCCTGGGCTCCACAGGAGACTTGCAGGGTTTCTAGGCAAAGTATGCACAGCCCTGCTGCTGCTTTCATTTGAAAAGCCTAACTCATTCCTACCTCCTGCCACCCTGGGCCACCTCCATCTCCATTCCTCCGCTCCTCTCAGAGACAAGCTTCTCCAGACCTGTTATGGTGGATTTGCTGGCTATCACCTCATCCTCACTTCCCATTCCCACTTCCAACCTGCTGCCTGTGGACTCTGCCTCCCAGTCTCTGCAGCGAAAAGTCCCATGGAAGTATCAGGTTCCCTGGGGTAAAAGTGGAGGACACTTTTCAGTGCTCTCTCTGGCTTCTCAGCAGCCTTAGTCAAAGTGGACAGCACCCCACCTCCTGAAACAGTTCTTCACTCAGCCCCAGAGCTATCCCCCCACCCCTAGTTTTCTGCATACTTCTCTGGCAGGCTCTGCTTGTTGTCCGGTGCAGATTCCTCTTCTTGGCCTCTACAGGTTGGTTCCCCATTGCTTTTTTCACTTTATGCCTCTATGTGAGACAATCCCATTCAATTCTATGGCTTCAAATGCCATCTGTATTCCAATAACTCTCAATTAACTATCTCCAGCCTTGTCACTCCTGGTGAGCTTCAGACCCACACATCCATCTGTATAGATGTCATTTCTCCTCGGATTCACATTGTCAAGGTCTAAAACGCAACTCTTGATTCTCACCACTTCCCTGCCTAACTTCTCAAGCCTCTGTATCTTAGAGCATGGTGCCCAGATCCATCCCGTTGTTGAAATGGCCACCTAGGCGTCATCCGTGATCCCGCCTTTCCTCCCTCCCGTCTTTCTGTCCCTTGAACGATGCATTTCCCCCAACCCTCCTCAATGTCAAAGCCATGCAAAAAGCCTTTCTGACTGCAATCAGGTTTTCCTAGGTTTTCCTGTTACACGCTCACAGCATCCAGGCGCTGGCCTCAGCACTCCCCTCCCTAAGTTCCCAGAAGCAGGCTCAATAAACCCTCCCGAGACAAAGGGTAAGCCTTCCCTACACCAGGGACAGTCCTGTCCCAGGCGGGCACTCCGGCCCTGCGAAAGCCTCCCGGGACCGAACACGCCCCGGCAGGCGCAGGCGGGAGTCGAGGCGCCTGCGTCAGTGGCAGCGCCGACAGCCAACGTCCCCTCTGTGCGGCTTCCGGGTCACGCGGCCGCCCCGCGAGCCGCGCTGGGACTCCGCCCCCCAGGAAAGGGGAGGAGCCTCTCGCGCCGCGCGGGGCGCGGTCGCGGTCGCTAGGCCCCACTGCAGCCGGTCAGGCGTCGCCCGTTTAAGCGCGGAGGGCGGCGGGTCACGTGCCGGACGGGGTGGGGGCGTGGCACCAGGAAGCGGCCTCCGCGCCCACTCGGAGCGCCGCCGCAGCCGCCCGGCCTGACTCGCTGCGCCCCGTTGCCGGGTGCCGCTCGCCCGGCTCCACGCTGGCGGCCGCCCCCGGAATCCCCGCCGCCGCCGCGGCGCCCGCTATGGGCGAGGAGGACTACTACCTGGAGCTGTGCGACCGGCCGGTGCACTTCGAGAAGGCGAACCCGGTCAACTGCGTCTTCTTCGATGAGGCCAACAAGCAGGTCCGGGCCGGCCCGCGCCTTCCTCCGCCGCGCGCCCGGGCGCGCCCTGTCCGCGGTCCCCCGCGCCCCCGCGGCATCCCGCGCGCGCCCAGGCCGGGTGCCGGGGGACCAGGCCTGGGGCCTCTCCTCCGGTCCCGGCGCGGGATTGGCACCAGACCCGTGCTGCTGGGTGGGCCGAGGGACCAGGCGCCACCGCGGCGGAGCCTTTCTCCTCCAAAGTGACTGCTGGGTCGATCCCGAACCTGCGCCACCGACCCAGCAGCGCCCTTTGGCCCATGTGGTCTGCCGTTAGCTCGCCAGCCCTCTCCCGGTGCTTTTGTTGTGTTTGTCATTAGTTACACTTGCAGTCAACGATTTAGGCGCTGAGATTGTCCTTATTCTTGGAATTTTGGAAACGGGAGGGGGAAGCGGTGTGAGGAGTAGCAGGTGTGCTTAAGTGTATCCGTGGCGCCTTTGCCGATCCGGCTTAGAATTTGTAGCCTGGGGGACCCCGGCCGGGTTTTGCGCAGTGGGCGGCGCTCGGAATGGTATAACCTTTTTGGTCTGTGCTACTTCCTTGCCCCTTAAAATTTGTGTGAACACCAGGCATCTGTAGATGGATACGTGCCACGTTAGTTTAGCTGAACCAAGGGTGGGGTGTGGTAGAAATAATCACTTGTAGGTTTGGTGTATATATCTAAAGTCTTTCAAAGTCCAGGCTATTAACGTTGCCTCCTTTCTCTCCTAGGTTTTTGCAGTTCGATCTGGTGGAGCTACTGGGGTGGTAGTTAAAGGCCCAGATGATAGGAATCCCATCTCATTTAGGTAAACGATTGACATTTACAGAATAATTTTCACCTGGAAACAGAATGATGTTTTTCTGTTTCATATTGAGAAGGTGGTTTTAAAAGTTTGTCCTTTGTCTTCTCTAAAAGTTCTAAAGTGTGTGCGCATGCCAATCCCTGTCTCTAGGGAGAGGGAAGCAGACCCCTGTCAGGCAGACACCTGCCGAGCAGTGTTGGTGGCACACGTCAATAGTTCTGTCCGAGTGAAATGTGTAGAGTAGTTCTCTCTTGATTTAGGAATCAAATGCTCTCAACATACTACTTCCTCCTACTTGAAATTAGCAAGTCAGTTTATTGATGTGCCCATTTCCGATGTTTTGACGGAGGAGGGCCTTCATTTGCTTGTGGCCCAACTCTTTCCAGAGTGTGTGGCAGGTGGAGGAAGTTTCTAGGTTAGTGTTTCCTGTATAATAATGTATATTAAGAAAGTCACAGCTTCCATCGACGGTCACTGGAGGTCCCCGTGTCTGCAGGTTGGACCAGTATAATTGCGAACAGCTCTTCCTTTCACTTTCACAAGTATCTTGATTTGGTTGATACATTATCTGGTGTCTATTCCTGTGATTACTGGAAGGGAAAGTGTAGTGTGGGCCCTCAATTCCTCGGTGACTTAAATTTTTTGCAGGTGGCCCGTGTTAACGAGTTTTTGAAGTAGAAAATGAATCACTCATCATATGTTTGGCAAACACTGATTGCAGCTCCCATGCTAGGTGCGGGGCATGTGAAGGTTTCTAATTAGCCTGGCGCCCTTTGAGAGAGCTCATAAATGTAGTGTGGGAGATAAGTGTGTAGACACATTCTAGCGATTGTGAGAAAGTGCTGTAATAGCACTGTGTTCAGAATTGGGGCACACAGAAGAGATGAGACATTTATCTTGAGGTAGGCTGAGGAAGGCCACTGCCTAGGACTGGGAAGGCCTCAGAGAGGAGGGGGCCTTTGAGCTAAACTTTATAGGTTGAATGGAATGATTCTACATGGGGAAGGGAGGTGGCCTTTTAGATAGTGAGAACACCAAGTGCAGAGCTGAGCAAGCATGGTGTCTGGGGGGATTCCAGGTCTGTGTAACTGAGATCAGGTGTCCTTGCAGGGAAGGGGAGGCGGGGGTGGTTTGGCCACTGGCGGGAGTCAGCTTGAACCTTATGTACTCTGCTATGGAATCAGGGCTTTATCCTATTGGAAATTGTCAGATGGGGCGTGGCACGATTTTATCAGTGTTGGGAAAGACCACGCTGTTCACGACGTCGACGCTGGATTACTTGGGAGCATGTCAAAGTCAGGGCTACGACTGAGCGAGGACTGCTCCAGTCTGAACCAGGCATACTGAAGACCAGACCCAAGGCAGAGTAGACTGTAATCACATGGGCACTTGGGAGGTGCTTGCGAAGGTCTTGGGTGAGCCTTGGTGATCATTTGGGTGTGGAAAGTAACAGTGAGCGCATGATCCAGATTTGGGGGGCATGGTAGGGTTTGGGGAGGAAGACACTGAATTTATCCTCTTTTAAATTATAGTTTTAATGGCAAACATTTTATTTTATTTTTTTAAGTTTATTGATCTGAGAGAGAGCTAGAACAAGCAGGGGAGGGGCAGAGAGAGAGGGGGAGACACAGAATCTGAAGCAGGCTCCAGGCTTCGGGCTGTCAAGCGCAGAGCCCGGTGCGGGGCTCGAACCCACGAACGGCGAGATCATGACCTGAGCCAAAGTCGAACACCCAACCGACGGAGCCACCCAAGCACCCCTAATGACAAAAGTTGTAGCAGTTTTGTGTATTTTTAACAGTTCTCTTGGGGTATAATTAACTGCATATATTTAATGTATACAGTTGACGAGTTTTGACGTGTTAACCGTCACCACACTTGTTAAGTTTGCTTGTGCCGCTCTGCAGTTCATCCCTTGACTTCCCTTTGTAACGCGTGTTTGAGGCCCCGTAAGACACCAGAGGTTGGGAAGTAAGTGGAAAGCCGACGCTCCGCTCGCTTGGCTGTGAGAGCGATGGGGAGGAAAGGTGGTGGTTTGTGGGGAGGGTTGCTGTGTGGCTATTGCTTATGTCCAAAGTGACTCTTAGGGGAAAGTGCATCGTTCTCCGTTCTTCAGTCACTTGTTAACCACAAAACTGTAAATTTCACCAGTGACTTGCTGCCTGTTGGATTTTGTTGTTTGGAAAGAAGTCCTGATAATGTCAGAAATAGAATTTTCAACTAAGATTTGCTGCTTCCTGAGTATTTAACTTGCCTTTTTTCACAAAATGATAGATGCTAGAATTCAGTTCTTAACTCATAATAGATTTTTTTTTTCTTAAAGAATGGAAGACAAAGGAGAAGTGAAATGCATTAAGTTTTCCTTAGAAAATAAGATATTGGCTGTTCAGAGGACCTCAAAAACTGTGGTAAGACAGGTCTTTATTTATTAAAAAATATTTTTAAATGTTTATTGTATTTCTGAGAGAGAGAGCACAAGCAGGGTAGGAGCAGAGAGAGAGGGAGAGAGAGGAAGACACAGAATCTGAAACAGGCTCCGAGCTGTCAGCACAGAGCCGGATGTGGGGCTCAGACTCATAAACCGGGAGATCAGGACCTGAGCCGAAGTCAGTGCTTAACCGACTGAGCCACCCAGGTGCTCCTGTTTATTTTTTAAAGTTTTATTTAAGTAATCTCTAAACCCAACATAGGGCTCGAACCCACAACCCCAAGATCAGTTGTTCTGACTGAGCCAGCCAGGTGCCCCGGACATATTTTTAAATACAAAATAAAGGAAAGGACATTAGAGGTACACTTAGAAGAGAATGAATTGCATAAAACAGCTAAAGGAGGCATTTATTATTTTAATGCCCTGAAAGTTCTAGTTCTGTTGTACTGTATTTGAGCCTTGAGAATTCTTTTTTTTTTTTAATGTTTATTCATTTTTGAGAAACAGAGAGAGACAGAGTGTGAACGGGGGAGGGTTAGAGAGAGAGGGAGACACAGAATCTGAAGCAGGCTCCAGGGTCTGAGCCATCAGCACAGAGCCCAACACGGGGCTCGAACTCATGAACCATGAGATCATCACCTGAGCCAAAGTCGGACGCTTAACCGACTGAGCCACCCAGGCGCCCCGAGCCTTGGGAATTCTTGAAGATGAGAGAGACATTTCAAGGGATAAATATTTGTGATCTTAGTTTGTCATTTTTGACTTAAAAATGTTTTAAAGTAATTTGGAACCTCAGGCATCTTTTGGATTGATTGGGAGTGGCACAGATCACGTGAGTTGTATTTTTGGCAACTTTGTGAATTAGCTTTACTGGAGTAACTCCATTTACCCACTGCTTGCGTCTTTGAATGCTTGATGCGCTAGGAGCAACATTCAAAGTTGGAGCACCCGTTTGGCATTTTCGCTTTCCTAAGTATTCACCATCACCATTTGTAACGTAGAGCAAAAACTACTGGAAACAGGCAGAATCTGATTTCCTCCTGTCAGTATTAATTGCTAAAATTGTTGCAAAGCCTCTTAGAATAAGAGGCAGCAACATATTTCTTTGGAATCCATTGATTTTCAGTTATCAGTTTCTAAACTTAGGCTCACTGGATAATTGGATTAACTTTTTTTTTTTTAATTGGAAGGAGGCAGATTATCCAAATTGGTCTTTTTAGTTTTCTTGTCTTCTATCAGTCTTTTTTCTGATCGCTTTTTAAATTTGTCTTCTGTCTCTCTTGCGGTATGCCAGTGTCGGTTGGCAGTTTGTTGCTTGATCCAAATTTCTCCTTGTGGTTTTTTTTTTTTACTTTGCAGGATTTTTCTAATTTTATCCCGGATAGCTCTCAGCTGGAATACACTCAGGAGTGCAAGGTATGAGCCTGGATCCTCTCCCGGCTGCTGGCTCGCTGTGTGGGTCACCTGGTGGGGTCCAGTGTGCCCTGGGAATCCCAGCACACACTTGGAGGCAGGCTGTGCCTTATGCTGACACCTGTTGCATGTTGGCTCTGTGACTCTGGCCAGTTTTAAAAGTTTTTTTTTTTTAATATTTATTTATTTTGAGAGAGTGAGCATGTGGGCACGGGAGGGGCAAAGAGGGGGAGAGAGAGAGCATCCCAAGCGGGCGCCGCATTGTCAGCACAGGGCCCGCCTTGGGGCTGGATCTCGAGAACCGTTAAGCTCATGACCTGAGCCGAAGTCAAGAGTGGGACGCTTAACCCATTGAGCCACCCAGTCCCAGTTTTAAAAGTTTTAAAAGCCTGTTTCTTCTCCTACAAGATGAAATCGGGGCAATTAAATGGGTGACAGGATGTTAATCACCCTGCAACGTGTGCACTTTGTCGCCCCTGCTACGTCCCTGGGCTGGCTGCGCAGGGGGGTCGGACCCTGATTCCTTTCATAGCGGCCTCTTAGGAGGTTTTAGGAAGAGGAGTTTTTCCCCTTCGCCTGATGATGTTTCCTTGCCTTGATTTGTTGTCCTTGTTGTGTCCTTCCACTTTCTTTCCCCAAGTGTAGGTTCTGATCTGTTTTAATTAGGTTTGCTGGGTAGCATAAACGAGGCTAGAGGGGGCTCAGCTCAGAGCAGCAATGTGGCACCCTGGGAAGTAGCAGAAGGTGCTAGTGGCTGGGAATGGCTTTTAGCAGCTTTATGGTGGTTTTGCTAAATAGAGTGTAGGGTGGGCTCTGTGACAAGGAGGGGCCCTTTGGCCCATGGACTGAGCCCCTCACAGACCTCCTGATCTGTGCGCCCCAGAGCCCCTGTCCCAGCCCTGTGCAGCCTCGGGCTTGGGGCACAGCTGTGCAGCAGGGGAGGTGAAGGGGTGGGCTCAGGGCCCCAACCCCATCTTGGTCCGCACTCCCTGAGAACCTTTAAGCCTTTCTACTTTTATAATGCCCGGTTTTCGAATACAGCGTGACTACGAGGAAGTCAGCTGTCCTTTGATTTTCCTTAAGGAAGAAGTCGGTATCTGTGCGTGCTGGTCAGTTACCTTTCTGCGAAATTCAGGCTTTTCTGTCTGTTTTTGACGGGAAGGAACTAAGAGTCAGTTGCTTTAGTGCGGTGTCTCAGGTGGAAATCTGGGAATGTTGCTTTGAAAAGAAAGTTTGATTTCTTAGTAAGTAATCAAATCGGGGTAACTTTTATTAGTGAGTGATAGAAATAGAGTATTTTAAACCTTTGAAGAGTTCTACAAAAGCTTATTAATTAAAAAAGTGTTTTTTGTAATTCTTTTCAGACCAAGAATGCCAACATACTTGGATTCTGTTGGACCAGTTCTACTGAAATTGTCTTCATAACAGATCAAGGAATTGAATTTTACCAGGTATTATGTTGATCACTCCTGTTTGCTGGACAGAGATCTGTGATGGCCGTGTGGCAGCCTTCTGAATTCACTACTAAATAGATATTTTGAGATTCTAGAACTCTAGGTTTTTGCTTGGGTTTTTGTTCTTTATTTCTAATTACCAGAAATACATGTGTTTTAGAAAACACTTACACATTACCAGGCTTCCTGGAAGGTAAAAGTCCCCCCATAATCCCTAGAAATAACTAGTATGAATAGTTTAATACATTTTTCTTAATTTCCCAGGCACACGCAAACTTAATTTTTTTATAAAAATGGGAATGTTGTATATGAACTTGTGGCTGCCTTTTTTTGCATGGCAGTAGTCCATATTTTATTCTGAGTAGTATTGTGTTGTGTGGGTGCCCTGTGGTTTAACTAATTCCCTGTTGATGAACCTCTGGCTTTCATTTTTTTATGATTGTAAACAATTCTGCAGTGAACGTGCTTGCAAACGTTTCTTGGGTGAGGTAGTTCTTGGAAGGGGATTTACAGCACAGGTATGAACATCTGATATTGCTAAATTTCATCCAGCAGGTTTGCACTCTGCCGGTGTAGAGATATCTGTTTTACACATTTTGGCCAGAATTGCAGATGAGTCCATAGACATACAGTCTGGGTATTACCCCTTTCTCAGATGAGATGGTTTGTAAATGCTTCCCGTTGCACAGGCTGCCTTTTCACTCTGTCGACTTGACTTTGTACCTGCCTCAGCGTCTTGGAATATGTGCCAGCTGCCTGACTGTTGAGCGTGCTTCTGAATCTTTCCGTGGAGCTAATCTAGATTAGACAGTGTTAGGATCTTCTCAGGGTTGAATTTTGTTTTTGTTTCTGTTTTTTTTAAACTTTTTAATTATTTATTTTTGAGAGAGGCAGAGCATGAGTGGGGGGTCAGAGAGAGAGGGAGACACAGAATCTGAAGCAGCTCCAGGCTCGGAGCTGTCAGCACAGAGCCCGACGCGGGGCTTGAACTCATGAACCGCAAGATCATGACCTGAGCCGAAGTCGGACGCTTAACCGACTGAGCCACCCAGGCGCCCCTTAATTTTGTTGACCTAATGAAGGCAGTATAATTTAGAATGTATGGATGGAGAAAGTTCACCCTCGAGAGCAAACTATGAGATGTTAATGCCATGGCGCTTTGCCGTGAGGCTGTCCTCAAAACCTTTGTAGTGACCACCAGAAAGAAAACAAACTGCACAAATCTCATACATGTAGAGAATTTTGTGTATACAGTAGGATGGATAGGATCACCTGCTTTCCCGAAGCGTTCCTTGTGGCAATCATATACCTTTCTGTTCTCTGTAGTACATTCACGTCATCTAGATGGTCTGCAGATCTTCAAGAAATAGGTGAAAAAGAAAGAGGACTCTAGCACACCCTTACACCCAAATTGTCAAGAAACCCACGCCTCTCCACCCTGACTTCCACATCGGTTCTTGAGCCCAGTGTTCTAGGAGCATTCGTGTCTTGGGGCTCTAGACAGTGTTCCTGAATGCATCTGAATATTTAGGGTGTATTTAAAACACGCCTCAGCCGTAAAATATTAGGTTTGCATACAGAGTGTCACGAACACGATTGGTAGCAAAAGGGAGGTGCTCCCAGACACGGTGCTACCTGGAATCAAGACTGAGGCCAGGTGGGAGGCAGGTGCTACAGGCCGGGTGTGGGTGATTCAGTGCACGTCCTCGGGGCTAGCATTGCTACCACAGGCTGGAGGACAGAGTACGTTGTCCTGGCTCTTGGGTAGGTGATGCCCAGAGAGTGTGCAGGCTCTTGTGGGGAACTGGCCTGCCTGGGCTGTGACTGCGTAATGGCGTCTGCGCCTTATTTTCTCCTCGGTCAGGTATCCATGCTGCCACCTCCCAGGGTCATGGCGGGAATAAATGAGCCAAGATCAGCAAAGCACTGAGCGTGGGGGTTGGTGGCTGCAACAAACAAAAACTGTGCAATTTAACCCCGTGGTTTTTACAAGCTTTTTCCTGTAAAAAAGGAAAAAGCTTCACTTTTTTCTTTTTCTTCACTTACCGTCAGTCATCTTCCATTTTGCTGACTTTAAAATAAAGATTCTGTTTCTCGAACTTTGCTTCAGGTGTTACCAGAGAAACGAAATCTGAAACTCCTGAAGAGCCAGAATATCAACGTGAACTGGTACATGTACTGCCCTGAGGGCGCCGTGATTCTGCTGTCTACCACGGTCCTTGGAAATGTGCTGCAGCCCTTTTATTTTCGGGTAAGAGTGAGCCTCTCTTTAGGAAAAATTCCCTTTTTCCCCCTCCCACCCTGTTCCTCTAATATACTAAGGTGTCCTGGACTTCAAAGGGGCAAGTTTCTCCACTAACCTCACCACTTCTGACCACTAGAGGGCACACTGTACCATCCCCGCAAGGCCAGGAGTGACTTCTATGGGGACGGACCCCAGGGAGTAAAGGACATAGTGGGACTTTGGAAAGAATGGAGAGACAGAGTGCATGCCTATCCTCCATGGTTTTGTGTAGGGAATGCTAAAGCATCAAAGGGGTTTAACCAGCTGAAACTTGTATTGCCCCCAACAGGCTGGCACCATGTCAAAGCTGCCCAAGTTTGAGATTGAATTACCAGCTGCGCCCAAGTCAACTAAACTGAGCCTTTCCGAGAGAGACATCGCGATGGCGACCATGTATGTCTGTCTTTTGAGAGAATTCCTTGCTGACGTTGGTTTTGGTGATAGAAGTAGCAGAAGTGCTCTCTGAAAGCACTGCAGGGCCACCCTTTCCACAGGTGCCCTTGGAGCACATGATGAAGGCTCCCGCTTTCCCGTTCAGTGCCTAGATTTTATGAATAGAGAAAGCTGGTCATCGGCTTGGCCTTACCAGCTATGTGATCTTAGGGAAGTGGTTTTTTTTTTTTTCCCACTATTCTGGTCTGATAAAATGAGAACATTGGACCAATTTATTTTTTAGGAATCTTAGTTCTAGAGTTTTTCTCTTTTTTATTCCGTGAGTAGTTGAAGGTTATCTAGGACTTTTTTTTAAAGCTAAAACATATCTTACTAGCTTTAAAGAAGAACATAGTTTATCTAACAAACAGGGAACTGAATTACTTACGTAGGAAGGTATATTCTCACTTGTAGATGCAGAGTATCTCAATTTTTAAACTTCATTTTTGAAGTTTTAAACAATAATAGAAATTGATGCAAAGAATACCTTATGTACCCATAACCCTACTCAAAAATGTCCAAATTTTGCTTCTAAATTAATTCTGATTCTTCTGTGGCCTAAAACAGTGGTTTTGAACTTGAACATTCTTTGGCAGTTAGAATGCCCCCCCCCCCGTTTTTTTTCTTTTAAGGCCATCTCCTGTGGCATCCCGGTTTAGAGAATAGATATAGTGAGAGCACCCCTCGCCCAGTGGCGGCAGGGACCCACTCCCTTCCCTCTGGTCTCAGCCCTGTGGCAGACGGAGGACCGTGTCAGCCGCCAGAATAGCAGTGTGCCTGTGGGAACTAGTCACAGGAGCATTTCTTCCATGAGGCTTACAAATGAAGAGTGATTATATTTTCCTGTTATCAAGGAATATACTCATTACATAGAACTTGGAAGATACAGAAAGTTCCAGAAAAAGAAAAATGGACTGAGTTTATTACTCAAGGATAGCTATTAACAACATGCATTTCTTTCTAGTAGTTTTGGACATTGTGCAGCAAGTTTGTGCTGTGAAGTACTGTGATGGAGCTTTTTTTTTGGTTTTGCATCCCCCTTTTCACTTTATATAATGGCCTTGGTTTTGTTTTTGGTTTTTGTTTTTTTGTTTTTTTTTTAGCTAACTGCATTTTGTAAATGATTTTGTTGGCTGCAAAATATTCCATTAGGGAATATGTCATAATTTACTTAACTCTTATGGCCTCATAATTCAGCATTTAGCATGGAGGAATTTCAAGTGGCCCGGTGGGACACGTGTCTCTTTGTTCTCTAGATACGGACAGCTTTACGTCCTCTTCTTGAGACATCATTCTCGGACCTCCAATAGTACCGGAGCGGAGGTAGTCCTATATCATCTACCACGGTATATTTAATGCAGTCCTCTTTCTCCAATTTTAAAATACGAACTAAAGCTTGTCGATCTATGTTTTGACCTTTCTGTTATCCTACAGAGAAGGTGCATGTAAAAAGATGCACATATTAAAGTTAAATCGGACGGGGAAGTTTGCCCTAAACGTGGTGGATAACCTGGTGGTCGTTCATCATCAAGATACAGAGGTAGGAGTTGTGTGTGGGTGTCTGGTCTGTCAGTGTGGCTTAGGAGTTAGGAAAATTGGGGTGCCTGGGTGGCTCGGTCTGTTGAGTGGCCGACTTCAGCTCAGGTCACGATCTCACATTCATGAGTTCGAGCCCCTGCATCGGGCTCACTGCTGTCAGCACAGAGCCCACTTCAGATCTTCTGTCCCTCTCTCTCTGCCCCTGCCCTGTGCGCGCTCTTTCAAAAATAAATTAACATTTAAAAAAAAGTTATGAAAATTGACAAAACATTCAGAACAAAAACTGGAAGGTACTTTTCATGCTAAAGCTTTGGTCTTCCAGATGCAAATGGGTTTGGTATTCTAGATGGTTGAGAAAAAACAGTGGTTCCCTATCTATTGATTACAGTTAATTAAAAACTATTCCAGAAAGTAGTAGCACATGAGGGTATTTGACTCCGGTACAATTATTTGGTCAGCTCAGCTAAGCTGGGAATTTACTGCAGAGGCACAGTCTCGGTGTGAGCACGTGAGCTTTGTGTTTGCTTTGTGAGGATAGATAATCCTAGGTGAACATGGTTTTGAGGCTTTGTGGCCCAAGAGAAAGACTACAACGGGTCCTTTCTTTTCCCTACGTGGTGAGCTGGGTGTCTGGTCACAGACAAGCTCTTTGTGTCCCAGCCTCCCGCAGGGTGGCGATACTGTTATCTTGACTAATGAAGGTCTTTCCAGTGGAAGTGAAAAAGATCTGCTGAAATCACTTGGAGTTCTTCAAGGGCAGCGTGTCATAAACGCCAGGGGTGTGCGTGAGCGTGGGGGACAGTGTAACAGAGTCGTGACATCACAGCAGACTCCTCCCCGCCTAGAAGCAGCCTGCAGGGGTGCAGTGTGGGGGCGCGCAGACTCTCTGAGCTGACGGGAATGGCGGGATCTGGGAGAACAGAAGGGGCAGGCCAGGTCATGGCTCGTTCGGCATCTGAGTTTTTACTTTTCTCCACTTCAGACATCGGTGATATTTGACATCAAGTTAAGGGGAGAGTTTGATGGCACCGCCACCTTCCATCACCCGGTGCTTCCAGCTCGCTCGATTCAGCCCTATCAGATCCCCATGGCAGGTAAGGGGACCTTCGCGTAGTGGATGGAATGAGGGGTGCACATGGGGGTTCCCAGGCCCATGTGCTTTTGGGGGGCTTTGTGTTCCTTCCGGCATCTTCCTTTCAGGGGCTAGTAATGTGAGCATCAAAAGAATGGGTTGTGTCAAATGATTGTCTCGTATCTCTGCTTCCTTGGTATGAAGGTAACTACTGGGGAACTGGCGGGAAAACCAAATCTAGACCTTAATCTTCAGCTCTGTTCCGGTTGCTCGGGACCGGTTGGAGGGCGGTCAGGTTCGAATTGGCTACTTATAATAAAACAGGTGCCAGGTGTCACCAACATCACAGCCTAGACAAAGATTAATAAGAATTCAAGAGTCCATTGACTCTCTGGCCTCCAGAGTGTGGGTTGATAAAGCTTTTTTTTTTTTTTTTTTTTTTTTTTTTACGGCTAAAGACGTTTTGTCATGTTTTACCGGCTAGGTTGTAAGCCCCTTGCAGGCTTGTAGTGTCTGTCTGTCTTGCCCGCCCCGTGCGGTTGCAGGGTGTGCTGTTGGGATGCACTTGGTGGCTGCTCCCCGTTGCCCCTTGTGCTGTTGGTCTGTTCAGCTGGTGGTTTTCGAGCTGCCTACATATCAGGATCACCTGGGGGGCTTTACCCACCAAGGGTACCCGCTCTTACCTGGCAGCAGTTAAGTCAGTGTGATTGGCAGCCAAGTTGAGGCCCACGTGCAAGAACTTCACTCTCAGGTTCTAGATTCAAGTGTCCTTTGCCTTAGCTTGTCTGGGCCCTTCCCTCTTTACGGCAGTCTGTCCAAAATGACCACCTTTTCCAACCCGCTGATTAAAGCCTGTCTTCTGATTGTCCCCGGGTAATCAGAGCAGAGCTGGGGACGATGTTTAATTTGCAGGGCTGCATTTCTCAAGTTCACCATGGACGCATGGGCAGTGCAACTGGTAGTTGGGAGTCCCTGCCATGTGAGGTGTTTGGGGTCTGTTTCCTAGATGAGATCTCTGTGCCTGGACCTACTCTGTGCAGTGGAGAATTGAGCTCATTATTTAGACAATTAAAGCACAACATACTTATATTTGAAATCTCAAGTGACTGACCTGGGATGTGATTTGGAGTCATCTGGGACTTGGTTTTTTACTGTGCACGTGTAAATGATGACAAGTCACCTTTGATTATTACAGAAGAATGAGGAACTCTGAGTGAATCCGTCGTACTTTCCTCCTCCTTGGGAGGCCGTTTTCACGATTGTCCTCGACTTCCCCCTTCCTCCTTATATGTGTTATCAGCGGTACAGACAGTTCACTCCTTCCTTACTTAATTATAATAGAATAAGCATTTACTGAAGGCTTTAAAAGTATTGCATTTCCCCTTCTAACCACTGGTGTGGGCAGTATTTTCTGGTGGCATTGTCCTTGCACACTTTGTTTTTCCGTTTGTAGGTCCTGCTCCTGTGACCAGCCAGTCCCCCGTCCCGTGCAAGCTCTGTATCCTTTACAAAGGCTTAGCCACTGTGCACAGAAGGGAAGATGTTACCCACCCCCCACCTTTATACTGGTGTCTGGGCGTGGTCCTGAGGCCTTCGCTTTGGCGGCTGTGAATAACCTGAATAATATCTTAGGAGTCCCTCTGGGGTGGTTTCCTCATCACCTGGGCCCCAGTAGCCTCTGCAAATAGGGGGCGGGCGAGTGCTAATCAGAACTGGGTTTGTCTTTTGTTTTCATCCTGGTTTACCATTTCCTATAACATGCAGATTCTTCATCCTGGATTGTCTTTCAACCTGACATCATCATCAGTGCAAGCCAAGGTGGGTCAGAGGGGACGGTCGTCATGTTAGAAAACAGTACTTGTTGGCTTTGGATGACAGTTTTAGCCAGTGACGTGTTCAAGGTGAATCTGAGAAATGACCTCTCCCTTTGACCTCGGGAATGGGAAAAATTTTCACTTTATATTCTGTTCTCTATTCTGTTTTATCCTGAGCATATATTATTTTTTAAATGTTTATTCTGAGAGAGAGAGGTAGAGAGAGAATCCCAGGCAGGCTCCATGCTGTCAGTGCAGAGCCCAGTGTGGGGCCCGATCCCACAGACTGTGAGATCATGATCTGAGCCAAAATCAAGAGTCGGACGTTGAACTGACTGAGCCACCCAGGCACCCCGCATATATTTTTATTATAAACTAAGAACGGTTACTCCCCTGCTTCTAACCCATTCACGTCTGTCCATTCTGAAAAGCCAGACTCCATAGCATGGTGTGCAAGGCCCTCCCTGCCCTGTCCTTATCTCCCACTATCCTACCCGCATGTGTGCCTTTGCCCTTCGCTGTTCCGTCTGCATAGAAGTGCTGGGGCACCTGGGTGGCTCAGTCGGTTAGGCATCCGGCTTCGGCTCAGGTCATGATCTCACAGTTCGTGGGTTAGAGCCCCGCATCAGGCTCTGTGCTGACAGCTAGCTCAGAGCCTGGAGCCTGCTTCAGATTCTGTGTCTCCCTCTCTCTCTGACCCTCCCCTGTTTGCGCTGTCTCTATCTCTCAAAAGTAAGTTAAAAAAAAAAAAACATAAAAAAAAAAAGAAGTGCTCTCCTGCTTCCCACTGTGCTGGCGCAGCTCCTTCAGGATGCTGGCTCTCTCTTTCCGGTAACCCCCTAGCACCTGTACCTTCCTGTTGGGAGTACTTTCTACATTTGTCTTCAGTCGTCTGTGTATTGTCCTGTCTTACCCACTGGGATTCGCAAGAATTCTCCAGGCCTCCACTGCATGTAGGATTCCCTTCTCTCCATCTGGAATGGTGCTGGCTCTGGACCAGCTGTGGGAGAATTGAGTAGGGGTCACCCAGGTCATCTTTAACGCAGTGTTGAATTCTCTTGTGGAGCCCCAATTGAGAAAGGCACTACCGGCCTACCTGGCAGTATGGGTGTTCAGGAAACTCATGGATTGGTGAATGGATGAATTATGAACTTCCCTTGGGAGCCTCTGGAGTTCCTTTTTGACCTGGGAGAGCCAGCGCAGGAGAAACCAAAGTATAGGACCAAGTTAATACCACATGTTGACATCCTTTCCTACCTTCAAGGTTAAAAGGGGGCTGGGTGTGGGGACAGAACTGCTCTGAGTTGACTGAAGACTTGTCACCTGCCTGTATTTCGGGAGCTACACCATTGATGCCCCTGTGATCAGAGAGGGTGTCCTTGTTGGAAGGAACCATCAAGCCGGCAGTGGTAGTTTGGCTGGGCATCCTTTGTCGGGCGTGTCCTGCACGCCCTGGACTGTACTTGGGTCAGTAACAGTGCTCTGCAGGATTGCTCCCTACCCCGCGCCCAAATGAATGTTTTAGGGGAACCATCTTTTGGGCTTTTGTTCTCATTTGCATCCTGCATGAAATTTTCTGCCTCAATCCAGGTTACCTCTGGAACCTCCAAGTAAAGCTTCAGCCCATCGTAAACCTCTTGCCAGATAAAGGAAGACTGATGGACTTTCTCCTCCAGAGAAAGGAGTGCAAGATGGTCATCCTGTCTGTCTGTTCGCAGAGTAAGTGGACGAGTCCTTTGCCGTCGGGCTGATTCCAGAACTGGGCTTGTGCTGCCCACAGCCTTTACTGGGAGTTGGGCCACATTTGTCTGCTTTGTCCATAGCGTGTAGCCTCATTCTTCACTTGAAGAATGGATTATTCAACCCCCTGGAAAGACCAGGAAATAGAAAATGACTTACAGTGACTTGGGTAGAAAAGCTAAGTCGGATGGCTCCAGGCGAAAGCGAAGCTAACCATGGGGCACCTGAGGGTAATGAGCTAGCATCCCCGGCCTTAAACAGTTCCCAGAATCCAGGTCACTCACTGCATATGTGTCTACTTTGAGCGCTTTCTACTGAAACCTTCCATAGCTCCTTTTCCTAGTAACCAGGGAGGGCTGAGGAGTGATTTCCAGTCTCCAAATGATACCCTTTCTCTGAATGCCCCTTGAAGGTATGTTTGCCCTGGTAACCCTTTGAGAGTAGTCACTTCTACGCTAGCAACCTGAGTTCTGAAGCGGATGTAAGGTCGGTTGACCTGTGTGAACATTCTTTTCAGTGCTGAGCGAGTCAGACAGAGCAACATTACCCGTGATCGCCACGGTTTTTGACAAACTCAATCACGAGTATAAGAAGTACCTGGACGCTGAGCAGAGCTACACAACGGTAAGCTGTGTGTGTGTGCTGGGATGAAGGGCTCTCCCCCACCCCCACCCCCCGGCGTGTCTCCTAAGCAATTGTAATACGAGGTTCTGCTGGGCTAACGCCACCGCCGGGGTGTGCAGGGTATGCGTGCCAGGCGGCAAGGTGGCTGTAGCTGGGGCCCTCAGGTTCAGGGTTTGTGCCTCCCGTTAGCTCGAGGCTGGGTGTGACTTAATGCCTTCACTTGTTATCTTTAACCTCTGTTGAATCTTACATGCAGACAGATCCTTGGTCTTACCTGTTACACGGATAAGAAACGGTTTCGGCCTTGCCTTACTTTATACATCTTTCTGCCAGGTCAGAGCCCGGACTTAACACATTAGGAGTATAATCCTTTTGCCCCATTTTTTCTTTCTTTCCTTTCAGGCTGTAACAGCTGTAATATTAAGACTCATCCTGGCATTCGGTCAGGGCCGTCAGGATAGTGACGAAGCGTTAGCACCATGCTTCCAGAGCGGGTTCGAAGTGTTTGTCGTGAACGGCTAGAAACCACTGACGTGGCCTGTAACCAGGTTCTGCTCTACTGTTAGGAGGAGTGGAATGACCTATTTCATTTCAAGGACCTGACTGGTCCTGGGGCTTAAAACGGAAGGGGTCATAGGCAATAAGGAGGAACCCAGAACTGCACTCCCCTTGAGCTCCTCGGGGGTAACAGAACTGACGCAGGCAACTGAAGGCCAAGTGACCTTGGAGCGCGCCTGTCCCTGTCCTGTGAGACACGAGGGGGGCTGGGGTCTTCCAGAGCCACCCCGGCCTTGCTGCTGGCGCACTGGGCTGTGGGAATCAGGAACGCTGACCCTAGATGGGTTTCTGTGCATCCCTTCCCTGGCTCTGAGTCTTCACACGTGTGTGCTGGCCAGAGTGGTCCACCCCCGGCCACGCTGGCGCTTCTCCAGCCCCCACCACGGCTGCACAGTCAGCACGGGGGTGAGCTGCTTTACAGGGTTCGCTGAAGTAGTCCGTCTTCTCACTGAAGTCAGCCATATTTGGGTGGCCTTGTTTACCACTCGAAAGCCCACACACCCAGCCTTACAAGCGAGCGGTAGGTATTCCCTTATTGTAGGCTCAGTACACCATTCCGTTTTTATTAGATAACAAATATGAGAAAGTCCGCGATTAAGAATGTGAGGGATTTTAAGAGGTGAGAAAAAGGTGTCTCAAGAGGAAAGGGACTTCTGCTTTTTAGTTGGATCCGTGAACACTGGCGTAATTTCAAGATGACCAGCTCTGACTTCCTAAACCCTGCCCCAGCCTGCGCAGGAAAAACAGTGTTGTCCATGTAATAAGTGCCATCCTTTGCTCGGATCTTAGGAAGTCAGTCTTCTGGGAGTCCCTGGAAGCTGATGAGAGTCCCATTTGCAATGTGTGTCTAGGCAGTAGAAGCGGGGCCGAGCCGGAGCAGCCCACTCCTCAGAAGGCCGGTGCGGACCCAGGCTGTGGTTGACCAGTCCGACATGTACACCCACGTCCTGTCAGTTTTCACGGAGAAGAAGGTGGGTGACGACTCTCAAGACAGATCTTCTCTGCAGGGAATTGAGGAAAGCAGTAGAGCTCCTAATGTGATGAGAAGAACTCTAGTTATCTTGGGTGAAGACCTAGTGCTAATAGTTTGGCGACTAATACGCAAGCCAAAACATGACCATCAACGGGGGAGGTTCTGGAAGGATCTGTGCAAAACCAGTAAAACCACACTGTGCCAAATGGGCGCGAAACAAAGCAGGTGGATAGACGACGTACTGCAGTGGCCTCCTTGCGAGCGTTCAGTGTTTTGAGACTACTCTTCTTTTCGTCTCTAGGAGATGCCTCACAAATTTGTGATAGCCGTACTGATGGAGTATATTCGCTCTCTTAACCAGTTTCAGATCACAGTACAGGTACCTTCCAACCACTTGTGCTCCCAATTTAGAGGCGTGCGGTCTGCGGACGAGACTCTGAATTCTGAGGGACTCTCCTGACGTCACTGTGTCGGGCTCGGGTGGGATGAGCGGTGTTTAATCAAGTGCCCTATCAACGCGTAGGTGACAGAAACCTTTACCACTTAGAATAGCTCCAGTCCTAGACACGCCTGGCCTCACGTGTATTGTAGTCAGGTGACTGGGAAACAGTCTCCTTCCGTTTCTGTCCTCAGCACTACTTACACGAACTTGTCATCAAGACGCTGGTCCAGCACAACCTCTTTTACATGCTGCACCAGTTCCTGCAGTACCACGTCCTCAGTGACTCCAAGCCTCTGGTATGTGTCCCCTGGCTTTTACTTGTGGGATTATGAATTTAGGATAGAACCGTCTGACCCCTTATCCTGAAGCTGGCGTGAAAACGTGTCTTTCAGGCTTGTCTGCTCTTGTCCCTAGAAAGTTTTTACCCCCCCGCTCATCAGCTGTCTCTAGATATGCTGAAGGTATGTTTTGCTACATCCCCGTTTTAAACTGCATTCGCTTCTCTTCCTGTTGCTGGCACTTACCTGGACTTCTCTCCCCTTCCAGCGCCTTTCGACAGCAAACGACGAAATAGTAGAAGTGCTTCTTTCCAAACACCAGGTGTTAGCCGCCTTAAGGTTCATCCGGGGCATTGGCGGCCATGACAACATTTCTGCACGAAAATTTTTAGATGCTGCGAAGCAGACTGAAGACAACATGCTTTTCTACACTATATTTCGGTTTTTTGAACAGCGAAACCAGCGTTTGCGAGGGAACCCGAACTTCACACCAGGTGAGGGCACGGCAGCGGCGAGAAGGCCTGGGGTGAGCACAGCCTCACAGGAGCAAGGGGATGCTGGCAGGCGAGAAGGCTTTTGGGGCAGTTCTAAGGGGAACCCCTGCGTGAGCTTTTTTAGAAACAAAAACCCATGACAGAGGTAGGAGGACAGTCAGGATGCCAGGGGACTCTGGATTAGGCTCTGGAACCTGCCATGGATGCGTTCTGGGCACGGCTCAGGGAATGCTCCTTTCTGAAGAATCAGGCACGAGACAGGAAAGAGCCACGAAGGGGTCTAGATGGCCGGGGGCTTGTCAGTCATTCTCCGCAGAGCTCTGACACCTAAGGCATCCCGTCCTTTAGGAGGGGGCAGGCCACTTTTATTTCAGGCCTGCAACTTTTTGTAGCTTAGCCAACAGTGCAAGACGGCGTTACGTGGGACAGGCGGGGAATTGCTGGGACTGTGAAGGTGCCCAGCAGCCGTGCATGAAAGGACAACTCAAAAGCTTAGGAAAACAAAGTATTTTATGAAAGAAAAATAAGTTAAAACCCAGCATACGTATCTATGAGCTGTAAAGTCTTCATTCTCTTGTTTTCCCTTTTGTGCCACATCTGATTAAATCTGCATTTCTTTTATAGGAGAACACTGTGAAGAACATGTTGCTTTTTTCAAGCAGGTTTTTGGAGACCAAGCTCTAATGAGGCCTACGACATTCTGAAATCACTTGCTAGTTTTTTTTATATATATAAAAATGTGTACAAAGTTAATTTATTGCATTAATAAAGCTCTTTAAACTACAAAACGTTATAGTAAAGTGTATCTACACCATCCTCAAATGTTACTAAAAATATGGTATAGAACTTGTGTGATGGCTTACTCCAAAACAAAACAAAAGGAAAAACGTTGCATTGATTGGCCTTTAAAAAGTGTCAGGGAGCAGATCCCACTCAGCCACGCTAGTGTCACCTTCCGCCTGCCAGAGTTAGGTCTCGTTCCCGGAGAACTGGAACGCCCCGTGGCGTCCTGGGGCTGCCTTCCGATCAGGTAATACTGCTTCGCACGTCACATTTGCCTTCCTGAGTTTAAAAGCACTATGGCCGAAGCTGCTGCTGTTAAGTGGCCTGATGTCTGGTACCGTCCAGTGTCCAACTTAGCCTCGACTGCACAGCCACTGTCCAGTGGTAAGCTGAGTGACCCGCAGACACAGTTCAACGTCCCCCAGCCTCGCAAGAGGGCTAGAAATTTAGGAGTTGTTCTCGCTCTGTACCTTTGTATTGCTCTTGAGTGGCCAGACTTTTGGCTTTATTTATTGATGGGCCTGTGAGGGATTAAAAAAAAACACTTCTGGATCATTTCTTTAGTAGTAAAGGAAGGCAACAGGGTAGTTCTGTCACAGTACAAATTTCTATCCCCCCAAGACTCAAAAAACCCCAACTCCTCGTGTTCCCTATTCTCAATACTTCAACTTCTTATAAAGCTCCCAAGTCAAGCGGTTGTCCTTTCAACCACAGGTCATTTACGGAAGCCAAGGTGGCCGCAGAAGGAAAGAGAAAGGATAGTCTCCAGACATGAGCTGAGGAGCAGAGGCAGCACTTCACTGGGACAGGGAGGCAGGGACCAGAAGGTGCTCTCAGCACTGCTGGGCCATGACCGGTGGCCGAGTCACTCCCAGCCACTCCTCTCGTAGCAGGGGGAGACCCCCCTGGGCCGATGCGACTCCGACTCCTTCATCGTCTGACTTCCAGGCCTTGCTGGGCAGACAAGGGGAGCCTGCCTCCAGGAAAAGTGTTAGCGGCTCACGAGTGAAGTCATTTGCACAACTGTGAAGTGGTTGGCACAACCTAGATGAGACTTAGAATTTTTTTTTTTACACTTGGTACCATTTATTAAATGACCATTAGTGCAAGTTTAAATACTGCAAAAGAATGCTTCTAGATCTTTCTTTTCCTTCAGTAGCACACTCCCTCTACTCATTTAAGAACAAGAACACTTACCTATGTAGCTGAGTAAGACTGGCAAGAAGATCAAGCCATGGGTGGCTCCCAGTAAGACCATAGCCAAATACATCCTGAAGTAAAATATCTGGAAAATCTGAGATTTGGCAAAGGCCAACACCACAATCCCTCCAAATTTTGTTAGTGTGATTCCACTGAACACCTGAAAGAAGAGACGGGGTTTAGAAAGCACTTACCAACCTACTCTAATTCCACGTTTCCACACACAGTGATTTCTGGATGGGCAAGCCGGTCCAAAGCAACGTGGGTGGGGGTTGAACCCCAGCTTTCAGAGTTACTAAGAAGCATTACATTCTACCTGAAATTGTTTGATTTGCTGCCTATGGGCCTGAATAAAAAAGGTGTAAGAGTAAAATCTGTGGATCCTGCATAGATCCTGGATTCTGTCTTTAAACAGAGATTTCCTTATATTTTTAGGTGAATACGATGGAGTATCTAAAATTGTTATAAAACAGAGTTAGTTGTTTCTCTGTAACAGTATTTTCTAGGGTGGCAAAGTAATTGGCTGATAGGCTGAAGCAGGCCATGGAGTTGACCTAAGAAGATTCTGGGCCTGAACTACAAACGGCACCCTGGGCTCCAAGTGTGACCACCCCCCCTCGCTTGTCAACACATGGCCGGCCTGTGTCTTGCATGGAAAGGCCTTCTGGCCCTCAAACCAGACCTCTCGGTTCTTTTCCTGCTTCACTGTCTACGCAGGATTCACCAATGGGAACAGTTATAAAGAATTTCAGGATATACGTATTTCATGAAATGCCTGGAAAACCTATCCTTGGCTGTCGTTGGAGGATTCAAATCCTGTTTTGCCTGAATTTTACAGTTGCTGAGAAGCACTCAGTTGACGACCTGGGCACCTTCTGTGGAAATCTCTACCCGGACTACTCACAGAACTGCCTGTGTGAGCGAGCGCCTCTTCTGCCCGTTGCACACGGCTGCCCTTCGCGCTCACTGTGAACGCTCTCGTTATGTGGCTGCAGAACTCCACGGAAATGCCACAGCTCTGAAAAAAAGTGCGTTAATGACATCCTTTTGTGGTGGAAAATCCTAAGCGAGCAGGCCCTCTTCTCCCAGGACCTGTGGTTTGCAGGGCGCCCCGGGCAGCTCGGGAGCCCTCGGTATCCCCTTTGACTTCGTATATGCCAGTCCCCATCACATCAACCAAAGCTGTACCAGGCAACTGGTGAGACCCTCAAGGCCCAGCAGCCAGAGCTCCAGTTTTCCACCCTCCAAGAGTGAGCACATGATCACCAGATTTGCTTTAGTTGGGCCTCACTACCGCTTCCCCCGAAACAGTTCATATCTTGAGTACAGACACACTTTCTGTTTTAATACTTTCTCAAACACTCACATCTTCAAGACGATTAAAAAGCACCTGGCCATTGCATGGGAAGCAAAAGGTAGTGGTAAGAATCCCACCAGCAAGGAGCAATTTTTCCAAATAAAAAGTGAACATCTTGTCATTGGGCTACATGTTTTTTCAAACCCTTCAGAATAAGAAGGCAAAATACCCTTGTGACACAACGAAGTCCCATTTTCATTGTCCTATGCACCTCCCACGTCCTCACTCCATCTAGCACCTATCCCGCCTGTCAAGAGCAGGAGCAGGCCTTCGTCTTTTACCCCAAGAACCGGTTCATGGAAGGGACACAGGAGTTACAACAGACTGAGTGGACCAGGACTCACCATAACCAAGTTGACCAAGGAAACTGCGTTCAGACTGATGCCCCACAGCCACATGACGCCAAACATGTTGACCAAGATCATGGCGATGGTGACACACATGATCACTGCAGACCACAGATCACAGCCCAGGAGAACCACGGTCACCAAGAAGATGGCTCCCAGGGACACGGTGAGGTTAAAGATCGTGTCATCAATAATGGTCAGGTACTGTTCGTAGAAGACATAGAACACACTGGAGAAGAGAGAAGAAGTTTCTGTTACAGCTCATTCTTGCTTCTGGAAGCTCTACTTTGCATGCTGCCCCTACTGCAAAACTGCAACTACTCTGAGATCATCCCCTTCATAACCCTCCCCACCCCCGCCCGTGCGAGACTCATCTACAGTAATTCCAGTGAACTTTTCATTGCCCACTGACACCCAAGAAGGGCCTGATAATGATCCAAAATGTGTATTATATATGTTCACGAGCCCAACCTATTCTACTTCGTATGCATTTACAAAGAGTATTTCATGGTATTCTGAAAAAATGAGTCCTGATCTATCCTGAGAACTCCTTCAGGTCAAATGGGGTCTATGCAGGGCCTGAGGAAAAAACTGCTTTTTGGGAAAAGTTAACCCGCTCTTTTCCGCAATTAGGACATCCAACCTGAGAACTTCTTCCATGGAAAAACAGGCTGTCCTGTCAGGAACAGGTCGGAACTCTTTTGAGTGAGATCACAGGCGGGGGGAAAAAAATCACTGGTTTCTTCTACTTTTTTGCATATTTTCCAAATTCGGTATCTCAAAATACTCTCTCAATAAGGAAAACACCCCCCAAAAAAAGAAAAGCCTCCATAAAGGCACTGTCCCAGGTAATAGCAGTCAGGGATACCTGGCGGTTACTGGCCAGAAATGCCAGCTCAGCCCTCTCCGTGAAGTCTGGTCCCCAGGTACCATGCCCTCCCGCCCAAGTGTCGTTTTCAGTGTGTGCGCTAGCCCAGAGAGCGAGTTTTGCATGTCCAGCACGCAGACCTCGGTGGGTGCTGTGGATCCTGGCCTTCATCACCCAAATGCTACTTCCCTTGATGCACTTTGCTTGTGCTCATAATGGAGAAGGTGTCAGCATCCCACCAAGGGAGCCCCCAGGGTGTGGGCTCTAACCTACAACCCCCTCATTTAGAAAACGCACACTACCTGTATGGGAACACACGGTAATTACTTCCTTCAAGGCCCATGGTTTTGGTGATGTTACTGGCGATCAGGTTGGCTTTTCTCATGGCATCGGTAAAGTCAGCAGAGGTCTGCAGCACGGTGTGGTAGGTCATGAAGTAAGTGGCTCCAACACCCGTGTCATTGCTGAGGATGTTAACTGCCGAACTGTAAGCAGCATGTCCCCTAAGGGAAGACTCGATGGCGTCAGAACAGCTGCACTTTGTACGGTACCTGCAGAACCTGAGCACTCTGGGCTAAGCGGGATCATCTGACCCCGGGCGCAGAGGTCAGGCCACATGTCAAGTTCAGAGACAGGAAGGTCCCTTGAAAGGGAACAAGGAAGGTTTTAGCTTGTTCTCTCTTACACTGGCTTGTCTTTACTGCTCTTGGTCGTTCTGGTGCACAGGGCTATTGTTTCTCTATCTGGTTCTGCTCGCAATCATATGTGCTTTCATACACCGTTTGCACAGCAGTGCTGGGTAACAGGACGCGGCAAAGGTAGGGCCCCGGAGTCAATGGCCAGGAGACTGGTGTTGGCCGTGCCACGTGTTGGTCACAGAACCCTGGGCAAAGTTACTGAATCTGGGTTGCAGTGTCCTCTGCCAACAGGTGTACTGCTACCTACTCCCAGGGCCATGTGATGCGTCACTGAGATAATGTGGGTGAGGTGCCTGGCACATAACTGGCACGTAGGAGGCTCCTGTAAGTGGTGGCTGCTGCCTTCCTAACAACTGACTGTACTTGGATTTGTTTTATGTAGGCCAAGGCATTCAGTCTGCAAGCAGACCAAGCTGCAAGATTCATTCTTATTTTTAGACACAGTGCCAAGTATAGGTCTCAAAGCACAGACGTGACACACATGACCAACTGATGGAATTCTGGTCAAATTATATGTTCTTAGGAAAAACATGGAAGTCCAGGGTTTAACCTAACATACACGAGGACACTCATCTTCCTCCTACAAAAGGTTCTGAATCAGCCTACCCGGACGTCCAGTCTCTTCCCTGTTTCTGGGCCCAGACAAGCTGCTTCCACGGGGCACTGGCTGCGTGGCTCGATGGGGAAGTGAGACAGCTCACAACCTCGTGTCTAGATAGGCTGGCGAGAAGAATGGTGGGGCTACCACCCCTAAACCTTAACCCAGGATGGCATCACAGACAAGCTGTCCCCAACACTCACAGATACAACTGAACACACTCTGAAATGACTCATGTCCCTCCTCCCCTTCTGCCCCGCTGGACACCTGCACAGGACTCTGCACCCGTCCACGCAGCCGGGATGGCCAGGACAGAAGAGGAGGAGGTGAACGCTCAAGCCAGGGTGAACTTGGTTGAAAATGATGTCGGGCTTTCTTTAAAGGTGTTCTAGGCTTACCTGCTTTCACAGAAGGATCGGGACAGGGCAGGGAAGGGAAGAAGAGAAGAGACCTTCCCCAAACTGCTTCAAGCCCAGCCCCCGCCAGCTGTCCAGCGCGCGGCAACGGGAGGCAGGCACGTATCTGAGTGGCACAGTGGCACTTACCCTTTGCCGCACTTGGGGTTTGGGTTATCTGAAAGGAACATGGGCAGGAATCTCATGAAGTCTCCACCTTGAGGCCTCTGTTTGCCCTCCTGGGTGAGGGGCCTGCAGCGGACGCAGGCAGGGTCAGCCACTAGCATAAGCACAGAGGAGGGGCCCGGGTGAGAAGAACGAGTCTCCAGATTTTATTTTAAAACACTTAAAGACACTGATAAAGAAATGAGGGGGAATTATTTTCCTGAATCTTTTCCCAGATCCAAAAGCTTCCAGCGCAGGTGATTTTCAGAGTCTCCTAAATCTAAGATCCCATCTTCACCTGAGGCAGCCTGTACAAACCTTTTTCCCCGAAGCAGGTCTCCTGCTTGGAGGAGGACCTCAGTTGGTGTTGTCAGAGTCCAAGGCTTCCACATTTTTATCAAGAAAATTCTAGGATAACCTCAATACTCCTAACAAAACTGTACAGCAACAGTGGTAACGAAGGGGAGCCCATCTGTGAGACACTACGGCCAGGCACCTATCATAAGGTACCCCTGCCCGGGGCCCTGTTTAGCCTGCAGCCCTGTGGCGGGTGGTGGGAGAGAACGAACACAGCCCCCTTCAGAGACAATGGCCGAGGGAAGGGATGGCCTACGAGACCCGGCGCTGGCAGAAATGTAGGTACAACCCGAGGTGAAGTACAGATTCGTTTCAAATTATAATGTCAAGCGTCTTCAGAGAAAAGGGAAAGGGTTGGAAAAGGAGATGAGAGTACCTGAAGCATTGCAGAAGCGGTCGGTGCTGTTGTAGACTCTACAGCAGGAAGACTGAGGCTTGACCCAATCAAAGTAATCATCGATCCAGGAAGAGGGAGCAAAGCCGATTCGGGTACTAACAAAAAGGAGGGGAGAAGTTACTGACTTGCTCCACGGGGAGGAAGTCTTCAGATTCAGTCCTTTTTCTGAAACCTAACTTCTTTTTCTAGATTTTACACTGCTGCCCAGTCAAAAGACAGATTTCATTACCACTTAATAGAAAACACTTTGGAATAGGAGTTGGTAAATTAATCCTTTAAAAAGCCTTTGCGGGGCACCTGGGTGGCTCAGTAGGTTAAGCGTCCAATTTCGGCTCAGGTCATGATATCATGGTTCTCATGATACCATGAGATCATGGTTCATGGGTTCGAGCCCCGCATCGGGCTCTGTGCTGACCGCTCAGATCCTGGAGCCTACTTCGGATTCTGTGTCTCCTTCTCTCTCTGACCCTCCCCTGCTCAGGCTGTCTCTCCCTCTCTCTCAAAAATAAGTAAAACATTAAAAAAAAATTAAAAAGCCTTTGCTCAGGTAAAGCTAGAGTTAGCATGATTTGCAACAACGAATTTTCTAAGCAAATCCATTTGCAGTGAGAAATTTTAGGCCCGCGCAGACTCTGGCCACTTCTGCAACAGTACGAGGCGACCAGGAGGTACTGACTAGCTGTCTAGCTGGGCCGCATTGAAGATCTGCTGCACCAGGGAGTCGTTATTGCAGCCCATGCCTCCGCACACCATGTTCTGCCCTTTCAGGGAGGTGTAGTCATGCCCTTCCTCCAGGACGAAGTACACGGGTGGACCTGCATGCAGATACTTGAGGGACTTGAAATAAGCCATCACGTAGGAGTCCTGAGAAAATGAACAAAGAATAGGACAGAGTGTGAATGCTTTGATGATGACAAAGTGAGGTGATGATCGCCAAGGATCAGAAGAGCACCGGAGGCTGCTGGTCGACATGCCCCCCACTCAGATTCGGGGTTTCCTACTCAGCCAGCTCCCTTCTGCTCACCCTCCCAGCACCCCAGTGGTCCCCATGGCTGGCCCGCCATCAGGAGGGCACCCTACAAGGTAAAAGTTCTGCTGCTCGCCTTCTCTGGCTCCCCAGGGGACTGCCTGAGAGTTCAAATCGCTAAGACGGCTCCCACTGGCACAGCTTTCTCCTAACACGGGAGAGCCCGTGAGCACGTGCATTTCGAAGCAGGCATTAGCTTGAAATAACTGCAGGCAAGTCCTGAAAAATGTGTTCATACCACTGGCTACACAAGATGAAAGAGAAAGCATCTTACATCTGGCATTGAAAGAGACTGATCCAATCCAATTTCGACTTTGTTCAGGACTGCGATGCTGAATGACAGAACACCCACGAATATCGCTACCTAGAATGAAAAATGAGTTATAAGGCAGTGATTGCTTACCGTATTAGAATGTAATAACATAAAATCTGAAACACATAAAAAACAGGACTTTCCTAGACTGAAAAATTTAAACAACATGTTAAATGAGTAGAGAGCAGGGGTAGTGGCTGAGATCATACTATCTAGAGTCAACCTACCTGGGCTCAAACCCTGACTCCATCACTAACAAGTTGAGGGACCCTGGGGAGTCACTGAACCTCTCTTTTAGCTTCTATTTCCTCATCAGTAAAATAGGAAAAATAAAAGATGTACAACATAAGATAGTTCTGTGGATTAAATGAGAAAATCGGGGGGTAATCCAGATTTTAGCAGAGTACCCAATATGAAGTATCCGATAAATGTTAAGTGTTACTTTACCATTATTGGAAACTAATTTATGTGCTTTTAGTAGAGAAGTGATAGGTTATCACTGTCGGCTACATGTAGTACATTAACTACAAAAAGCTCTTGCGTGGTTGCTGGGGACTAGGGACAGCGGTGGTGTGGGGAGGAGTGTGTGTGACTCTGTAAGGGGTAATGTGAGGGACAGTGTGTAACAAAACAGTTCTGTGTATCGACTGCAGTGGCGGTTACACGACTCTGCACACGTGATACAATGACTTAGAACTGGACACACACCGTGCCAATGTCGGATTCCTGGTTTTGACATTGAACTGCAATTATGTAAGACCACAGAAAGAAACTGGGCCCTCTCTGTACTATCTTTGGAACTTTCTATGAATGTATAATTACATCAAATAAAAACTTGCTTATGTTGACTGCTAAAAGCTAGAAAAATATTTTATATATTTGTACATATTTGCTTTTGTATATATACTTAACAGCTGTCAGAATCCCCTTCCCAAGCAGATTTCTTTTCCTTTTTAAGTTTATTTATTTATTTTGGGGGGAGGGCGGGGGGGGGGAGGCCGGAGGGGAGGGGCAGAGAGAGAAGAGAGAGAATCCCAAGCAGGCTCCACACTGTCAGCACAGAGCCCGATTTAAGGCTCAATCTCACAAACTGTGAGATTATGACTGGAACGGAGATCAAGGGTTGGACACTTAATCAACGGAGTCACCCAGGTGCCCTGCAAGCCGATTTCTTAGAATGCGTGTGACAGATCTATTTTGGGAAGGGAAACTACAGACAAACTCCTACCACAATTGGTCTCATCCAGTCCTTAAGCAGAAATGGAGAATAGGAGTGCTTGAAGAGCCAAAACAAGCAGCTCTCGGAAGCCTGCACACTAGTTCCGTCTTCAGAGCCTCTGACACAGCAAAAAACATCCAGACGGTTCTTCTGAAAGGACAAAGAGGAACAAAGGTCACACCCTCCCGCTGCTTCACTTGGATTCGAGACTCTATTTAGGAGACAGCAATCCTATTAACAACTTACCTCTTGACGCTTAATGTCTAACCCCAAGAGACTCACGAAACAGGTAATCTGAAGAAGAAAGTCGATGAGGACTGCCATCCCGGCAAACAGAGAGAAGGTGTGGACGGCCGGCATCTTTGACAGTGCTCCTGCAGGGGACAGAAGCTGCCACATCACTGCCCCTGCAGCTCAGGACTACGCAAGCCTTACACTCCTGTGGGCCTGGCAGCGTCAGGAGGAGAGCAGGCTGCAGCCATGAGAAGACCCTTGCCCCCCACACCGCCACCGAAGTCTGTGGATGTCACACCAGAACTGGAAACGAGTCCACAAGCCCAGTGTTTTTGCAAAATGGCACCAGAACCACTTGGGGAGTTAAAAATGTGGGCTCCTATGCTCTAACCCTGTCCTACTTAATCGGGACAGTGGGAATTCATACCCGATTCGACTGTACTTAAGAAGCTCTCCAGGCAAAGCTATGCACATTAAACTTTCAGAACCACCAGTACGGGTCACTTCTTACAGTACTTTCTTTGCTTCACTCTAGAGAGGGGCAGTATTTCGCTCTGCTATTACATCAACAATGCTAGTCTCCCACTTCTGCCACAATCAACTGAGGGCGCGACAAGTCAGAGGTACTAGCTTAACACCCAGGAGCTGCAAACTGGTGGCCCACAGGCCAGATGTATCCCATATAGATCAATCCATCTTAGGATGAAAAGCCGTACTTAAAGAGTATGAATAGCCAGTATTTAACAATGAGATCTTACACAAAAATCTAGATTCATGTCTTTGCTTTAAAAAAAAAAAAAAAGAAAGAAAAAGAAAAAGAAAATTGGACCCGGCGCCACTGGGCCAGCAACACGTAACTGCCTTTTTCAGACCTGTGCCCTCTGTGTGCCACAACCCCACTGCTCCTACTGTCCCCCCTAAGTCACTCCAGCCTTGAGGCACAGTGTCTATTACCATCACACGTGCGCTGGTTTTCTGAAAAGAGAGGTAAAAAGAGAAAGAAACTATCATTGCACCTATATCCATTAAGAGGAAGTATAAGGGCCGAAGGCGGCAAAGCGCATTGCTTTGTGGAAGTAAAGACGGCTTATTAGCGCATCTGATTTGAGAGACGGCTACCTTCAGTGACCCCCCAACAAACAGCCCTGTGTAAGGTGACCCTAGCCCTAGGAGGCACTTCCGTTTGTGACCCGCAAAGTGTGTCTCTCTCTGGACTTGCAGGGCAATTCTCATCCAGCCTCTTCCTCAGACACGCGCTCAGTTTTCTCATCCTACCGTTACTGCACAGCAGAGATGGGGGCGGGCGGCCCTGCCAGTAAGGCTGGCTGGTGACTTCTCCATGTGAAAGAAACCCAAAAGCGCTGGTTCTGGCTGCAGCTTATTCGGCTCGGGAGGCGCGGCCCGTGCACCCGTGCTCCCCTAGCGCTCTGTGCGCACAGAGGTGGAAGGCTGTCAGGGGAACGCAGGGAAACTCGCTGCAGGCAAAAGGCCATGGACTCCGGAGCGCCATGTGGCTTATGAGAATGCGCTTTTCAAAGATCAACACTGGCCACAGGTACCAAAAAGGGGGGGAGCGGCAGAGGAGTTCCAGGTACCTGTCATCCCGGACCCCAACATCAACACTGGCCTGAAACACCAGGAGGAAGAGGACACTTCCAAAACGATACCCCAGATACTGCCAGCAGTTTTCCCCGTGGCCTGCTCTGCTACTTTCCAGTTATGGAATAAAGCTCAAACAAGGAAGCAGCTCAGATCCTTCTACGCCCAGGCTCAGAAAACTGTAGGGCTGGTAGAATTCAAAGAGTGATTACCTAAGAAAAATGCTACCGCCTCTGAAAAGGATGACAGGAACATACTAGGAGCCACTTCTCCTAGGACTCTGCCCAGCTGCTGATCCAGAGTCTCTCCTTGAAGACGTTCATCTCGCTTAAAAAAAAAAAAAAAAACAAAACACAAAACAAGGGCCGTTAAAATTTCTAAATAATGATGTCACCTCTTTGCTTCTTTGTTGCTTTGTGTAACTCCCTGGTAAAGAAGAATGATTAGTAGCTTTTTTTAATATTTATTTTTTGAGAGAGACAGACACACAGACAGGGGTGAGTGGGGGAGGGACTGAGAGAAATGGAGACACAGAATCCAAAGCAGGCTCCAGGCTCTGAACTGTCAACACAGAGCCTGACGCAGGGATCGGACTCACAAACCGCAAGATCATGACCTGAGATAAGTCGGACGCGTAACCGACTGAGCCGCCCAGGCGCCCCTAGTAGCTTCTATTTATTGTACATCAATTTTTACGGGAGACCCACAACTTGTCATGATAATTCATCTGGGTATTACTAAACCCCTAGCTAGGTAACAGGTGAGAAGATCAAGGAAACACTGGATCATCCTATCAGGAAAACACATGGAATGTAGGCTTCAGGTGGCTGGACCATTCAAGGATGCTCTTACATGCTCTTACATGCCACTGAGTCTCCAAGTAAGGGGACCGGAATAGAATAAATTGACTGAGACCATTTTCTCCATCAGCAGGCCATCTCTGACGAATATTTTGATTCTTTTACACTATCGGAGAATCATTTTAGTAACAGTCATGTCCAAAATACTTTCCACAAGCATGAATTTTTTTTTTTACATACGTATTTAAAATATGAATTTTTACTTTATATCTATGTCACCAACCAAAGAGAAGGGTGAACGTCTTGGTCTCGAAATGTCCCAAACAAGATATGGACACCAATCGGCAACGCAGAGAAAAGGAAACAAAGCCTCCTCGTTGTCCACCCTTGCAAATACTCCGCATGGAACTGGAGAGCCATGAACAGAGCCCAGTCCTTGGTCACATGCCCAGCTCTGTGAGACTATGAAAACATACCTGGTAGGTCTGGACCAGAATGAAGATGTTGTCCACCCCAACAGCCAGCACCAGGAATGGGATGACTTCGATCACGATGAGGGTGAGGGGGATCCCAACGTAGCTGAAGATGCCCAACGAGCACGCCACCGAGCTCAACACAATGAGGATCCCCGCGATGCCGAGGGAGATTTTAGAGTCCACCTGAGACATGTGACAAAGACACAAACTGTCAGAGTATGATTTGTCCTAGGATTAAAAGGTCCTCGCGTTTTACCTCTTTTTGGGTATAGCTGATTTGGAGTTACAAGTCCTGAGTCTGAGAGAAGATATGAGAAATATTCTAGGTCTTCCCTAACAACATGTTTTATGAGCAACCATTGTAGGCTGATGGCATGGACAAATTAGAAAAAACTGGATTATGGGAAATAAATTGTAAGTTTAAAATAAACCAAAGGCTTGGAACTGGAAAAAACAGATGCAGGAAACAAAAATGTTACATACAATTAGAACACAGGGGAATGTACACTAGTTTTGAACAAAATGAATTATGATTAAGTAGAGGCAAAAATATGACATCATGCTATGCATTGTCATTTCTCTCCAACAGAGACATACACACAAACACCCACACCACTTACTAGAAGCCTGCTACAGCTTTTGATGTGCCCCAAGGCTATGGAAATGTACAGAAACATGATGGCATAGCTGATTATAACAGTGAAAATATCACCGTTACTTTCACGATTTAGTTCATCTTCAATACTTCGCTCAGTAGTGAAAGAAATGGTCAGATTTGGATTCTCGTAGTTTTTCACAAAATTAATAAACCTAAAGAGTGAGCAAATTTTATATTTTTAGTTAAAACTTAGTGACAACTAAGTGAGAAAGTTCTTCCCAACTTCTATGACACAAAAATCACGTTTACTTAACCTGTGTCCACATTAGGATTTTCTACACTGGAGATGAGAAGGTGAGACACCCCCAGAGTACAAAACTCCAGACATGCTGAAGTTTCTACTACTTGAATCAAGTTTAGAACAAGTTTAAAAGTTGGTCCACAGGTTTGGCTTTGGCAGCACATATACTAAAACTGGAATGAACCAGAAAAGATCAGCATGGCCCCTGAGCAAAGCTGACATGCAAATTCATGAAGTGTTCCATTAAAAAATAAAAAAGGTGGTTCATGGTCTCTTTTTTATTAAAAAAGATCTCTACACAAAGTATATTATGATACAGACATATGCTCATGGAACAAACTTTTAAAAGCTGATTTACATATTCAATGCAATCACTATGAGCCCCAGCTGATAAGCTGTTTCTAAAATTCACATGGAATTGCAAAGTGCCCAGCAGAGCCAAACCCTTCTTTTTCTAAGAAGGACAAAGGAGGAGGACACACACTTCTCGATTTCACACTTTTCTACAAAACAACAGTAGTCAAGACAGTGTGGTGACAGCACAAGGACAGACATAAACATCAAAGATCAGAGGAATACAACTAAGAGTCTAGAAATAAACCAGGTGTCTGTGGTCACCTAATTTTTGACAAGATGGCAAGACTATCCAATGAGAGAAAGAATAATCTTTTCAACAAACAGTCTGGGATGACTGGATAGGTAAAAAAGAATAAAATTAGACTCTTTCCTGATGTGACATAAAAAAAAATTAACTTGAATGGATGAAAGACCTAACGGTGAGAGCTAAAAATATAAAACTCTAGGGGCTTGGGTGGCTCAGTCTGTTAAGCATCCAACTTTGGCTCAGGTCATGATCTCACAGTCTGTGGGTTCGAGCCCCACATCGGGCTCTGTGCTGACTGCTCAGAGACTGGAGCCTGCTTCAGATTCTATGCCTCCCTCTCTCTCTGCCTGTCTCCGGCTTGTGCTGTCTCTCTATCTCAAAAATAAATAAACAAACAAACAAACCAGGTCTAAATCTCCATGTCCTTGGATTGGGCAATGGTTTCTCAGATAGGACACTGAGAGTATGAGCAACAAAAAAGTAGAAAAACTAGACTTCAAAACTAAACATCTGTGCTTCAGCAGACACCATCAAGAAAACAAAACAAACAAAACAAGCCAAAGAATGGGAGCAAACACCTGGAAACCATATAGCTGATAGCGGGCTTGTAGAATACATAAGAATTCTTACAATTTAACAATAAAGATAAAAATAATCCAGTTAAAAATGGGCAAATGACAGGAATAGACATTTCTTGAAGGAAGCTATACAAATGGCCAATAAGCACCAAAAAAGATGCTTGAAATCATTAGCCTTCAGGGAAATGCAAATCAAAACTGCAATGAGATACCACTTCAAACCCACGAAGACGGCTAGAATCAAAAGGTCAGGTAAGTGTTGGTGAGGACGTGGGGAAGTCAGAACTCACACTGCTGGTGGAATGTAAAATGGTGCAGCCACCATGGAAGGCAGTCTGGCAGTTCTTCAAAGAGCCACCATATGACCCAGCAATTCTACTCCGGGGTGTATATCCAAGAGAAATGAAAACACAGAAGCTCACACGAAACTTGTATATGGATGTCTACAGCAGCATTATGCCTAATGGCCAAAAAGGTGGGAACCACCCAAATGTGCATCAAATGATAAATGGATACAAATGTGGATTATCCACAGGATGAAAGAGTATGCAGCCATAAGAAGGAACGAGGTACTGATCCATGTTATCACTTGGAATGAACCTTAGAAACACACGAAGTGCCAGAAGCCAGACACAGAAGTCCAGGTATATGCTTCGTTCATATAAAAATCCAGAATACAGAATGTATGGAGACAGAAATTAGACTAGTGTTTGCACAGGGCTGGGAGGTGGGAGGCTGGGGATGGGGGTGGGGGTGATAGCTAAAGGAGATGGGGGTTTCTCTTTGAGATTAAAAACAATTTCTAAAATTCGCTGTGGTGACAGTTGCAGGTATTTGTGATTACACTAAAAGCTCCCGAATTACACACTTTAAATGGGTGAAATCTATGGCATAGGATTTATATTCCAACAAAGTTGAAAAAAAAAAAAAAGCACTGAAAGGTAGAAAGAGTCAAAAGCCCGTTCTCTGTTCCTATTCTCTAGGGATTACAAACACAGTCGACAATTTCCAGGCCCCCTGCTTCATAGAGTTTCTAGGGAAGGACAGCGTGGATAGCATATGTCTGCCTAACCATGTTGATTGCAGCTTTTGTGTCCTGCAACTAGAACCATTTATTTACCTATCTTTAATGACTGCATGATTTCCCACTGTGCGTGTCCCCCATTAAACGTACATCCAGCTTGCTCCTGGTGTTCGCTAGGAGACAGGGGTGCAGGAAACATTTCTGCATATATACTTTTGCATTCCTGTACAGGGATACTGATTCAAACAAAGTTTATAGATACACCGATTTTTTTCTTCTTAACATCATTAGTACCAAATGAAAAAAATGACATAATTTAGAGCCGACATTGGTTATAACTGAGCTGACTGTGGTTCACGTGCATTTTGTTAGCGCCCAGCTTCCCACATGACAAAGACAGCAACTCACTCTTTTTCCCAGGCCTGGGCCCTCTGGAGCTTCTCTGTATCATTATAGTAATTATTGACAGGAAAGGTAATCACAAGGGCTGTGGCATTATTGTAGTTTTGATCTGGAAAGGAAAAACGTGACATTAAGAAGATAAGACGCGTGCAGGAGATTAGACAGACACGAGAGAAAATCACGACAGCTGGGTGACTGATTTCTCACAGGGGCTGTAGACTGTGCTCTAAAAACAAATCACAAGTTCACTGACATTGTGTCTACAGAGCTCAGTTAATGAATAAAAAGGACGCTGTATCTGGTGTAGACAGTTTCACGCAGGAAGGTAACTTCTTTAACTAAATAGCACGTGCGTGGTTAAAATTTCAAGCAGAGCAGAAAGGTGTTCTATGTCTCTTCTTCCTTAGTCCTCAGCTCTCCTCCCCACACCGTGGCCATCTGACCTATTTCCCAGAGACGCTCCATGCACGCACAGGCACACTCCAGGCACGCACAGGCACACCTGCATTCTTCCCTTTCCTTCGTATCTGCACAAACAGCGACACGCTGTTCTGCACGCTACATTTTTAATTTGTATCTTGGAGATGGCTCCAGTTTAGGACATTAAAGAGCTTCCTTATTCTTTTTTCTACTGATCGTATTTTCTAGTATAACTTAACCAACCTCCAATTGATGGACATTTTTGCCAATTTTTAAAATTATAAACAAAAATACTACACAGAATAGTCTGATATTTTTCATGTGTAACATACATATTTGCAGAGTCAATTCTTACAAGTACACACTGAATGAAAAAGTTTGTGCAATTCTAATTTTGATAAATTCCCCCAAAATGCCCTCCAAAGAGGCTATCCTATTTTTCCATTTCTCCTGTTTTTCCATTTATTTAACAAAATATTTACTGACCCTGCGTTATGCCAGGCATCATTTTAGATACTGTGGATATATACCAGTGAATGAGAGAGGAAAACCCTGCCTTCTTGGAGCTTACATTCTATTCTAGGAGCCATATACACTTCCAGTGACACTGGGGTCTCCCGTACCCTGCGTTCACCCACACGTGGGTTTTATCAAACTCTTAATGTCTTTGCCCCTATATTAGGGTAAAAGATTGAAGTGAGATGTATTTCACTACACAGGAGTGAGGTGAGCATTTTCCCCATATAATTAACAGCCATTTGTATTTCTTTTGTTAACTTTCATATGGCTTTGCCCACTTTTCTTTAGTTAACCTTTTCTTTTTTTCACAAGAGCCCTTCCCTTCATATATATATAATTTTTTTTTAGGTTTATTTATTTTTGAGAGAAACGGATCACAAGCAGGGGAGGGGTAGAGAGAGAGAGGGAGACACAGAATCCGAAGCAGGCTCCAGGCTCCGAGCTGTCAGAGCAGAGCCCGACGCGGGGCTCGAACTCACAAACTGTGAGATCATGACCTCAGCCAAAATCAGACGCTTAACTGACTGAGGTGCCCCCTTGAGCCCTTCATATATTAAGGACACACTGTCTGTTATGTATACTGATTTTTCCCCATCTGGCTTATTGCTTTCTTTCTTTTTCTTTTTAACTATGATGTCTGTTTTCCACATAGGAATTAAAAAAAAAAAAAGTGCTGATGTGCATCTGGCAACGGAAGAAAAACACCTTTTCTTTTTAATGTTTGTTTATTTACCAAGGGAGGGAGATGGGCAGAAAGAGAGGGAGAGAGAGAATCTCAGGTAGGCTCTGCGCTGTCTGCTCAGGGGGGCTCGATCTCACTAACCGTGAGACTGTCTCCTGAGCTGAAATCAGGAGTCAGACGCTTAACTGACTGAGCCACCCAGGTGCCCCATAATTTTAAATTCTTATGTAATCAAATTCATTAATGTTTCCTTTTGTGGCTTCTGGGTTTTGTGTCTTGCTTAGAAATGCCTTCTCCATTTAAAAATTACTTAAAAAAATTCTTCCTATATCTTCTTCTAGATCATTAATAAGTTTTACTTCTTATATTTCTTAAATTTTCTTATATTTAGTAAGTTTCACTTCTTATATACTTGAAGTTTATTTGGATAGAAGGAATAAGGTAAGAGATCAAATTTAATTTTGACAGCTGTGGCTTGCCAGTTGGGGACACTATTTTCCCCCCACTACTTAGAAATGCCATTTTATGAGGTGAGGAAAATTTAAATACAGATACAACCTCTCCCTTCCCACCGGCAAGAACAACATCTATTTGGCCTCTTCCGTGGGCTGGAGAAAAACCTGCTGAACTGCCTATTTTGACTTCAGACGCCAAAGGTGTCACCTGAATCAGTGCCCCATCATACCTGGTACAGTCTGTTCCATGGCGCCACCAGAACCAGCAATGAGCAAACCAACTGCCCTCCCCCACAAGAGTGTCTCAATCCTCAACCAACTGGTTTAGGAGGAAGAACCAGATCACCTTTGTTTCTTTTTCCCCACGTCTCACATATTCTCTCTCTTCCATTACAGACATTCTTAACCTGAGATCCATGGACTCCCCGAGGGTTCTGTGGAGGAGCTTCAAGGGTTCCACGAACGCCTTGACGCTGAACAATGGATGACACGGATGTGCACAGCTGCACGAATGTGGGGAAGGGTCTCCAGCTTTTGACAGCTTCCCACACTGGGACCTTAAGAAAGCTAACACCATCCACTTCTTTTAGATCCAGAACAAAAGCCAAAGCCAAAGCCCAAAGAGAGAATGTACTTGAAATTTAAGAGGTAGGGAATTAATAAGACTGCTTGATTTATGAAATCTTCATAATCAGCACTTGACTGCTAGTGACAGAACCAAGACTACTTCATCTAATGGGAAAAGAAGAAGCTTCTCTTACTTACCATCATAGCCTCCCAACACAAGCCACGGGAACACTGGCCCACCGAACGTACCCAGGCAAGGGTCATGGAGCAAACTGGTATCGTTCAGAGAGGCAGGAGCCCTGAGAAGAAGTGTAGAAAACACCTCCCAGTTACAACAAGCCTTAAGACATCACAGAGACCTAAACATTTGCAGACAAACAGTTAAAGAGGCCGACTATATCCTAAGCATGATGTGGGCTCTGTGGCTCCACAGGTGAGTAATGTGGTTCAGTACTTGCCTTTGGGAGCTCAGAAACGCTGAGTGAGAGGCACGCAAATACAGCATGACGTGGTCGTTAGCGCACAGGCATGGTGCACCCGGGACAGGATGTCACGCGGTGCGTGGAGCACAGAGGAGGGAGCACTAATACACAGAGGAAACTGCCACCGCAAGAGGGAGAGCAGCAGGACGGCAGTGTGAGGAGCCACACCGAGTCCTGTCGAGAGCACGGGGCACCCACAGAGGGGAGGACGTCAGAGGGAAGGGATAGGGCTGGAAAGAGGGAGGGACAGGCAATGAAAGAAAGGGTGTCATGAGCTGTTTTACAAAGAGGACTCAGGCGGCAAAGCAGAAGAAGATCTGGACGTGGGAAAGAAAGGGGAGAAAGAGCCCGCAGACAGTCGGGAGGTCTGTGCAAGGGCCCAGACGAGGCCAGTGCAGTGACGACAGCGAGCGGAGGAACCAGAGTTTCAGGACACATTCTAAGCCAGGACTCTGCTGGGCACGTGTGCAGGGTCTCACGTAGAACCCGAACCATGGCCCTTCGTAGCCCATGGCTGATGGGCTCAGGCCCTGAGGGGTCGGATCACCCACTTGGGGCAAACAGGCTGCAGGGACACAGCCAGAGGCCAAGCCCCGTCGACCCGCACATTGGACTTGAGAGCTCATCCAGAAGGTTAAAATCCACAAGAATTATGCAAGGTGGGCAAGGATGGGGAAGGATGCAGAGATACAGCCTCAAGCCGACAAAGGTGCCATTACAAGACACAGGGGCTCCGGGGACAGGAGATCTGTGCTTGGTTCTGGGGGTACTGGGTGTGCCGCTCCTGCAGGACCTCCAGGGCAAAGGCCGCACAGAGCCGGAGGGTGAGGTGGGAGGTGAGAGCGGGAGACACAGAAGGGCAACCACGCAGCACACAGAGCCACACATAGGCACGAAGTGGCCCAGGCAGCGCTTCTGCGCCGCTATGAACCACACCCTGCCTCGGACAGAACGCAGGTCTCATGCATCTCCCTCACTATCAAAATTGTGTTGACTTCCATTTTGTAAGACCGGAAGTAAACAGCTTTTTCCTTTAAATATAAAAATTGAATATATATATTTTTTCAGTTGTGAAACTGCCCACAGCTGCCCTGTACCATCCACCCTGTGGAGGATGCTGGGTTAGGGGATATGGGCGTGCCCTTACTGTTTTATGGCGGGGGAGCTCAGATTTTCAGAGGCGAGCTCCTTGAAACAGAGCAAACCAGGCTCACCTGGCTCAAGAGTCACACCCCAGTCGTCAAAATAAAACCAGACCAGATGTCACAGTAGCTGGCTCCTGAGATGTGCTTAGCTGACAGCACACTCAAAGTGACAAGGAATAATTTCTCTGTCCCCGTAGTGACAAAACAGCCACGGTGGCTGTCTGGCTGAACAACGGTCTCCAGGCTGGCTCAGCACCTGCAGGGACCAGCAGGCCCACCAGCGCAGGCTGCTCTCCCTGCTAGGGGACCAGGGCTCCAGGCCACCTCACAGGTCACCGAACACAGATGCTTTGTGACTAGTGCACGTGACAAACGCTGCCCACCCCACTAGACGTGCCTCCTCAGTGCCCTCCAATCTGAACCGCACCCCAATGCTGCCCTCACTTCTCAAGGGGACGCTGCATTTTTAAAAACAACTAGACATCATGGTAGAAGTTTATATTTGCAAGACAAGAAAAAGCACTAGAGGCTTCTATTCTTGTACTGTGAGATCAGTGGCCGTGTAGCAGATGCAATCATGTGTTGGCAAATCAGGCATGAGTTAAAAGCCACACTCCCTGATTATACACCATGAATGTTCCATGAGCGCTCCCGCTCCAGGGCCTTTGTGCTTCCTGCCTACTTGGAACACCTTTCCCTCCGATATTCACAGGCTCCCTCCTTTCCTTTCTGTCGGTGCAGGTCTCCACTCCACCTAGAGCAGCACAGCCCCACTGCCCCCATCTCCTTGTCTGGCTCAACTTCTCCAGAGCTCTCCTCTCCACCTGGCATCAGGGCGGGTATCTATTTATTCACTGTCTGTCTCCCTCCATCAGAGCTCGCGCTTCGCAGGGCAGGTGCCACTGCGTGCTCACTGCTAGGTCTCCGGCACCTACAACATGTGCGACAACAGCAAGTGCTCGGGTGCTGGTGGGCCGAACGATGACCGTCTCCCGCCACGTACCGTACACAGTACAGCAAGTGGGTGTGGTAATCTGCATACACAAAGAAGTCGTCTCCTATTTTATGGTCCAGCATGGAATGGCTGTTCTGGAAGTAATTTAACACGCTCAGAATGGTGCAGTTCTTGTTATAGGGTGAGAGGGGGGCCACGCAGATGTCCTGAAGTGTCACAGTCTCATTGTTATAAGATGCAGTGATATTTTCGATGGCGGTTTGTAAGTCAAGAACCTGAAAGAAGATTTTAAAAGTAAACAAACCCAGAAACACATCGATTTCTCTCAGATTGTGACTAATTGTTACTGCCCTGACAGGTGAGAAGATAAAAAGTATTTACGAAGGGGTGCCTGGGTGGCTCAGTCGGTTAAGTCTCTGACTTTGGCTCAGGTCATGGTCTGGTGGTTCATGGATTCAAGCCTCACGCTGGGCTCTATGCTGACAGCTCAGAGCCTGGAGCCTGCTTCGGATTCTGTGTCTCCCTCTCTCTCCACCCCTCTCCCACTCATGCTCTGTCATTTCTCAAAAATAAACATTAAAAAAAATTTTTTTTATGTATTTGCGGAAAAACCTTCCCCACACAAGGGAGAGGACTAAGACATGCTATGGTAAAACATCTGATGACAGCAAAGGCCCACTCTTAAGAGACAGCAAGCTGGGATGGAGACCCTCCTGAAAGGTGTCCAGAGAGACAGGGAGGGGACCCCAACATCAGGACTGATCTCAAGGCAGGATATGAGCACATCTCCCATTCTACCCTTCTGCAGCAATAACAACAGGGCCACAGAGGGGAGACTGGGGCAATTTGCCTGGTTCTCTCGACACCCCCTCTTACTAACAAAATGCCACCTACTGCCTTGTGCTGCACTAGGATTATTTATGTATATCCCTGTATTTCCCAACAGAGAATACGTTCCTGGAGGTAAATGACCCCGTTGTGCATTTTTGCAACAAGCTGAGAAAAAGCAACACAGTCACTCGGTGGAGAAAAGATTCTGTTCAAGTCCTGAGACCATTCTGATGTTTTTCAAGATACCAGACTTTCTGTAGGCAAGAGCAATATTTAAAGGAAAAAAATCATGTGATCGAGCAACCATTCATTAAAAAAATAAGTGGGATGCCATTTATTCATAGATAGAGTTCTCCAGGTCAAATGTGACAAGGGAGATTGGGAAGGTTTAAAGGCCTCTGTAAGAGAGTGGGATGGATCTCTTTCCAAATGCCACCTGCTACCAAATGCAGGCTGGGGCCCACCTTCAGGAAATGATAAATTCATTCCTGCAGGGGGACTAGCAGCAGCTCCTGCCTAGGCCCCCAGCACAGCGCTAGAGAGGCTTCATTCCTTTGGGTCATGGCACATTACTTTTCAATTGCCAAGGGAAAAATTTAATAAGTTCCTAAGGTAAAATATAAATACACTCTGCTTTGATAGAGAAACGCTCCTCTCAATTTCAATAAAGAAGCAAGGCCTGCTACATGAAGGAAACACAAAAGCAGTCTACAGTCAATTTTTCAGGAAGTTCAACATCCACCATTCACTTTCCTGAATAGTAAATGAAAAGCATCTTTACCTTTTTACTGTTAAGATTTTCAAGATACAGCGCCACATTCAGCCCCAAGCCCACATCAAGTAGAACCGGTCAATATGTCAAAGCAAGCAAACAAACCACCTGGCTCCCCAGAATGGATTTCTGCTAAGAGCACGTTACCTGGTGCAAGATCTCGATGTCAAGCGGAGGTCCGAAGGGCACGTCGGATCCCGAGGGGTATGGCTCGTAAGTGTGTGCGCTGGTGTGGGGGGCCTGGATGATGAGCTGCTCCGTGCGGAAGAAAGGCCCAAAGTGTGTGTCAAAGTACTCTTTCTCCAGGCGTGCCTGGCTGCTGGGGGCTGACCACAGGTCCACCGGATTGGTCGTGACCCGCACAAACACCAGGCCTGAAGAACAGGCGGCAATGAAGGCCAGGGAGAAGAAGATGATACAGCCCGGGTTCCGGACACAGAAGGAGCCCCACTGTGAGAAGAGCCGCCTCAGACAGCCCTCAAATGCCGCACCAAGCGCGTCGCAGCAGGATGCCTCCCCTGGAAGAGCGGGAGAGGAAGGGAGGGTGGAGGTTAAGAGCCAAGCCATTCCTGTAAGTTGGAACAGGCAAAGCGTTAGCTACTTCCACAGGGGCTGGGAATAGTGGCCACATCAGGGATGGCACGAGATCTGGCCCCCGCCATCTCCTGCCCCCAGCACCTATCTGCTCAGGAAGCCACCTTCCTTGCCTGCCCACGGTGAAGGTGCCTGCCATCCCACCCCACAGAGGAACGATGCTCACACACAAGAAAAGTCCCCTGAGCACTCTGTCCGAGGCACACCCCATCCACCTTTGTGGCTATGCCTGCCCCTCCACAGTTCTTACCCAGTCCCTAATTATCCTGTCCCAGAACAGCGCATGAACATTTGCTGAGGAAACATGCACTCATGCAAATGTAATCCTAACCATTTGAGTACAAATGTGCCTACCTTTGTCATTGGCATTTACAGAGAAAGCTATGTTGCTATCAATGGGGGTGTACTCGGAGACAAAATAGCGTTTTCTGAAAAACAAAAGCACGTAGACAGTATTAGTGGATCTTCGACATAAGGAGGCCGTTCCCCTGACAGTCCCGTAGGCCCATCAAAAGCTCACTGCTTCACCCTAGTTCCTCCTGGCCTAATTGCTGCCTTCCTCCCCCCAGGTTCCCTTGCTCTAGGTCCTCCTGCTCACCAGTCTCAGGAGAAAATCTAATACGGTATTAAAAACAAATTGATAAAGGATAATTTCACCTTGTGGCCTTCATTTAGGTTTAAAACTTCAGGTCCTTTAAAAACACAGCAAACACTGAGGCGCCTGGGTGGCTCAGTCAGTTAAGTGTCTGACTTTGACTCAGGTCATGATCTTGGAGTCCGTGGGTTCGGGCCCCCAGGTGGGCTCTGTGCTGACAGCTCAGAGCCTGGAGCCTGCTTCAGATTCTGTGTCTCCCTCTCTCTCTGCCCCTCCCCTATTCATGCTCTGTCTCTCTCAGTGAACACTGCCGTGCAGCAGCCATGAGCACACCTAGCGCCTGGAACATCTCTCTAACATCAGACTCCAATACAAGGAGCCAGGGCTCCTCGCAGAAGAGGTGGGTTCCAGGGGTGGTGCAGGGAACATACAAGATGAGCCTGGAGCATTTTGTGATTCCAGGAAATGAGAACAGGCTTGAGAAAGGTGAGGGCACGTTAAAAAACAAAAACAAAAAAGCCAGAGGAGAGGAGTCAATCAGAAGGTCCTCCCAATGCTCTAAACTGTAAAGATCTGAGCAACAAAACAATGACAGTATTGGACTGGGCTCACAAAACTTCAAAAAAAGGCCCATGATGTAAATATAATTGAATAAATAAGTAGAGCAGGAAGGATAACAGTCAATACAGAATGAGTGTTATTAGTAAATGCGGAAGAAATGAAAGGAACCATAAAATCACCAAATCACCACTGGGCAAACACCACAGTAGTAACTGCTGTAGACAAGATCCACCAATGGAGGCTAAAATCAGTGGCTGACAGCTGGAGGAGAAACAAAGCCTTAGCAGAGTTTTGACCTATCTCTCCTAAGATACTTATCAACTCCAAAGGGAGAAACAATAACTTTACAGTAGAGAAACACAGCAGTCACGTCCTTCACCAGGTGATCAAGGTTAACATCACCAGGGAAGAGACATGCTGAGATCAGGTATTAGCGATCTGTATGATACACTGAGAAGGACACATCGATTCTGTGATCTTCTGGTCAAAAACACATAACCTCAATCTAATCAGGAGAAAATATCAGATAAAGCCAAAGGGAGGGACATTCTACAAAATAACTGGCCAGTATTTTGTATCAAATACATGTATTTGATACATGTATCAAAAGTGTCAAGGCCATAAAAGAAATAGAAAAGACCGAGGACCTGTCACAGACTGGGAGAGTGGTAAACAAAAAGTGAGCGTGGAGAGGGGTCCAAAAATAGAACAAGGGTGTCAGAGGAAAAGGTGGTGGTATCTGAATAAAGTTTGTGGCTTAGCTTATCATACCACACCATTATTTTCGTGGTTTTGATCATTACACAGTATGGCTGACGTAAGTTGTAACATTAGGGGAAGCTGAATAAAGGATACATAGGAACTTTTATTATTTTTGTACCTTCCTGGTAAGTCTGACGTTATTTCAAAATAACAAGTTAAAGAAAACATACTTCGTATCAAGGTGCGAATATATAAAAGGATTATAAGCACTGTATTTAATTAGATTTGACTCAGATTCCGCTCCTCTCACTTTCTGTTAAAGAATGGGTGGTTAATGCACTCATGATTTTGAACAAATCAATGAAACCAACTTCATGATCTAACCAGGCCTCTGATTGTTTACTAGTTGCAAGCCAAAAGCAATTCATGGAGAGTGGGATTCACATGATATTTATTTCCTGGTTCCATTAAGCTGGAGGTATCACTTGAATAATCTTGCTTTTCTCACCCTGGGGAACAAACAAAACGGCTTACCTGTAGCACCACAGAGCAAAAAATGCACCAAAAAACATAAGCAGAAACGCCATGTAGGTGGTCCACATGATGACGTACATGGCGTCCAGGCCCAAGATTCTCCAGGGCACAGGAGGGGGCGGGGGCTGGGGCTTGGGACCACAAACAATGGAGCAGTCCTGGCAGCTGCACGGCCCCGTGACCTCGTCCACAGACTCATTACAGCCCTTGGTGGCATTGTTCATGGGCTCCATCCCATGGACTGGAAGATCTGCATGGAGAATGGGGCTGAGTGAATATCTCAATAAAAAAAATTACAAAGCTTATATTAAATTATATTTAAACCTAGTGATAAGTACACTGACATACAGAACATGACCATAAGAGTAAAAAGGACTGGAGGTTTCTGGCTGATCAAATGATGTTTTGCTGCTTAGTCCTGTAAAGTTTTAAGTTACTTCAAATACCTTTGGGCACAAGGTTTGTTGCTGAGATCCTGAGTGCCCCACATTCCAAGGGAAATCTCCACTGACAGCGAGTCTAACATTATTCCAGAGCTCCTAAAAAGGCCTTTGTAATGCTTTGGTCTTTTTTTAAAAAAGAAAAGAAACAAGAAAAACCCAGGCTCATTTTTTCAATGAGGCAGCAAGGCCGGAAAGCAATGGCAATTCCTTCTCCTCTATCCTTGCTGCCGGCCAGGCCAGCCCCCTAGATTAACCAGGGCCAGGGGAAATGTTTTAGTTACCTCTCACCGGAGGGAGAGTCCAGGAACCAGTTATCTGAATTTCCTATTGCAATTAAGGTTCCTGGGCTTTAAAACTACTTCATAAATACGCAGAACTTGGGAGTCTACCTGAAAAAATGGGTGTGATGGTGAAAGGCGCCTGGCCGTTGTCCTTATTGAACATGTACTCAATCCAGTTGGTGGCATTGCAGGCTTTGGCGTCTTTCCCACACAGCAGTCCCAGGGCTTTGTCATTACTGGAGGGGGCCTCCACGTCCCGGCAGGCATTGTACATGGCTGGCAGAGGAAGAAGGCAAAAGCACTCAACACCATGCAGAGACGATCTTACAAAAGGCCCCTCAAATGCAAACTCAGCCCATATACACTGCAATCCGAAGCCATTGGCTGGTAGGCGGGACAGTACACACTAAGGGCAGGAGTGGAGACTTATCGCCCTGCAAGTAACATGCTGGGCTAGATTCCAAGTAACTAAACATAAAAAGCACACAAGAAAGGCATACATCACCCCACGTAGCTCACAGGAGCTGGGAAAAGTATTACCACCACCGCAGAGAAGAATGGACTAAGGCTGAGGAAGGAGAAGTAAGAACCTTAGTGTCTCTTCACTCAATGAAGCTGGTTCCAGAAATGTGGGGCAGGAAACTATACAGCTGAAAAGTTTGGAACTTAGAGGGGAAAACTGTTTCAGAGGAGAGGTCACATGTGAAAGAACCTAATACTACTCGCTCTCTTGGCTTTATTTTAGTACACATAAAGACAACACACAAAATAAGGATAATGTCAGTGACGTTTTTGCACATAAAGAAGTAGTAGTAATGGGTCCTATATTAACATTCATTAACCAGTCCCTACTGTAGAGGCCGCTTTCAGGCAAACAGGCTTGAGCAACAGCAGAAAAGGCCCATTGGCTGACGCACCTCAAAATATCCATAGGCCCTAACAGACCAATGGGCTACTTACAGCTAAGCACGGTTACCAAAAAACGGAGAATTCCAGGGGCACATGGTGGCTCGGTCAGTTAAGCTTCCAACTCTTGGTTTTGGCTCAGGTCATGATCTCAGGGTTTCGTTTGTGAGTTCGAGCCCCAAATCAGGCTCCACGTTGACAGCACAGAGCGTGTTTGGGAATTCTCTCTCTCCCCCTCTCTCTCTTCCCCTCCCCTGCTCATGCTCGTTCTCTCTCTCTCTCTCTCTCAAAATAAATAAACTGCAATAAAAGGGAGAATTCCATACATCGCTATACCTCCTTCTCTTCCCCCTTTGAGAACAGCCTCAACTACCTTGTTGCAGGCAGCTTCTCTGTCCTGCCCACCGCTCCCTTGTGGTATATGCCACAAACTTCTTTTGCCTTTGTTCTCCCTCAGGTGAATTCTCTCACCTTCCCAGCACAGCTGCCAGCCTATCATCACCCTACATTGGGGGGCCCCCATCCAAAGGAGAGACACTTTATTTAGATACCACACCTACTTGTTAGAAACTTCCTAGGATCTTCTTTCCTAAACTTTAAGGAGACACTGATAAATTCGCTATGTTTAACCCTCACTCTTGAAAAGAAGTTCAGATAAAATGACTTCTTTAGAACTATGATTATTCTATTGCCTTCTGGCCTCTATCACTGCTGGTAAGAAAATCTCCAACTGGTATTCTTTTGAAATGATTTGAATATTTTTTCTACTTCTTTTTAAGACACTTGTCTGGAGTTTTATAGTTTTTCTATGCTATAGAATTTAATTACATACCATACAATTTCAACTATTTGAAGTTCCAATTTAATGAATTTTAGCCTATTCTCAGATATGTGCAACCATCACCACAATTTTAGAACATTTTCATCACCTTGAAGAAACTCTGTACTCTTTAGCTAATACTCCCTCATCTCCCCCCACCTCCCGCCCTAAGCAACCATTAATCTATTTCTGTCTCTATAGTACATTTGCCTACTTTGGACATTTCATATAAATGGAATCATATAATACGTAGTCTTTTGTGGCTGGCTTCTTCCACTTAACATGAGGTTTTCAATGTCCACCCACACTGCAGCATGTATCTAGTACTTCATTCCTTTTTATGGTGGCATAACATTCTGCCCTACGAATATACCACGTTTGTTTATCTATAGATCAGCTGATGGATACCTGGATTGTTTCTACCTTTTGGCTTTAAGAACAATGCTCCTATAAATATTCGGGTACAGTTTTTGTGTGCACATATGTTTCACATATGTTTTTACTTCTCCTGTGAGTAGAATGACTGTGTCATATGGCAACCCTAAGCTTAATTGTTTCAGGGACTGCCAGACCGTTTTTTCCAAAGTGACTGCATCTTTTTACATTCCGACCAGCAGTGTATGAGGGCTCTAATTTCTCCACATCCTCCTGACACTTGTTATCTGACTTTTGCTTCTAGCTGTCCTAATGGGTGTGAAGTGGTATCCCACTGTGGTTTTGATTTGCATTTCCCTGATGACTAACAATTTTGAGTATCTTTTCATGTGCTTATTGGCCATTTGTATAATGTCCTTGGAGACATGTCTGTTCAGATCATTTGCCCATTTTAAATTGGGTTATCTACTTATTATTTATTGAGTCGTGAGAGTTCTTTATATATTCTAGATACAAGATTTTTAATGATTAAATAATTTGTAAATGTTGTCTTTTCTTGATGGTGTCCTTTGAAGCACAAAACTCTATTTTGATCATGTCCCAACATATCTATGTTTTTCTTTTGTTGCTCATGTTTTTGGTGTCATACCTAAGAATCTATTGTCAAATCTGAAGTCATGAAGATTTATTCCTATGTTTTCTTCTAAGCATTTTCTAGTTTTGGCTCTTACATTTAGGTTTTTGATCCATTTTAGTTTTTGTCTATGGTGTGAGGTAGGTTTTAACTTCATCCTTTTCCATGTGGCTATTGTTTTCCCAGCACCATTTGTTGAAAAGACTGATATTTCCCCATTGAATGGACTTGGCACCCTTGTCAAAAATCAGATAACCACATATATATAGGTCTAAGTTATACCTCACTGTTCTATACGTTTATCTTTATTCCAGTGCCATACTATCTTAATTTTCACTGGCTGGTAGTAAATTTTGAAATTAGGAAGTATGCGTCCTCCTATTTTGTTCTTCTTTTTCAGGACTGTCTTAGCTATTGTGGGTCCCTTGAAATTACATGAATTTTAGAATCAGCCTATCAATTTCTACAAAGAAGTGAGTTGGGATTCTGACAGGGATTGCACTGAATCTATACATCAATTTGGGAAGTAGTCATCTTAACATTTTTAAGTTTTCTGATCCATCAACATGGAATATATTTCCATTTACTAAGATCCTTTCTTTTAGTAACGTTTTACAGTTTTTAGAGTGTAAGTTTTACACTTCTTGTTAAATCCTAGGTATTTTATTCTTTTTGATACTATTGTAAATGGAATTTTCTTAATTTCACTTCCAGACTGTCCATTGCAAATGAAAACATACAATTGATTTTTGTGTATTTTCTTTCTAATTTACCTGGCTTCAGGATTCATTTTCTGCCCCTACGTCTAAGGATTTACCTCTCATCCAATCTGGAAAACCCGTGGCCATTATCCTTTTGCTTATTGTTTCTCCCCAACTTTCTCTTTTCCTTCTCTGGAGCTCCTCACATTATCCCACGTGTCACTTCCTTAATGATTCCAGATTGTTATAACTCTACACTGTTTTCTAGGTAATTCTCTCATTATCTTCCAGCTCACTATTTGGTTTTCAGGTTTTTATTTTATTAAATATATAAGCATACAGAAAATACAGAAAATAATACAATACTCATGTATTTAGCACTTAGCTATATCAATCTTATTTTACATATGCCTCAACATTAAAAAAAAAAAAACCCAAAATGCTATAGATACAGTTGAAGTCCCCTGAATACTCTTACCTATGAATACATTCCCTTGCTTAAGGTAAAACCACAACCTGAATTTGATGTTTATCTTTCCCATACATATTTGTGTACTTTCACAATACACTGTATACACAGATATGTAGTACTGTTTAATATAAACAACATACTACATATATCCTGTAACATTTTCAACTTTTTAAGCAAATCAAGTGAGTGCTATAACTAATTGATACATTTTAACAGTTTTAAATATTCCATTATAGACGATGACTATGCTCCAAATACATTTATCCATTTTCCTCTTAATTAGCATTTAGTGCCTCCATTTATTTATTTTACTTATTTATTTATTAATGGACTTTTTATTTAAAAAAATGTTTGTAATGTTCATTTCTGATAGAGACCAAGTGCAAGCAGGGGATGGGCAGAGAGAGAGGGAGACACAGAATCCAAAGCAGGCTCCGGGCTCTGAGCTGTCAGCACAGAGCCTGACGCGGAACTCGAACTTGTGAACTGCGAGATCATGACCTGAGCTCAAGTTGGACGCCCAACTGACTGAGCCACCCAGGCGCCCCTGTTAATGGCCTTTTTAAAGAGGAGTTTTAGGTTCACAGTAAAATTGGGCAGATGGTACAGAGAATTCCCACATACCCCCTGCCTCAACACAAGATCTTGCTACTATCAACAGCACCAGAGTATACATTTGTTACAACTGATGAACCTACAATGACACATCATTGTCATTCAAAGCCCACAGTTTATTTCAGGGTTCACACTAGGTGTTGTATATTCTATGAGTTTTGTCAAATGTATAATGACTCATACCCACTATTATAGTATTAAACAATAGTCTCCCTGCTGTTAACATCCGCTGTGCTCCTCCTACTCACCCTTTCTTCCCCTAGTCCCTAGCAACCACTGATCTTTTTACTATCTTCCATCGTTTTGCCTCTTACAGAATATAATAAAGCTGGAATCATACAGTATGTAGGTTTTCCAGACTCACTTCTTTCACTTAATAATATAGATTTAAGGTTCCTCCATGTCATTTCACGGCTTGATGGCTCATTTCTTTTTAGTGCTGAAGGATATTCCATTGTCTGGGTGTACCCCAGTTTATCTGTTTACCTACTGAAGGACATCTTGGTGTGAATTATGAATAATGCTGCTATAAACAGGCTGTGCAAGGGTTATTATGTGGACATATGTTTTCAACTCTTTGGGGTAAATGCCATAAACCATGGTTGCTGCAACATATGGTAAGAGTATTTTTCGTTTTCTAAGAAATTGTCAAACTATCTTCCAATGTGGCTGTACCATTTCGCATTCCCAGCAGAAACGAATGGGAGTTTCTGTGGCTCCACACCCTCACCAGCATTTGGTGGTGTTCTGGATTTTGGCCATTCTAACAGATGCATGGTGGTATTTCACTGTTGTTTTAATTTGGAATTCCCTAATAACATACAATGTTGAGCATCTTTTCATTTGTTTATTTGCCATCCACGTATCTTCTTTGGTAAGGTGTCTGACCAGGATTTTTGTCCATTTTCCAATCAGGTCGTTCACTTTCTTATTGTTGAGTTTTAAGAGTTCTTCATTTATTTTGGGGCAGCTGGGTGGCTCAGTCAGTTAGATGTCCGACTTCTGCTCAGGTCATGATCTCATGGCTCATGGGTTTGAGCCCCGTGTTGGGCTCTGTGCTGACAGCTCAGAGCCTGGAGCCTGCTTCACATTCTGTCTCCATCTCTCTCTGCCCCTCTTCTGCTCGGACTCTGTCTCTCTCTCTCTCAAATATAAATAAACATTAAAAAAAAGAGTTCTCCATATATTTTGTAATAGTCCCTTGTGAGATGTGTCTTCTGCAAATATTCTCTTCCAGTTTGTGCTGGTCTTTTCATTCCCCTCAGGTCTCCAATTTTTGATAATCACAAAAGTGCCACAATGAATGTTCTTATATGGTTCTTCATTTATGTGCATTAGGAGTTTCTCTAGGGCAGGCATCTACGTAAGTGGAATTTCTGGAATGAGGGTATATTTATCCTCAACTTTACCAGATAGTGCAAAATTGTTTTCAAATGGTTTTCAAACACTCCTATTAAGTTATGGTTACCAGTGGTGCAGTATATTAGTATTCCTATTGCTTGAACATCCTACTAATATCTGGAATTGACCAATTTTTACATTTGTGCCAATCTGATGTATGAAAAGGCAGCTCACTGTTTTAATCTGCGTTTCAGTGACTGCTCTAGATACTAATTGTTTATAAATCTTTTCACTTATGGTTTCTGCTTTTCCTCTAGTCTAGAACGCTTCCTTATCTTAAAGTCATAAATATATTCTATATTTACTTCTAAAAATGTCTGACATACAAAGATAAAAATTAGATGATCAATTTTATCACACCATTTATATACTAGTCCACCCTTCCTTTAATGATTTGTAACAACATACCTGTTATATATCATTTTTTGATAAGCACAGTTCTATTTCTAGACAGAATGATCTCTCTTCAGTCAGGTTGCCTTTTATGTCATGTCACATCTTTTGGTGATTTATTCCTACATAGCTTATTTTATTGCTTTTGTGAAAGAGACAATCTTTAATTATTTTAACTAACATTAATTTATAGTTTATTTTATTATTTACATTTTCTACTGAATTTTTGGTTATATTTTAAAATGATCATTACAATTAAATCTGTATGTTGCTCTTATATGCTGAATTCTTATTCTCTTATTTTATAGATGCTCTTGGGCACACTCTTTATTCAGTTGTGTCCAATCTGCTATTTATCTTTTAGTTCATTTAAATGACTATTTATCATTAACAGAGCCAGCTGGTTCTACTTCTAATCTTTTCATTCTTTCTTCCTCGTGTTCTATTGTTTCAGGACCCTTTCAATTCAATCATTTTCAAAAAACACTAGATTGTCTTTCTCAAACTATCCTATGATTTCTACTTGTTATGGATCCTTTTCACCTACTGTGGTATCTGCTTCCTCTCCCTTACAGTGATGTGTTTCTTCAAATTTCCCCTCCTGCTTCCCCTCTTCATTTCCACCCTTCCACACTCTCTCTTCAGTTTTGCAATTAACTCATGAAGTTACACAATTCATGTCCACTAGAAACAAAGTTCTAAAGGCTTCTAAAATATACAGAAAAGTAAACTTGCACGCACTAAAAATTTCCAGTTAGGAAGGGACTGAGCAAACACTTCAAAAAAGATTGTTTTACGGGTTATAGTTCAAGTCCTAGATACATGCTAAGCAACAACTTACATTTCATGGCCAGTGGAATTTAAAATGGTCATTTTCACACAGCTGACAGCAAAAAGGAATAACCTGACTCACTGCCCTGATACCAACTGTAAAAAAGGAGTAATTAAAAGTTTACTCACCGCCCCCTCCCCAAAAAAAGTTTACTCACCATTGGCAAAACTCTCCCCAATGTAGTACTGTAATTCTTTTACATTTGTTTTCGTCTGGTTTGTAACAGGATCAACATAATCTTCAGTTGCTGTAACATTCAGAAACTGACTTTGCCGAGGGCTACATGACAGCTCGCAAAACAGGTTCATTAGGTTATAGAAACAGGATGGGCATCTAAAGAAAAAGTAAACTATATTTTGTCTGATCTCACAGATAATAGGGCCAGCAAAAAGATGACGTACAACAAAAAATATTTAAAATTTATTATAAAGCGACAAGTAAATTATCTAAGGACTTCTTAAAACCAACAATTCTAAACCTGAAATCTGGGGCACTTGGGTGGCTTAGTCGGTTAAGTGTCTGACTTCGGCTCAGGTCATGATCTCACGATCCGTGAGTTCAAGCCCTGCATCGGGCTCTGTGCTGACAGCTTAGAGCCTGGAGCCTGCTTCCAGTTCTGTGTCTCCCTCTCTCTCTGCCCTCCCCCACTCACACTCTGTCTCTCTCTCTGTCTCTCTCTCTCTCTCTCTCAAAAATAAACATTAAAAAAATTATAAAAAAAATAAACCTAAAATCTCGTGTTAAAATAAAGATGTTTCTTTATTTATTATTTTTTTATAGTTTGTTTTTGAGACAGAGACAGAGCACGAGTGGGGGAGGGTCAGAGAGAGAGAGAGAGAGAGAGACACAGAATCTGAAACAGGCTCCAGGCTCTGAGCGGTCAGCACAGAACCCGACGCGGGGCTCGAACCCACGAACTGTGAGATCATGACCTGAGCCGAAGTCGGACACTCAACTGACTGAGCCACCCAAGCACCCCTAAAGATGTCTCTTTAAAAACTGCTCTAGTTACTACACATATGTTGTCTAGGTACAATTTCAGAAAGACAAAAATGCTTGTTTGAATACTGTGCTTTGCAATTTATAGACATGCTTTCTTTGTCTTGAAGTAAAGGAACTTAAGACATGAGGACAATCCTGATTAAGAAAAACAAGGGAGGGTGCCCAGGTGGCTCAGTCAGTTATGTGTCCAACTTCGGCTCAGTTCATGATTTCGTGGTTCGTGGGTTCGAGCCCCACATTAGGCTCTGTGCTGACAGTTCGGAGCCTGGAGCCTGCTTCAGATTCTGTGTCTCCCTCTCTCTCTGCCTCTCCCCCTCTTGTGCTCTGTCTCTCTCTCAAAAAAATGAATAAACCTTAAAAAAATTTTTTTTTTTAAAAATGAAGAAAAACAAGAGGAAAATGAGACTCACATGTAGAATTTTCATCTTGCTACTGAAGGGCTTTCTTCAAGCCCCAGGTAATTACCCCAAGGTAATCAAGAGGGATTACCCTGACCTCTCTAAACACAAGAGGAATCCCCATGACTTGAGAGGAAGGCATAAGAACAGCAGCAGTGTTCTCTGGCTGCATGTTCTCTGGTAGCACACAGGTTTTCATGAGGACCACAAGCCATCTGCTGTCCTTCAGGTTCTAACATGACTTGTTAGGTGGAAGTCTCTCCCCAGTTTGATTCACTGTTATCTGCAAAAGCTACGGCTTCATTAGACCTGCATTCTCACTGCACAACCAGTCGAGAGGACCCTCAACTCTGATCCGGTCCAGGTACCCACAGGACACAGAACAGGGAAGGTGGTCCCAGCCTTCAAAGCCCCTGGTCGAATAAGGGAGCAGACATGCACACTGACTTGCTCTCAGGAGCCCTGTGCTTTACTGTGACAAGAATGGGAACAATTACACCATTCTAATAAACACTGCTCCTGGGGTGCACAGATTTCTACCACGTTCTATGAATCACAAACCTCTTTCCGTGTTACTACGTTTAATCTCCACAATCATCAATTATGACAGCTGCACATGTTAGCTTCTCATTATTTGCTATTATAAACAGAGCTGACAACACGGGGGAAATCTGGTTGCCTTTTGATCTCAGTTATCTTTCCGTCCATAATGCCTCACCTAGGGTAAGTGCTAAACAAGTGTATTCTGACTGAATGATGGCTCCAATCTGGCTCCCTCACCAGCCACTAGCCTTCCACAGGGTACGCTGGTCCCGAGATTCTCAACTGTTTCATCTATTATTATAGGGCACGCTGTCCTGCAAGGACAGTGTAGGGATGGTGTTCCACTCTGTGTTGTCAACTCAAACTTCTGGGAAGACGTGGGGTTTCCTCAGAGGATGTGGACGGTCCTGTCACCTGCAGTCGTATGTGCACAGAGAAGCACTGCCCCCTCTTCCTATGTCCTTTAACAGGGTGCTTTATCAGGGTGCTTCCGTGTGACAAATTTAGAAAGAGACCATGATATGCTGTTCTACAGACCACCACCAGCTGGTTCTTTGCACATCTGAGATATGCTGAGTAAGCTCAGAGAAGAACACCTAGTACGCAACCCTTGTCACAGCCCTGGTCATAGACAACAGAACAGACTGGACAGCGAACTGATGTTGACAAAACCACCCAGCTCTGCCAGAACAATCGTGTTGACAGCTATCAAAGGCCAGCTCTACAGAGGCCAGGGACTCTATCATCTCAGGTCACTGCAGGAGGAGAGAACCACATGCCATCCAGGGGTGAGGCGGAGAGGGAGGCGATGCAGAGGACCGCGTGGAGGAGGGTCTCAGGTCACAGACCTGGCAGGACCACCAGAACCTCTCCTCTCCACGGTGCCCAGAGGCTCGAGTATGAAAAGAACGAGTCCCTTGGATGAGGACGTCTCAGAGGAATCCCACACATCAGCTCTGCGTGTAACTAGGAAGAGAACTAAATCTGGTAACTATTAACTTTATCAAGAAATTGTCCTTTATTTCTGAGAAGTCATAAGATTGCTTTCTTGAAATAAAATGGAAACCAACTTTTAAAAGGAAATCAGTAGGGGCGCCTCGGTGGCTCAGTTGGTTAAGCGTCCAACTTCAGCTCAGGTCATGATCTTACAGCTCGTGGGTTTGAGCCCCATGTCGGGCTCTGTGCTGACAGCTCAGAGCTTGGGGCCTGCTTCGGATTCTGTGTCTCCCTCTCTCTCTCTGCCCCTCCCCTGCTTGTGCTCTGTCTCTCAAAAATGAATAAACGTTAAAAAAAATTTTTTTTTTAAAGGAAATCAGAATGTCATTAGTTAACAAGTGCCCAAAATCTACTATTTTGTTTTTTTGTTTGTTTGCCAGGTGGCCAACCTACCTGGACAGAAACTGTAGAGGCAGCTGCAGGTTGTCTTTCAGTGTCCGGAGCTGCTGCACATCACAACAAAGACTGACACTGTCAAAGAAGAATCCTGGACAGAGTTCCTGTTGGGTGAGAAAGCATGGTTATGAGAGCAGCAAAGTCAAGTAAGGACGCACATTACTCAATAAGGCAAGTTTACGTACATAGTCCTTTTCAGGTACAAAAGGGTAAGAAATGTGTTTGCAAAGTTCTTGCAGGATTCTTTTAAAAGGCTATCAACTTCACTATTTATAAATGAGGGAGTCACAAAAGTAGAAGCAGTAGAATTATTTCAATTTTTTTTCTTATTTGGAAGCTCCCTCCCCTCCCTTGACAACCGGTTTGACCTTTTCGGCTTTCTGTTTAAGTTTAACCCGAATGCTATTTACTACTTCCATTAGTCACGCCAGGGAAAGTCAGATGAAAGCAGCAAGTTAAGAGGAGGAGACCTGCCACTATGTCAACTTGACTTTATATTACTGAGGCCTCTAAAACCAGACTTTTCCCCTTGATTTTTCCAGTTCTTTTCTAATATACCTGTGTCTCAGGAATGGTAAAAAGGCAACAGAGAACAGAATCCTGGTAGCAACCAAAGTTCACAGAGCAATCACTAAAATAAACAGAGGGCAAGGAAGTCAGAGCCACTTTGCAGCACAGCCCATGTGAGTCCTGAAATCCGGGAACCGAAAAAAAGCTAACTTCTAGTATATTTTCAAGAAGCTGCAAAGAGCAACATTTGCGGTACCAAGGGCAATCCCTACATAGTAACCTGCTGTGCGGAAACTACCAGAAAGGCATATAGTCAAAGAAACCAAGCCTCAGGAGTTATGTTAGCTTCCGTGGTATTGTGTGCCCCAGATAAGCATGTGGGGTAAGATTTAAGCCTGTTGATTTCAGCCTCACCCCTCAGCGACATTTGCGGTGTAATTACAGAGGATCTCGGATTGGCATTTTGTGTCCCCAGTGCCCAAGGGAACGAGCTTACCTGCACGAAGTCATACCCATCCTTCGGCAGGGGTTTTGGTGGCCCCGAATATCTGCAGTTGTACCTCTTATCTCCAGATGCAACCCCGCACTCTCCATACCAGATGCAGGACTGGGCGAACACCTACAGAGGTGACACAAAACTCAGTTCATTAGGGCCCCAGGGCTAACGGAAATTTCAACAGTGAAAAGCACCCATTCAAACAGTATGACAGAACCTTCCAACATTACCTGCAAAATGAAGTGACAGCAAGAGGCACTGGTTAGTTTAATGATTTGGAAAATATTAATTAAAATTGACAAGATGTCTAAAATGGACTTGTTAAGTCAGTCAGCGAAGGAGGTAACAGAAATTACGTATTTACACAATTCCTAGTTCCTGCTAGTTTACTGTCGAAAGGAAGCTATAGTTCCATGTAAGGATCACCAAGATTCAGTGTAGAGGAAAGCAAGCAAGATAGTGCGTGAGTCTGCAATTATTAAGGCACTATTTTTGCACAGCTGCATAAGAAACTACATAAGCTCCAAATAATGAAAGAACATTTCCATATGTATTTAGGTTAATTCACATCAGCCCATCATCAGTAACATGAAAAGAAAAACCAAAACCCCCAATAAACCCTAAGAAAGAAGAAGAAGATGAAACGCCTCATCCTTGAGATTTAAGTAGAAAGAAAAGAATGTGCTGGCTTTAGGGAAAACCACCTCACCAATCTTAGAAAATAAAGATTTCTCAAGAGCCACTCATATTTCCCGCGTGAGAGTCACCAGGCTGTCAAAAAACTCAGAAGGGGAGGAGGGTGTGGTATGAATCATCATGGCAGCACAGCCACCGGGCTCCACCACGCAGGCCAGGGCCGCAGACATGCTCGGCCTTGCAGTCATCCGTCCCGTGGGGAAGTAGAGGCCACCAAGTAGCGACCGTGACTCCCAGGATACCTCCTGGAAAAGCCATTAAAAAAAATCTGAATAGAAGAGTGACTTCTCTCCAGTGGCAGTGGCACGTGACCAACACATATGTAAGGAGGTCAGTCAGTCTGTGTTGGTTCTCAGCATCAAGAAACAAATCCCACCACAGGCCCTAAAAACACTAAACAAAAAAAAACAGGCAGGAGGTGGGGTGTATATGTGCGAGGAATTGAAGGGGTCAAGATGACTCTGAATTCATTTCTCAGGTATTTTCAAACAGAAATTATGACTTACTCCTATCTGGATTCATTAAAAGTCATATGTTTATGCCACAAGGGAGGGAAACTATACAAATGAGGAAGTGACAAGTATTCAACGATGCCACATATTAAACCTCTGGCGAGAAGCTGCAAAATTCCACCAGTTTTTATTTTAGAAGAATTGCAATTATTTCCATGAACCTAGTGATTCCAGGGAAAGTACTACTCTTTCCAAAACTCTAGTTTTCCAACTAAAAGGAAATTATCCATCTACTGAAGTCTGAAAAGGCAAAGCTGAGGAGGTGGCATATCTGCTGACACGACATGTAATTTAAACACAAGTGACCCCGCCCCAGACCTCACAGAATTCTCAAGGAAGCCAAAGGGCAAGCAGGTCCAAGCGTGGCACTTTGGCAAGTCACCCACCGGAGTGACAGAAGGCCACTCAACAAACCATATCTCGGGCATGACTCACAGGAAGGGGGTCTGGAGTCTCAGTTCCCTTTCCTCAGGGATCAGTGTTACGAAAGAAAACAGAGACTAAAGACTCAGTGCGGTGTGGTTTCCACTCATCCTTTATAACCCACATCTTTTATCTCAAGGTTGTTTCCTCCCATAGGCTAGAAGAGAGGTGGGGCAGGAGGGTGGAGGGAGGGCAGGAGTCCTGGGTTCTGAGCCTCAGAACTCACAAGGCTGTCAATCACTGTGCCTGCTGGGCCTGACCGCAGCTGGAGAGGTTGCTGAACCTGCGCTGAGCAGTTCTCCCCGTGACCAGCAGCTCATGACCCCTGCCCATCTTGTAGGTTTGGCGTGAAGATCAGATAAGGCAATATATTAAGAAGTACTTCGTGAACTGTAAAGCTATCCAATCAAATGCAAAGGATTATTATTATCTTGCAACTCTTCAGGACCTCAGCAAAGAGGTCCTGAAGTAAACACCGGAAATAATAAAACACCTAGATTTCTTTGGGCCCAGGAAAATTGTGTTTGACTCAATGCTAACAGATCTGCTTCCCAAAGTCATCCTGCGACTAGAAGCAGCCCAGGCCAGTGGGGCCCGAAGGCACTCACAAGCCATTTACTTGTGTGGTACTGCACTGTTTCAAGTGCTCTTCATTTTTCAACCCAATTTATCCTCACAACAAGTTGATGATTTTACAGATGAGGAAGCAGAGGCACAGAGGGGCTAATTTGTCCAAGAGTGGCAGAGCCAGGATTCAAACCGGAACATTCTCATTCCAGAAACAGACTCGCAGTAAAATATAATTACCCGCATAATGAAGGTCCTCACTCTAGCACCACACCCTCTCCCGACCACACGCTGGGCAAGGCATGGTCAGGTGTGCACTCACTCATACAGCTGAGCCAGTGGGGGAGCCCTCTTTTCCCCCTCAGGTCCCTCTTGCCTCACCTACAGCTGAAAGAGAGAGCCGCTGGCTCAGCTGGTATAGCGCTCCTCAGCCCCCTTGGGGACCTCCACCACCGCACCCCCCTCTTCCACACTCTCAACCTCATCTCTCTGTGCTTCCCTTCACCGCTCCTGCCAATAAACGCCACTCTGCTGTCATTCTCCCTCTTGGTCAAAGGACCCCAATTTCTCTCCAGCTGCCCTTCCAGTTACCTACCTGACAACCCCAGGTGCCCCGAAGGAAACCAATCTTTCCTCCACTGCCAGTCCCTCTCCATGGGGTTTCAAAGCCCTAGGAACGTCCCGGGGAAGCTCCTGGTTGCAGGTGCAGTTTCTGGCGCCCCTTCCTTCCCATGCCGACTGACTACCTCCTCCTCTGCAGACCTCAGCACGTGTCCCAGGCACAGCTGCCCCCGGGGCTCCTCCTGAGCCGAGGCTCCAAAGCTCTGATGCTCCAAAGCCTACAATCCACCTCCCCACTGCCCGAGACAAGCTCCAGGCACCTCACCCCGCTCGATGTGCACGCTTGTCTCCCATCTTTTCTTACCTTCTGTCCCACATTCAGTGGGACTTGCGGGCCCCTGCACCCCTGCTACCTGCCAAGGCCACTCTCCAGCCACCACCTCCCCCGTGGGTCTATCCCGACCCGGCCAAGCACAGCCTCTCCTGCCCTGAGCTCCATCATTCCAGCTGCTCCCGGGAGGGCTGCCACCACCACTGCCACCGTCATTGCCGCCACCTGGCCCAGCACCCAGTGACTTGCTAAGAGTGCCCCTGTTATCTCCCTTGAGTCTCAGATCTATGAGGCTGGTACTAGAACACCACCATTCTATAGATGAGGAAACTGACAGTCACACAGGTGGAGTGACTCATCTGAGGCCACACCACAAAATGGCAGAGGCAGGCCCCACCTGAGGCCTGGCTGGTTTGGAAGCTGGAACTCCTACTCAGGCTACCCGAGGGTCACTCCTCAGTGGACCACTGGCCGGGCCACGTTCATCTCTGTATCCCACCAAGAACCTCGCTGGCTTCCGAACGCCTGGATTTCTAGTCTCCAAACCACCACAGCAGGGTGGGTGGGTTAGGACTCTATGGACAAAGACGACGGGGACACCTCAGGGTCCCTGGAATGTCAGGGTGGCACATGCCAACACCGAGACTGCGGGTGGGCTGTGCGACCAACAGCTCACACACAGGGCACACGCTTTTCCAGAGGCGTGGCTGAACGCTGCCTTTACTAAGATATGAGAGTGCCTGCTGCTGACTTCACAACAGTAACAGCCACTTGGGGAAGGACGCCACGCTGAAATGAAACCTACCAACATCTGCGGACCGATAGAGCCCAAAGCGCCCCTGAGTAAACATGAGCTTGGAGCTAGGGACGGATGGTGGCCACACAAAATGTCTTTGATGTCGCCGAATTATATACTAAGAAACTGTCAGTTTCATATTATGTGTTTTACCACAAAACATGAGCTCAGATGTCCTTCTTGGAAGAGAAAAGCCCAGGAGCAAGTACTGCACAGAGCACTCTGTCAGTTATGACACTTGGACTGAACAAAGAAGCGGAACCGTCCATTCAAACAGAATAAAAACCTATGGGTCTGCGTGCCACACGACACGTTTTGTTAAAGCTCCACTTGAGTCCTAGAGACCCGAGACTAAAGGATAACAATTCTTCACAGTTGGTCTCGTGGTCATCATCCAGTCATATGGAGCTATTTATAACGCAAGAAACGATCTTACTGAAGCATTTTAAACTTGTACCAATTCCGGAGGGGAGCCGGCAAGATGGCGGAGAAAGAGGGGGCTCTGTAATCTCCGCCCGCCCGCAACTATCAAACTAAGAAGGACTAAAGCCACAATACTCTCATCTGCAAGAATGGGAGGTGTGCACACAGACTCCTTATAGATGACAGCCTCATGGATGCCTGAGTGAGGGCGAACTGGGACCGGAGGCTCTGAGGGGAGGGAGCGCAGGCCCAAAGTGGAGCCAGGAGAACGCCCAGAAAGGTGGCGCAGGGCCACAGAGGGCCGTGTGTGCAGAAGTGGCACAGGGCCGTGGAGGGCCGCGCGCAACCGCTGAGGGAAAGAGAGAGACTGAAAACGCTCATAGAGTGGTCTCTGGAGAGGGAGAGACCTCGGCCCGGGACAGAGAGACACACCATCCCATATACAGCCACTGGGCGCGGGGAGAGAAATTCATCCCCCTCAGCAGGGTCCTTCTCCCTTGGGCTCGACCGCTGGCCGACTCCAGGTGGAGCCAGGGAAAAGCTGGCTCCCCAGTCCCCGTACTCAATCCCGGCTAGAAAGCCGCCCTCCTGCAGTAAGACATTTCATTTCATTTCATCAGGGGCGGCAGCATTAAAGTGCACCGACTAGGATTTAGAAACGTGGAGGAGCTTAGGGAAAAAAAGCAATTTGGCCCGCCCTGGCACAGGGAGATCGGACTCAAAAGAGTGGCGTGCAACACGTGGTCTGAGAAGGGCTTGGGGCGCCGCCATTCTTCTCCCCGCAACCACTAAGGCGGGGCCTAGGAGAGCAGCCCCTAAGACCTGATCTACATACACCAAACCACGCCCATCCGTGCTGGAGAGCTGTTTTTAAATTTTTTTAATTTTTATCTTTTTTCTCTTTTCTTTTTTCCCTTGTTTCTCCTTCCCCACCCCCCCCCCCCCGGAGTCTGGGAAAAACCAACAACATTTATACAGTGTCATGATTAGACCAATTCCTGTCATCCAGATATATTTTTCCTTATCTCATTCTTATCTCTCCCCTCCGCAGGTTTTACGCTCTCAGATTGTTCTTTGTCGTTTCTGTCCCCCCCTTCTTTTTTTTCTTTTCTTTTCTCTTCTTTTCTTATTTTCTTTCCCCTTTTGGTTTGCTTATTTATTTGATTTGTCTGTGCGTTTACATGCTTTTGTTCCCTGTTTTCTGTCTGTTGTTCTTTTCAGGGCTACCTCAAGAAACAAGCCAAAGGACACATGGTGGAGAGTCCCAAATACCACTGAGCAGGGAAATAAAATAATCAAAGGTGCAACAAGAAAAACCGAGAGACACCATTAAAAGAACACTTCCTGAAACGACAGGCCATGGACAGTCAATGAGCCTCCTTTAATAGAGCAATATTAACAGGTGCACAGTGCATAACGAGATTTTAAAACTGACAAGAGACAGAAAGCTAGCCAAAATGATGAAACAGAAGAACTCTCCTCTAAAGAAATTCCAGGAAGAAATCACAGCCACAGAACTGCTCAAAACAGACATAAGCAACATAACTG
>CM053566.1:41584636-41616384 GCA_028646485.1 Cryptoprocta ferox
CATGGCAATGAGAAAGAATGACATCTGGCCATTTGCAGCAAAGTGGATGGACCTCGAGGGTGTCATGCTAAGTGAAATAAGTCAGGCAGAGAAGGACAGATACCATATGTTTTCACTCATAGGTCTAACAGGAGAAACCTAACAGGGGACCATGGGAAGGGGAAAGGGAAGGAAAAAGTTAGGGGGGGGGGAGGGAGGCAAATCATGAGAGACTCTTGAATACTGAAAACAAACTGAGGGCTGAAGAGGGAGGGGGAAAGGGGAAGGGGGGTGATGGTCATGGAGGGGGGCACTTGTGGGGAAAAGCACTGGGTGTTATATGGAAACCAACCTGGCAATAAACTATTAAAAATTTTTTGAAAAAAAAAACTTGTACCAATTCCTAAAATGTTAAAAATAAATGACTGTAGACTTTATTTTTAAAGCGGCTCCACACGCAGCATGGAGCCCAACACGGGGTGTGAACTCACCATCCTAAGGTCAAGACCTAAGCTGAGATCAAGAGTGAGACGCTTAACCAACTGAGCCCCTACTTTCTTTAATTACAGACTCCATACCCACTCATCACAAATATGCAGACATCCCAGGTGTACATGCAGTACACTGGAAGCCCCACTCCTGCTTCTCTCCCCGTCTACCCACTTTCTCAGATTTCACTACTGCTAATCTATCAGGCTTTTAATTCCTCCCAAGAGGCAAACCTGTAGAGACGTAAACACATAAAAAAATACAAGTGCGGTCACTTTAAAAAAAATATATTTAAATTCTAGTTAGTTAACACACAGTGCAATACTGGTTTCAGAAGAATTCAGTGATTCATCCCTTACAACACCCAGTGCTCATCACGAGTGCCTTCCTTAATACCCATCACCCATTTAGCCCATCCCCCCACCCCCTTCCCTCCATTAACCCTATTTGTTCTCTATCATTCAGAAGGTGTGGTAACCTTTTAAACAGCCTTTTCACAAATCAATCTGGATGACCGTGCACAGACTGGCTTTTGGCTCAGCTTGAACAGCCCTTCGCTGTATTCATACAGGTCCCAGTGATCTCTTCACAGATTTCAGCCCTACCCATCTTGGAATGTCCCCCCACTCATAAAAGCCTCTTCCAAGACCTGTCACCTCCATTAAGTTTCACTCTGACTCTTCTCAGCCACACCGCACCGTGCTGCCCCAGTCAGGTGAGCTCTCCAGGGGCAGAGGCAGGTCAGCCCCAGGCAGCACCTGGCCAGTGTTCAGAGGCATCATCCTCACCGCTTAAGGCAGCAGGTGTTCTGAGCCCAGGGCTCCTGTCACTTACGTCCCACAAGCTCCTACATGCACCCCCTGGGATGGATGCTGATAAACCTTGCCACAGAGGGCCAGATACTAAATATTGTAGGCCATAAGGTCTCTGTGGAAAATACCCAACTACCCTGTTGTGGCTCAAAAGCAACCACAGACAACAGGTACATGATGGGTGTAGGGGTGATGAAGAAAACTTTATTCACAACAGGCTCTGGCCAGGCTGTGTGATTTGTGGGCTCCTGCCCTAGGATGAAGTAGAATGAATGAAAATTGCAAAGTTACGTATGTGGAGAGAGGTTCCACGAGTAGTTTCTGGTTATTGTCTCGACTCCTTAGTAAGACCATAAAATCATAAAGGGCAGAAGCCCAGGTGTTTTATATCCTTTCAAAGTCTCTGCAGTACCTTATCCAGTGTTCATCAACTCAGAAACCATCAAATCTCTTGATGGGCTGAAGGAGTTCAAGTGGATTATGTAAGAAGTTCAGAAATGAGAACTACTGGTTGTTTTGGCTTTAAACGAGGATTTAGTAGTTACAAGGCTAGAGTGTCTCTACTTTTAAAGGTTAGGTCATATGGTCATATGGCTATTTCACAACATGCTTAATTATCGGCTAGATGACTGGATGGCGAAGTTTCTTTCTCTCTCTATATTTAAAGTTTATTTATTTTGAGAGAGAAAAAGCGAAACAGGAGAGGGGCAGAGTGAGAGGGGGAGAGAGAGAATCCCAAGCAGGCTCTGTGCTGTCAGCACAGAGGCCAATCTCACAGTTTGAGAGATCATGACCTGAGCCGAAATCAAGAGTCACAACTGTTAACCGACTTAACCGACTGAAGCCACCCAGGTGCCTGGGAAGTTTCTTTCAACAATAGTAGTTTAGCAAGTTAAAAAAAAAAAAAAATGCCCCTTCCGCTATATGTCGACAACTACACCAACTGCAAAACAGACTCTGATATAGGGAACTCTATAAAAAGCACATCTTATCAGATGGAGAAGCTCTGAGCATCAGCAACAGAATCCTGCACTCCAGGCTGCCTTTAGTAAATCTCAAGTATTAACTAACTCATAATAAAGTGCTTAGTGAACATCGACCACGTGCTGGGCACGAAGTCAAGTGATTCCTTCCTCATTGCCTCATGTATTTCTCAGATACCCTCTGGAATAGTATTGCAGCATTTTATAGGGAAGGAAACTAAGGCGAATAGAAGATTCTGTGAGGTCACATGGCTCCTAAGTGACAAAACCAATAATGAGAATGAAGACTGCGAAGGCCAAGTTAAGCAGTCTCCAGCCTATCTGCTATCCCCGCTCCCTAGATGCTGCAGTCTCAAACTCCAGCTCAGTTTGTATAGACGTGTCCTCAGATTTTGACCGTGGGCCAAAGATGGGGTGTCCCATCCACTATAATGCTATGTGAGCATCCCTCTTTCTACATTACTGTGTTCGCTTGTGGAAATGACGACCATTTACATCTTTTTAAGTACACATCTGTAGGCAGCTGTCGTGTCATGTTAGTTACCACTGACCATCCTCAGCTCCAGGTGCACTTTCAGCCACCCCATGGCACATGGAGTGCAGGGCCGGGTCCTCTCATCTCTGCCGCTGTCCTGATTGGGTAAAGTTCATGGCAGAACCTGGAGATATACCAGCTCAAGCTCCAGCAAGGGAGGGTTGGATAGGGGGTAGGGAGAGGCCTCTGAAGGGAGCAGAGGGCCTGGCCGGGCCAGTCAGGACAATGCAGGACAGGATGGAGAGACACAGAGAATCCTATCCAGAGATTAAGCTGCTTGCTGTTTCCTTGGAGTCAGGTAGGCAGACCAAACAAATATGGCAAAATATCTGGAGTGGAGGCTGGTCTGGTGTGACTTCTGCTGATGGAAATCTCTGGAACTCTGTTTTATAGCTAATGTGGTAAACATATCCACATAACAAAGGGTAATTTGTGTGACCACTAGGTGTGCCTGTAAATGGGTGTTTACTTCACACATTTTTAGATAGGCTCAGCTAGTCTTCACTTTAAAAATACCCCTCTAGCTTGAAGTTTAAGTGACTTGCCCAAGGTCACACTACTGGTTGGCATCAGACATTTCTAAGCTTTAGCACCCACAAGTTTGAAAAATAATCCAAAAGTCACAAGACTAACACAAAACAGCAGATGGGAGTGTATACTGTCCACAGGTCTTTTCCTAAGGAATATGTACGCAGTGTGGCACATGAACAAAGGGCCAGGCCACCAGGCTAACTCCATCCCTGATTCATCGCTGGATTTTGGAGAAGCCAACTGGAACTAGGAACAAGCTTTGAATGAGATGCCCTGTTGGCCATTGGAACATCTGCTGAACATCTGATCAATTTAACTTGCTAAATATTGAGTAATCTGGTATTGATATTTTGAATCTGAATAAATTGGAGAACAGAAGTCAGAGACCGGGGCTCAAGCCCCTAGTCTGCCATTTACCAGCTATGTGACCTTGGGACAAACTTAGGCCTTAATATCCTTAATTTCCTGTAAAACAGGGAACACATATCCCATCTATCTTAAAGGGGTTCTGTGGTGTCAATATGAGACCAGATATGTCCCAGCAATGGAATACTCTGCAAAAATGAGGTAACTCTTTTTTCTTCAGATTCTTGTAATCTAGAACATCATTTCTAAAAAGCTTGAGATAACTTACCATAAAATTCACCCTTTTGAAACATACAGTTGTATGGTTTTTAGTAACAACTAGGTAACTCTCCCCTATTTCCTCCAGTTTTCCTTTTGCCTACCTGGTAAGCATTAATTCACCCTCCAAAGGTCAGTTCAAAAATGGACTCCCCATCAGAGTGGCTAAAATGAACAAATCAGGAGACTACAGATGCTGGCAAGGATGTGGAGAAACGGGAACCCTCTTGTACTGTTGGTGGGAACGCAAACTGGTGCAGCTGCTCTAGAAAACAGTGTGGAGGTTCCTCAAAAAATTACCAGTAGAACTCCCCTATGACCCAGCAAAAGCACTGCTACGAATTTTCCCAGGGGATACAGGAGTGCTGATGCACAGAGGCACATGTACCCCAATGTTCATAGCAGTACTTTCAACAATAGCCAAATTATGGAAAGAGCCTAAATGTCCATCAACTGATGAATGGATCAAGAAGATGTGGTTTATATACACAATGGAATACTACTTGGCAATGAGAAACAATGAAATCTGGCCACTTGCAGCAATGTGGCTGGAACTGGAGGGTATTATGCTAAGTAAAATAAATCAGTCAGAGAAAGATACCATATGTTTTCACTCATATGTGGATCTTGAGAAACTTAAGATCATGGGGAAGGGGAAAAAAAGTTACAGAGAAGGAGGGAGGCAAACAATAAGAGACTCTTAAAAATACTGAGAACGAACTGAGGGTGGATGGGGGTGGGGGAGAGGGAGAAATGGGTGAGGGGCATTAAGGGGGGGCACTTGTTGGGATGAGCATTGGGTTTTGTATGGAAACCAATTTGACAATAAATTTTATTTTAAAAAAAAATGGACTCCCCATAATATTTTGTCCTTATCTTTGTTAGAACACATTTTACTTTGTATTGTAAATTTTTATGTATTCATCCTTCTTCTCAACTATGAACAAGACAGAGAAAGAAACTACTAACATTTACACAGCATTTTACAATTTTCAGACTCCCTTCTGTATAGGTAACTCCTTTGATCTACTTTTGTATCTACACTACCCATAGCAACCACTTTCTATTTATGAAACTAGTGAGTGACAGGAACTGGAGTTCCTCTGTGGCCTAAGAGACAGTAATAAGATAAAGAACAAAATTTAAAGCTTCCTTCTTAAATCCCCCCACAGCACCTTGAATCAGAGACAAGTTTGTTTTTTTCCCCCCAAAGTTTTCTTGCCAAAGCAAATATTCCAAAAACTGAAAATAAAAGGCACAGTTCAAGCAAAGAAAAACTTGTTGGGCCACAGTTGATTACTGATCAGCAGCCAGAAAGCAATGCCTCTGAATTCTTCCACCATCTTATCCACACACCTACACCCACAAAGGCCCAAGGATTTGATGACTCCGAAAAGAGTCTTGGCCATATTGGAATGGGGGAGCCTGCAATCTAGTACTTCAGTTCAAGCAATATTTCTCTCTCTTTTCATAAGCACCGTGGGAAATAGGCATAGTTGTTAACCCGACTTTATAGAGGAAGAGACCTAGGCTCCAGGGCAATCACTGGCTTGCCCAGGACAGCTCGTGGTGAGAGGAAGAGTCAAGACCTGCCCCCAGCAATATCAACACAGATTCACAGCTTCAGAAGGAAGGCATTCTAGTTGGGGGAACAGGATAACAAATGTCTTGGATGATGCAGCATTTGAACTGGGCCTTGGAAGACGGGCAGGGTTTTGATAGCAAGGCGTTTTTTTTTTTTTTTTTTGTCCGGAGAGCTGATGCCCTTCACAGAGCTGTGGGTGACAGGGCAGAAAGGGGCACCCACGATCAGATTAGAGATGGTTTAACACCGGCTTCCACATTAGGTAATGTGTCATCCTTAAAACACCCTGAAAAGCCTCCCTTTTGGGAGGAGTGGAGGGTGGAGAAGGGTTACCCAGGAAAGAGAGATCATATTGTCTTCAGACCAGAGGGATTCTTTGTTCTGGGTAATATGACAAACACTGAGGCGATACAAAGGCCTATTCAGCAAGCCATTTTCTTTCTGCCCACTCGCTAAAATAAAAAACTCATTTTCCCTTGATTACTTATGTTAATAAGATATCTGAGCACAGTATCAATCAAGGAGTAGGAGTGACTGGGAAAGAATAGCCATCTGAAATTGGGGCGAATGTAGTTTTTCTTCAATGCTCTCAGGTCGAAAGATTAAACCATTCCTGATCTCTTCAGGAAAAACCATTTTAATGGCTTAATTCCTACCTAGACCTCACTATGCTCTAAGTTCCTCAAGAAAAAGCTTATAAAAATTACTGTCAGGAGAGATATATGCGATTTCTCAAAGCCGCACACATTACTTGGATGACCACAAGGCTTAAAAGCCGTGCAGTCTAGTAATGTTATTCCATCAGCTGTAAAAATTAAAAATTAAGAAAAGCAAAAATCCCCCCAAAGGACAGTTAGTCTGTTAATTCTGTGAGAGAACTTCCTGAGTGCTCAGACTGAACCCAGACAAGATGCTGTCACTGGTAAGAATTCTCAAAGCAGACCCCTCTCCTTCCTCACCAAGCCTGTTCAGGTGTGTGGAAAGCCTCCGCAGACCAAGGGAGTTAATTTGTAAAATCACAAAGGAATCTTTCCAGTTAAGATTTACAGACCTATCCAGGCATTTTTGCAAGAGACTCATGATGAACCTCTGACCTACCTGAAAAGTCATACGAGGACAGGCACTCATTGGCCATCAGCCTTGGATACTACCTTGAGGTAAAAGGATTTCAGAGTTAAGTTAAAGCTACTTACCGACGCGAAGCCCGTCTACTAGATCCTGACCTAAAACTCCAGGGAAACCAAACAGCTGTATTTTCTTAAAGGCACAGAAGTGCTACTGTTATCTTGAGTTTTTACTACAGTGATAAAGTCTCTCCATAGATCATTTTACTTAATAATCTCAATAATCCTACAAGGTATTGTCTGTCTTCAAAAGAAACTAAGGCTTGACAGAGTAACGTGTCCAAAGCAAGAGCTAGTGAGTCATCTACCCATTGACCCCATTCCAAACCACCTCCCTGCTCTCCTCTGCTCCCCTCCCAACCAGGCAACCAATGTGTGCCCTTCCACAAGCCCACACTGCTGGGGACCCCCTCTACATACATAGAGGAGGGAGCCATGGCTCTTCTCCTGGCTCTTGGGCCCTCATCAGGGCAGCAAAACCTACCTGCTTCTAAGAACTATCCAGAATGAGAGGTTCTTCCAGTCTGGGGAAGCTCCCTAATCTGCTTTCCCTTCTGATTTACTATCGCCTCATTACTGACATGTCCATGAATGGGCACAAGGTCACCGCACCCAGAGCTTCACTCTTGCATCTTCACCTGGTTTAATCATCACTATGCTATATCCTTAGACTTTCACCCAACTCCCGTCAACCCGTTTTTTTTTTTTAAGTTTATTTACTTTGAGAAAGAGAGAGAGAGAGAGGGAGAGAAAGAGAGGGAAGGAGGGAGGATCGGAAGTGGGGCTCCATGCTGACAGCACAGAATCCGACTTGAGGCTCGAACTTGTGAACCACGAGGTCATGACCTGAGCCAAAGTTGGACGTTTAACCAACTCAGTCACCCAGGCGCCTCAACCCCTAGCTTTAAAAGAGAAAACAGTAGGGATGCCTGGGTGGCACAGTCAGTTGGGCTGTTCAGCTCAGGTCATGATCTCGCGGTTCATGGGTTTGGGCCTGACATTGGGCTCTGTGTTAACAGCGTGGAATCTGGAGCCTGCTTCGGATTCTGTGTCTCCCTCTTTCTGTCCCTCCCCCCTCACACTGTGTGTGTGTGTGTGTGTGTGTGTGTGTGTCTCAAAAATAAACATTTAAAAATAAATAAATGAGAAAACTGTAGACACAGAAATAGTAGTGAATGTAGCTATGCATTTGTCAATTTTCTCTGTTCAAAGAACCAGCTTTTAATTTCATTGACCTTTTCTTGTCTTAAGTTTCTAATTCATTTATTTCTGCTCTGATCTTTATTATTCCCTTCCTTCCTAATTTGGGGCCTGTATTGCTATTAACTTCACTCTAAGAACTGCTTTTGCTGCATCCAACAGATTTCAGTATGTCATATTTCTGTTTTAATATTTCTCTCGGGATTTTTAAATTTCTCCTTTGATTTTCTTCAGTGATCCATTGGTTGATCAGTAGCATGTTGTTTAATACCCTTGTTTTTGTGGGGTTTCCTGTTCTCTTCTTTTTTAAAGAGGTGCTTTTCCAGTCTAAAATTTTTTTACTGTTTGTTTATTTTTGAGAGGGGGGGAAGGGCAGAGAGAGGGAGACAGAGGATCTGAAGTGGGCTCCTCACTGACAACAGAGAGCCCAATGTGGGCTTGAACTCATCAACTGTGAGAACATGACCTGAGCTGAAGTCAGATGCTTAACTGACTGACACCCAGGCACCTGCCCCCTGTTTTCTTCTTGTAATTAATTTATAGTTATCTACAGATGCGTGATATGATTTCAGCCTTCTTGAATTTATTGAGATTTGTTTTGTGACCCAACATGCGATCCTACAGAATGTTCCATGTACAGTTGAGAAGAATGTGTATTCTGCTGTTTTTAGATTGAGTGTTCTGTCCATATCCATTAAGTCCATCTGGTCTAATGTGTCATTTAAAGCTGATGTTTACTGATTTTTTCTTTTAAATTTTTTTTTAACATTTATTTATTATTGAGAAACAGAGAGAGACAGAGCATGAGCATGGGAGGGGCAGAAAGAGGAGGACACACAGAATACAAAGCAGGCTCCAGGCTCTGAGCTGTCAGCACAGAGCCTGATGCGGGGCTCGAACCCACAAGTGGTGAGATAATGACCTGAGCCAAAGTCGGACGCTCAACCGACTGAGCCACCTAGGTGCCCCTACTGATTTTTTCTCTATTCGTTGATGAAAGTAGGATATTAAAATCTCCTACTATTACTGTATCTTTCAATTTCTCCCTTTAGGTCTGTTAATATTTGTGTTATATATTTTGGTGCTCCAATGTTGGGTGCATATATGTTTATAAATGTTATATGTTCTTGCTGGATTGACCCCTTTATCATTATGTAATGAATGTCCTTCACTGTCTTTTATTACAGTCTGTGTTTTAAAGTCTATTTTGTCTGATATGAGGATAGCTACTTCAGTATTCTTTCCCTTTCCATTTGTACAGAATTTTTTTTCCCATCCCTTCACTTTCAGTCTGTGACTAGGAAAAAAAGAGAGAGGGCTCAAAATAAGATGAAAGAGAAGTTACAGCTAATACCACAGAAATACAAAGGACCATAAGAGACTACTGTGAACAATTATAAACCAACAAACTAGACAACCTGAAGAAATGGAGAAATTCCTAGAAACATACAATCTTGCAAGACTGAATTATGAAGAAATAGGAAATCTGAAGAGACTGATTACTAGTAAGGAAATTGAAACAGTAATCAAAAACTTCCCAAGAAAGTTCAGGACCAGATGGCTTCCCTGGAAAATTCCACCGAACATTAAAAGATTTAATATCTACACTCAAAGCCTTCCACAAAATTGAAGAGGAAGAAAAGCCTTCAAACACATTTTATGAGGCCAACATTACCTTTATACCAAAACCAGACCAGGGCACTATTAAAAAAAAAAAAATTACTGGCCAATATCCTTGATGAACACATGCAAAAATCCTCAATAAAATATTAGCACACCAAATCGAGATGACTGAAAAGGATCATATACCATGATCAAGTGGGATTTATTTCACAGATTCAAGGATAGTTCAACATCTGTAGATTAATCGATGTGATACATCACATAAACAAGATGACAAAAAATCATATGATCATCTCAATAAACACAGAAAAGCATTTGACAAAATTCAACATCCATTTATGATGGATATACCCCCTCTCAACAAAGTGGATATAGAAGGAACATACCTCAACATAACAAAGGCCATCATGGCAATCCTACAACTAATACCACACTCAGTGATGAAAAATTCAAAGCTCTTCCTCTATGAACAGGATACCTATTTTCACCACTTATGTTCAACATAATATTGGAAGTCCTAGCCATGGCAATTAGGCCAAAGAAATAAAAGGCATCCAAATCAGAAAGGAAAAAGTAAAATCTGTTACTATTTGCAGATGATACACAAATTCAGTAAAATCACAGGATACAAAATCGATATACAGAAATCTGGCTTTTCTATACATTAACAATGAAAATTCATGAAGAGAAATTATGAAACAATTCCATTTACAATTACCTCAAAAAGAATAAAATATCTAGGAATAACATTAACCAAGGAGGTATTAAAACTGTTAAACACTGATGAAAGAAACCAAAGAAGACACAAAGAAATGGAAAGATAATCTGTGTTCATGAATTAAAAGAATATTGTTAAAATCTCCATACCACCTAAAGCAATCTACAGATTCAATGAAATAACCTAAAAAATTCCAATGGTTCACTTCACAGAACAGGAATAAATAATTTTAAGATTTATATGGAACCACAAAAGATACTGAAAAGCCAAAACAATCTTAAAAAAGAAGAACAAGGCTGGAGATACCACATTCTTTCATTTCAAACTACAGCTGCAAAGCTATAGTAATCAAAGTAGTGTGGTATTGGTATAAAAAAAGACACAGATCAATGGAACAGAATTGAAAGTCCAGAAATAAGCCCACATAAAAATGGAAAATTAATCTACAACAAATGAACCAAGAACATACAACACAGAAAGGACAATTTCTTCAGTAACTGGTGTTGGGAAAACTGGACAACCACATGCAAAAGTATGAAACTGGACCACTATCTTACACCATTTACAAAAATTATCTCAAAATGGATTAAAGACTTGAATGGAAGACCTGAAGCCATAAAATTCCTAGAAGAAAACATAGGTGGTAATCTCCCTGACATCAGTCTCAGTGATGTCTCTGTGGATCTGACTCCAAAAACAAGGGACACAAAAAGAAAAATAAGTAAGTGGGACTATACTACACTGAAAAGTTTCTGCAGAGCAAAGGAAACTATCATCAAAATGAAAAGGCAACCTACTGAATGGGAGAACATATTTGCAAACCACATACCTGATAAAGGGTTAATATCCAAAATATATAAAGAATTCATACAACTCAACAACACCAACAAAAAAACCCAATTAAAAAGTGCGCAGAAGATCTGAACAGACATTTCCTCAAAGGCATACAGAAGGCACATAAGACATACAACAGCCACATGAAGAGATGCTCAAGATCACTAACAGGGAAAAGCAAATCAAAATCACAATGAGGTATCACCTTGTACCGTTTAAAATGGATATTATCAAAGAGACAAGAAATGACAAGCGTTGGTGAGGGTGTGGAGAAAGAGAAACACTTGTATACTGTTGGTGGGATTGTAAACTGGTACAACCACTGTGGAAAACACTATGTGATTCCTCAAAAAATTAAGAATAGTACTGTCATATGATCCAGCTATTCCACTTTGGAATATTTATCACAAGAAAATGAAAGCACTAGTTCAAAAAGCTGTGTGCTCCTACATTCACTGCAGCATTATTCACAATAATCAAGATATGGAAACAACCAAAATGTCCACTCACAGATGAATGGATAAAGATGTGAAATATTTATACAATGGAATACTAGTCAGCTATAAAAACAAAATCTTGCTATTTGGACAGCTAAGCAAAATAAGTCAGATGGAGAAAGACAAATACCAGGTGACTTCACTGATACGTGTAATCTAACAAAACAAAATAAAGCAAAAACAAAATCACCAATACAGATAACAGTCTAGTTATCAGAGGGGACGAGGGTTGAGGGTTGGGTGAAATGGGTGAAAGGGCAACTGTATGGTGATTAATGGTAACTAGGTTGGTGGGGATCGCTTTGTAGTGTATACAGATACTAAATTATAAAGCTGCACACCTAAATTTTATGTAATAAAAACAATAATAATAAATAGCAATGAGGCATTGATGACCCAGGATACTGAACCAAGGAAAAGCTGACCCAGGGAGTTAGGCCCCATTCCACAGCTAGTTAATTCGGTGACAAGGGGAAATTCAATTATCCCCGGCTGGGCCTCAGTTTCTAAAGATGTAAAAGAGAATTAATAACAAGTAACTTGCACTCTCAAGAAGACCAACCTGACTTACTTAGGGCTGTTTCAATTTGGTGCTTGGCAATTTGTTTCCTTTACCTCCCCTCCCGCCTCCATCTTCAGGGGAGGAAAATGGGAAATAAAGTGGTCAGATATTCTAAACAAATTCACAGAGTTCGTGTGCATGTGGCAGGATAATTTTATTTAAGGCAGGTTAAATAAATAAGATCCCTCCCTCTCTGTACCCACTTTTGTCCTTCCCTCTGATTCCACATCCTAAGCCCAGATAAGGAGACCACAGCTGAAATGAGCCCAAGACAGGTCAAACGAGCCGCTTTCAGTTTTCCCACAGGGAAAGTGCGTGGCGGGTGAAAGAAACCCGAGCCGGGGGGGGTGGGGGCCGCCAGGGGTTCCATCGCTGGACCAACTTCCCCAGGAGCCACTGGACCCGCGTCCCCTCAGGGAATGGGACGCACTCTCCGTCGCACCGCCGCCACCCTCCCCCCAGTCTCGCGGCCCACTTCGTCCCCCATAGCCCTCCCGGGTCGCGGGCGTCCCCTCACCTGCGCGGGACACAGCAGCAGCAGGAGGAGGCCGAGGGCTGGGCCGCTCGCGGTCATACCGCCTTGGTGCGTGGCTGCGGGCATCGGCGAGACTCGACTCGGCTCGACTCGGCTCGGCTCGGCGCGCGGTGCTGGCTCAGGATCCCGTGCAGGCAGAGGGAGGGGACGCGCGCCGGCGGCTGAGAGCTAGCGCTCTTCGGGAAGGAGGAAGGCGTCGTTGGCCCCTCCTCCTTCTGGGTGGTGCCCCTGCCGGGACGCCCAGGACCGCTTCTGGGAGGGGCGGGGCCGATCCGGGAGGGCGGGGATAGGGGGCGGGGCCCAGCCGGGGCCGGGGCGGAGCCGGACTGGGCCACGGGGCTCAGGTGGGGCGTCCTCCGGGGTAGCAGCTCAGCATTTCGTGGCCCTACGGTTCTGGGGGTGCGATATAGGGTAGGGATCCCAGACCAGGGCAGCCGAACTTCTGGAATCTGGCCTGGGAGGATATTTCGGAAAGCGTGTGGTTTTGATGTTTTAACGTTTTCCCCTTTTTGTCTTTCCTGGGCTGGGGACGGTGGGCGAGGAGATTTTAGCAAATAGCGCTCGGAGACTGTTTTCCCAATTCCGATCCCACGCCTCAACGGAATATGTATTTATTTAACCACTCCTCAGAGGAATATGTATTATTTCGGCCCCGATTAGCATTCTGAGCAAATTCTCCGCCACAGACTCAGCCCCCAAAAAGGAAACCGAGCCTGGGCTTCAGTGACATATGGGGCGGGGCCGCGCGGTGGCCTGATGGTGTTGTGATCCGGGAGCGCGAGGGGCGGAGCGCGGCGGGGGGCGAGGCTCCTGAGCTAACCAATCTCAGCTTTGTGGCCTTTCAGCCCACGTTCGGAAAAGCGCTGGAACTACACCACCTGCTGGCAGAGCTGCGAGTCGCGTGGTTGGACCCGTGGGCAGGAGAAGACTCCCCGCCCCGCCCTCAAGGTTGACCCAGAGGTGGCACCAGAGTCCATTTTTAATTTCGAGGTGAAGTCAAGTAACACAAAGAAGAAGAAGCATCTTCATTTTTGAGTCTTGCTTTTGCAAAAATATAATGCATATTATATGCATTTCTAGTAACATTTCCCCTCAGATTTCAATTATTGAGACTGCTCAAAAGCATCAGTCATTACCACTTTGAAGTGGTAGGAAATGAAAGTAAGGCTCTCTTTTCCCAAAGTGGAAGCCAGTTTACAATGAAAAGACTAAATATGCATCTGAAGCAATGATCAAACCCAGTTCTGGGTAGGACCATGGTGCAGGTGATATTCCCGGCACAGTTTACAAAACGTCTGCTTTGGTTTCTATCTTGCCTGCCCACTTCCTCAGCCCTGGGATGTCCTACTGGGTGGCTAGGCATTGAAACTATAGGGACTTCCTCTGGACCCTCAGTCTTAGATCTTACACAAGGGTTTCCTGGTTCTCTTCCGGCTATGTGCTTTCCTGTCCCTGGTGATTCATTTGAGATAAAATAGTATGTGTAGTTTTGGAAGGACTCAAACTGTTGTCACCGAACCAGCAGTTATCAGCGTCACCTGGGAACGTGTTAGAAAGGCAAATTGGAGGTTCCACCCTAGACCCATTGAATCAGAAACTCGGGATGAGCCAGATCTTTGAGGTTTTTTTTTAATTTTTTAAATGTTTTTTTAATCTATTTTTGAGACACAGAGAGAGACAGTGCGAGCAGGAGAGGGTAAGAGAGAGAGGGAGACACAGAATCCGAAGCAGGCTCCAGGCTCTGAGCTAGCTGTCAGCACAGAGCCCTACACGGGGCTCGAACCCACGAACCATGAGATCATGACCTGAGCGAAGCCGACGCTTAACCGACTGAGCCACCCAGGCACCCCGAGTTTTTTTTTTTTTTAATGTTTATTTATTTTTGAGAAAGAGACAGACTATGAGTGGGGGAGGGGCAGAGAGAGAGGGAGACACAGAATCTGAAGCAGATTCCAGGCTCTGAGCTATTGGCACAGAGCCTGATGTGGGGCTTGAACTCACGAACTGTGAGGTCATGACCGGAACCGAAGTCAGATGCTTAACCCACTGAGCTGCCCAGGTGCCCCCTCTTTGAGTGTTAATAAGCCCTCCTGGTGATTCCCATACATGCTCAAATTCTAAACTTACTGCTATAATGGATTCCTTGGATCTTGGTGGATTAGTTACTCTTACAATTTTAGCAATGTCCTAATGGAAAAAAGAAAAAAAAAAAAGGTTTTACTAAGTAATTAACTTGAGTAAAGGAAATATGAGACATTTCTGGGATACGGAGAAATTTTGATGCCCCACTAATTATGTCCACTATTTACCAAAAAGATAACAAAAAGACCTTTAGCCATTTTTTTTCCTGATTGTTTTGTACTACTTCAACAATACCCAAAAGCCTAGGAAATATTTTGTAAATAAACTATCATATTTCTAAGAGAAATACGGCTTTTTGCTGATGACAAAGTAATTCATGCATATAGTAGAAACTTTGAAAAAACACAAAAGTGGGGCACCTGGGTGGCTCAGTCGGCTGAGCGTCCGACTTTCGCTCAGGTCATGATCTCACAGTTTGTGAGTTCAAGCCTCCCATTGGGTTCTGTGCTGACAACTTGGAGCCTGGAGCCTGCTTCAGATTCTGTGTCTCCTTCTCCTTCTGCCCCTCCCCCACTTGTGCCTTGCCTCTCTCTGTCTCTCAAAAGTAAATAAATGTAAAAAAAAAAAAGTTTAAAAAAAATACACAAAAGTTCAGGGACAGAATAAAAAATTATTTATAATTCCATCATTATGAGTAATCTGTCACACCATGGTATATTTTTTCTTTCCATGAAAATTGTTTTCACATGGTTGAGATCCTAAGAGAGAATTTTTTTTTAGTTTGTTTAATCAACATTTAATATCAGTATCATTATAAACACCATTAAACATTGCATAATAATAAAGGAGAAAATAAGAGGGAAAATGAAATGATTAGACATACATCTTTATAAATATGCAGAAATATCTTTGGAAAACCATGCATTCAAAAGCATATATGTGAATATAATATTTTAAAATAAGAGGAATATACTGTAACCAGTTTGAAGCTTGCTTTTTTTTACATTTAGCAATACACTTTTCCACCTCACTACTTTTACTAGCTCTATAGGATTTAATTATGTGTGTGTAACATTTCTGAAGCCAGAGTGATGGAAGCCAGTCTCAGAGCAGTACCTAAGTCAGAAAAATATAGTTCACCAACCAAAAATATTTCAAAATAACTCGTCTCAATCTGCATTTCTGGTAGATACGAAGAGTTTGTGTGGTTCCAATGATACTGCAAAAATTCACCATTTTTCTTCCATGTGCTTCCTCATATTCCTAAGCTTGTCTGAATTCCGCAAACCTCATCTTTCTGTGTCCTCTGCTTCGCTCATGATACTGTATGAGAAAAGTCTAAAAGCTATTGAACATTTACTTTAGGGAGGAAGATGGGAAAGTTGACCCAAGACAAAATTCTCTTTACCTAGCAGTTGAAAGGGGAAGTCTAGAAATACTCATGTTAATAGTTTTGATCCGTTACATAATTTATTTAATCAATATCCTTTTGGACATCTGCTGTGTCACTTTGGTTACTGAAAACAATAATGTAATGAACATCCCGTGCCTAAATCCTTGCACACATAGAACTGTTGGAAAAACATACTGTTGGCTCAAAGAAAATGTGCATTTTAATTTTCAGTCTTGCTAAACTGCACTCCAAAGAGATTGCAGTTTACTCCTTTGCTAACAACATCTAGAAGTGCCTGATTCCCACCTCCTTGGCAACACTTATCTTTGCCATTCTGATAGGTGAAAAATGTCATCTGTGATTTTACGTATTTTATTTCTTATTTTAAAAAATCGTGATGCTTTAATTTGTATTTTATTAATTATAAGAAAGATTATAATTATAAGAGATTAATTATGAGTGATTTTAAGAATCTTTGTACATTTATAAATGCTTTTGTTTCTTTTTCTGTGTTCTTTATTTTCTATTATTTTCTTTTTCATATGGACTTGTAAGAACTATTTATTAAGAAAATTAACCTATTTGTCTAGCATATATGTTGCAGACACTTTATTAATTTATGAGTTTGTAGGATTATAAAAAATTTACTCCATATTTCCCTGTAGAGTTTAATGATTCCATGGAAATCATGATCTGGAATTATTTTGCTGTAAGGAGTGATATAAGGATACAGTTCCCTTCCTCCCTGCAAAGCCGAGATAATCATAGAGGGATACCTGCTCTTGTGAAAGTTATCATTAGCTTTTTGGATTGCCAAATCTAATGACAACCCCTTTGCATCATCACACTTGACCTCTTAGTGTATTCAACACAGATGATCACACTGTCCTCCATAAAACATGTTATTTAACTCTATCATCAGTTACCTCAATGACTAAGCATTGACTATACCTCATCTTCTAGACTAGGGATGTGCTTTGAGTAGTATATTCATGTTAATAAAATTTTATTACAAGAAAATACCTTTGAATTCTTCTAATATAGAAGCATTTTTTCCCTGCTGACTTAAAAACTTCAAAGCAGGCCATGATACAAAGGGACAAAGAAAAAAAAATGCCTAACTACAGCACAGGTTTTGAGCTTGCCTGGTTTCTACTTTGAAGGCTGAAGTTCAATAACAGGAAATGAAGACAGAGCTGGATCTTTGGGGTACTTGGGTGCAATTGACTTCACCTGGTGATATCTGAGCCCCTTGCTGTGGACCCAGCCCTTCTTTGCTGACTTTTTTTTTTTTTCTTTTACTTTTTACCCTTGTATTAGCTTAGGCTGCCATAACAAAATACCTTAGACTGGGTGGCTTAAACAATAGGAATTTATATCTTATGGCTCTGGAGACTGAGAAGTAGAAGATCAAGGTGCTGACCAGTTAGGTTTCTGGTGGGGACCCAGTTCCTGGCTTTTAGACAGCTGTTTTCCTTCCTTCCTTCCTTCCTTCCTTCCTTCCTTCCTTCCTTCCTTCCTTCCTTCTTTCCTTCCTTCCTTCTTTCCTTCCTTCCTTCCTTCCTTCCTCCCTCCATCCCTTCCTTCCTTCCTTCTTTCTTTCTTTCTTTTTTTTAAGTTTATTTTGAGAGAGAGAGAGAGAGAGTGCAGCGTGCGAGCCCATGCGCCAGCCAGGGAAAGGCATAGAGAGATGAAGGGAGAGAGAGAATCCCAAGCAGGCTCTGTGCTGTCAGATCGGAGTTCCACTCAGGGCTCAGTCCCACCAACCATGAGATCATGACCTGAGCAGAAACCAAGAGTTGGATACTTAACCGACTGAGCCACCCAGGTGCCCATAGATACCTGCCTTCCGACTGAGTGTTCACTGAGGTCTTTCCTTGGGACATGTGTGTGGAGAGAGAGAGAGAGCTCTTCCTCTTGGTATAAAGGCAATGGCCCTCTTGGATTAAGGCCACACCCTTATGACCTCATTTAGCCTAATTACCTTCTAAAAGCCCTATATCTCTAAATATATTTACATTGGGGGTTAGGACTTCAATGTAGGAATCTGAGGGACACGATTCAGCCCATAGTACCCCTCCTTTTGCTCAGGGATGCATTACGACTTTTGTGGGCCCTAAGCACCTTTGTTTTTGGGTGCTCCTTCCTCCTTCCAAAACAACCACTTAAAGTTACATTTTACAACTGCCTTGGTATAAAGACAAATATAATACAGGCTGGTTTCATTATTACATATCCATTATTATTACATTCTTATTTTTCTTCTAATTAAAAGAAATAGAAATTAAAACATTTCTGTGTGAACTTAAAAGTATACAGAGGCCCTAGGCACTCTGTCTACTGTGGCTGATGGAGAAGTTGGTCCTGTTTTTGCTACTAATGTCATAGAATGCCCTGTAGCATTCACAGATATTTTAAGTTTTACTGATGGATTGCCTAAAAAAAAAAAAAAAAGAAAGAAAAAGAAAAAAAAAGATCTAGGACCGGCAGCTAGAGCTGGCCTTAAAAGAAGGGCCTGTAGATAGTAGGAGGTTACCTTGGTGAACACAGGTCGAGGGAGCAGGTGACCTCCCTGTCAGGCTACGCTTTGCGGTATTCTACAGATTATACAGACCAGTCCTGATACAGTGCAGGAAAACTACATAAGCACAAGAATACTAGAAGGGGGGCATAGGAGGCCTTCTTGGGGGCTAGTTACCCCAGATCCATGTAGCCACCACCCAGAGAAAGGCTATAGAACATTTTTAGCATGGCAGAGGCTTCCTTAGGCTGTTTCCCAATCAATATCATCACCCTCCTTCAACCAAGAGGCAGTCACAATTCTGACTTCTATCACCATGAATTGGTTTCACGTGTTCTTGACTTCATGTAAATGGAATCATACTCTGCCTGGTTTCTTTCACCCAACATTGTCAGATGTGGGGGTGTGAGACTCATCCACATTGCTCAGAGCAGTAATCCATCCTTTCTATTGCTAAGTAGTATTCCATGGTATAAAATCCCATGCAGGGGCGCCTGGGTAGCTCAGTCGGTTAAGCGTCTGACCTCAGCTCAGGTCTGATACCACCGTTTGTGAGTTCGAGCCCTGCATCGGGCTCTGTGCTGACAGCTCAGAGCCTGGAGCCTGCTTCAGATTCTGTGTCTCCCTCTCTCTCTGCCCTTCCCCTGCTTGCACTCTGTGTGTATGTGTCTCTCTCTCAAAAATAAACATTTAAAAAAATACCATGCAAATATTTGGGTTATTTCCAGTTTAAGCTGTTATCAGTGAACTTGCTATGAACATTCTGGCACATGTCTTTTTGTTTGAAATATGCACTCTGTTCTTTTGGATTTTGTAATAGACTTCTAAACTCCATTCTTAAGCAAGCTGAATTTTACAGACATCCTCATTTAAAAGAGCTGAGCTATAACTCATGACTTTGGTGCCAGTGGTTTTAAGTGACTCAGAGATGGGGCATTGTTGGTCAGACTTATGGTCAAACATTCTTCCTAGTAAGGACACTTGAGTTGGTGATCAATCCTGTCCCGGATTATGTGTGACTTCCATGCAGAGAGGATGCTACCAACGTGGGAATAACTTGAAATTTGGCTGTCGGTGCCTCACATTGGCATTCCCCACTCTATAGGGTTCATCACATTACACCATTAATTTCCTTTGCCTGGGTTGTATGGGGTCTAATCTTTCCCTAAATAGGGAGTCCAACTCCTATAAATTGGAGACTTTCTTTCTACGGCTCTTCTTAAAAGTTCAGCTGTGGGAAGTGGGAGTAAAATCAGCGTTTCCCTTGTGAAAAATCAGAGGGTGAGGAGTAGTTGGGTGACTCAGTCAGTTATGCGTCTGACTCTTGATTTCAGCTCAGGTCATGATCTCAAGCCCTGACTTGGGCTCTGCACTGACAGCATGGAGTCTGCTTGGGGTTTTCTCTCTCTCTCTCTCTCTCTCTCTCTTTCTCTCTTTCTCACTCTCTGTCTCTCTCTCACAAGATAAATAAACATATAAATAAAAATAAAAATCAGAGGGTGAAATCCTAGTGAAGGGAGGACAGAAGACACCAGAGAGAGAAGGAGGAATTCTTTCTGTTGACAGAGACAAAGCTGACAGGGCATGTAAGAACCAAAGATCTTTAATTATCTTCCTTCAATTGGTAAAACATGACTTCCCTCATATTTTATTTATTCTTATGTTTATTTATTATTTTTGAGGGAGAGAGAGAGAGGCAGAGAGAAAGGGGGACAGAGGATCTGAAGCGGGCTCTGCGCTGACAGCAGAGAAGCCCAGGGTGGGGCTTGAACTCATGAACCACAAGATCATGACCCGAGCTAAAGTCAGATGCTTAACCGACTAAGCTACCCAGGCGCCCCAATTTCACTCGTATTTTAAAATCATCTTTAAAGTATTGCTAAAAATAAATGTGAGGGCACCAGGAAAAGATTCTAAGACTTTCCAGACCCACTAATGCTTCAAGAATGTAACTGAGGGCTAAGTACGTTTAAAGAGCCTGGAGAAACACCTCTGTTTGTTTGGGTTTATCTCACTGTGTTTGGTATGCTAAGCAGACTGAGGACACAAACTGGGCCCTCAGCCAGCGAATGTGGCATTCCACATGTGGAATTTTTTTTTCTACAGGGCACATAACTTGTTTTGTGTGTGTGTGTGTTTGTTTTTCTCCATATGTTGAAGCACAGGTAAGTACAGGGCTTGAGCTGACACTGGACAATGGCGTGAAAAATCCTCACATGGTCGGCCCTGGTCACAGCGGGACCTCCATATGGTTCTATGCATATTTGTTAGCATCTTGGCCCAGTGAAATAACACTCACTAAACCAATTGCCCAGCAGAGATAAAATGTAGTTTCTCTCATTTTACCAGGAAGGTAGTAAAACATTAACTCACAGGCTCATCGACACCACACCACACAGATCTTGCATCTCTATTGTGTGGCACAAAGTGCGGGCACATCTCATATTAGTGTACTTTGCTTTATTATGCTTTACAGATACTGCTTTTTTTTTTTTTTTTTTTTTTTTTTTTTTTTTTTTACAAATTGAAGGTCTGTGACAACCCTGTGTTAAGCAAGGTTGATTTTTCCAACAGCATTTGCTTACTTCATGTCTCTGTGTCACAATTTGGTAATGCTTGCAATATTTCAAATTTTTTCATTATTTGTTATGGCAGGTTGCGGTCTGAGATCTTTGATGCCCCTATTGTAATTGTTCTGGGACACCATGAACTGCTCTCGAATGAGACAGTGCACTTAACTAATAGATGTGTGTGTTCTGACTGCTCCCCTCACCAGCCATTCCCCCACCCGCTCCCTCTCCTCAGGCTTCCCTGTTCCCCAAGACACAACAATAGTGAAATTAGGCCAATTAATAATCCTATGGTGGTCTCTACGTGTTCAAGTGAAAGGAAGAGTTGCATACCTCTCACATTAAGTCAAAAGTGAGAAATAATAAAGCTTGGTGAGAAAGGCATATTAAAACCTGAGATAGGGTGAAAGCTGGGCCTCTTGGGCCAGTTAGCCAAGTTGTGAATGCAAAGGAAAAGTTCCTGAAGGATATTAAAAGTGTCACTGCAATGAACACACCAATGATAAGAAAGTGTAACAGTGTGATTGCTCCTATGCAAAAAGTTCGAGCGGTCTGCATAGAGGATCAAACCGGCCACAACATTTCCTGAAGCCAAAGGCTATTCCAGAGCAAGGCTCGAACTCTCTTCAGTTCTATGAGGGCTGAGAGGTGAGGAAGCTGCAGAAGAAACGTCTGAAGCTAGCTGGGGTGGTTCATGAGGTTTAAGGAAAGACGCCGTCTCCATAACATCAAAGTGTAAGGGGACGCAGCAAGTGCTGATGTAGAAGCCGCAGCAAGTGATCCAGGAGATCTAGCTAGGTGGTTACTGAAGGTGGCTACACTAAACAGGTTTTCAATGTAGATGAAACAGACTTCTATTGGAAGAAGATGCCTGCTAGGGCTTTCACGGCTCCAGAGGAGAAATCAATGCCTGGCTTCAAAGCTTCAAAGGACAGGCTGCCTCTCTTGTTAAGGGCTACCGCAGCTGGTGACTTTAAGTGGGAGCCAATGCTCACTTACCATTCTGAAAATCCTCGGGCCCTGACGAATGATGCTGAATCTATTCTGTGTGTGCCCTACAAATGGGACAGCCAAGCCTGGATGACAGCACATCTCTTTACAACATAGTTTACTGTGTATTTTAAGCCCAGTAAGAAGAGACCTGATGCTCAGAAGAAAAAGATTCCTTTCAAAATATTACTGCTCATTGACAATGCACCTGGTCACTCAAGAACTTTGATGGACTATGAGATTGTCACTGGCATGACCCCCTGACCCTGTGAACTCAGGAAACTCCTAGAAATTTCTATCAATTTCATCTTTTAGAAACTAACAAATTGCTGGAACAGGAAAAGAAACATTTGAGTAGATCCCAGGACTATGCCTGCTCAGATGAATCAGAAAGTACCCTACAAAGTTACCTCAGCTTGTCATTTTTATTTTAATGTTAAAAGCTCCTCTGAATATTCATCCCAAGCCCTTGTAAAAGGAGCCTGCTCACCCCTGTTTGAGGAGTCATTCCACATGATCTCCTTATTTGTACAAATAAACAGGACTTTGTGAGGGAATCCACCTGGTGTGGTCTGTCCATAACTCATCAAGGAGTAGACCCACATTGGTTAGGTAACAAGATGAATGTTTTTTTTCATGACTGCTAACGCAATATCCATTCTTTGGCCTGTGGGTCAAGAAGTAATTTTGGGGTGCCTGGCTCAGTCAGTTAAGCATCTGACTTCGGCTCAGGTCACGATTTCATGGTTTGTGGGTTTGAGCCCCACATTGGGCTCTGTACTGACAGCTCAGAGCCTGGAGCCTGCTTCACATTCTGTGTCTTCCTCTCTCTCTGCTTCTCCCCCACTCATGCTCTGTCTCTCTCTGTCGAAAATAAAATAAAAATAAACAAAGAAATAATTTTGACTTTTACATCTTCTTACTTAAGAAATACATTTCATAAGGCTATAGCTGCCAAAGGTGGTGACTCCCTCTGATGGATCTGGGCGAAGTAAGTTGAAAACCTTCTGGAAAGGATTCACCATTCTAGCTGCCATTAAGAAAATTTGTGACTCATGGGAAGAGGTCAAAATGTCAACATTAATAGGCATCTGGAAGAAGTTGATTCCAACACTCATGGATGACTTTGAGGGGTTCCAGACTTCAGTGGAGGAAGTCACTGCAGATGTGGTAGAAAGAGCAAGTGAACTAGAATTAGGCGTGGAGCCTGAAGATGTGACTGAATTGCTTCAGTCTCATGATCACACCTGAACAGATGAGGAGTTGCTTCTGATGGGTGAGCAAAGAAAGTGGTTTCACGGGATGGAATCTATTCCTGGTGAAGATGCTGTGAGGACTGTTGAGATGACAACACATGATTTAGAATATTCCATAAGCCTAGTGGAGAAAGCAGTGGAAGGGTTTGAGAGGATTGACCTCAATTTTGAAAGAAGTTCTGTTGGTAAAATGCTAATAAGCAGCATTCATGCTACAGAGAAATAGTTCGTGAAAGGAAGAGTCAGTGGATGCCCATTCTCCTTGCCTCCCTTGACTTTCTCCTCCCTTGATCTATGTTTCACTCCCCACTACTGTCCATTCCATTTCATATTCTTTGCTGACTTCTCTTTTTCCTTCAAAACCCCTTCTCAGTTTTCTCCCCTCTCCCCAGAGTCTCCCTGGGGACCTCATTCATCCCATGACTTTGACAATCACTTCTACACACATGATGCCTAAATCAGTAGTAAGTCTTGTCCTAAACCTTAAGCTGCTGTTTCCAACTATCTTCTGGAATCTATTTCACACATTCTTCAAACTGAACCTGTCCAAATGTTCTCTCTCTGTCTCCACCTCAACTCTGCTGTTCTTCCATTTCCTAACATAGAATTGTCACCATCCACTATGTAAACCTTGGATCCAGAAAAGAGTTAACATAGTAGACCCAAGACTACTAAGGTTGGAAAGTTTTGCTTACGAGATTGGCCATTGGTTGGCATCTGGGGACTTGACTCACAAACAGTTCCCTACACTGATCTTTCCCTAAATGACAGTGGTTCACTGTGCCTAAATTGTTTGTACACAACAAGGTGGTTTATTCTGAGTGCCTGTTTTCCTTCTGTAAGTCTGAAATTTTGGCAAATGTTAGGCAGAGTGTACCACTGTGACCAGCTCCCAGGTAAAAGTCTGGATGAGTTTCTAATGAGCTTTCCCAGTAGACCACACTTGTCAATGTTGTCACATCTCACTGCATGAGGAATTGAGCTCATCCTGTGTGAATCCACTGGAAGAGGATTCTTGGAATCCTCTTGCAGCTGGTTTCCTCCATCTTCACTCCCATTCTCTTCCCCTTTGCTGAGTTTACTATATATCCTTTCACTGTAATCTTAGCTATGACCATGAACACATGATGGGCCTTGTAAGTTTTTATAGCAAATCACCCAACCTGGGGGATGTCTTGGTCCCCCAACACATCTTAGGATAATTGTAACCCTCTTTTCCTCATTCTCCATGTTCAGTTAATCACCAATTATCATTAGCTCTACCTCTAAATTAAAAAATTTTTAATTAAAAATGTTTATTTTACTAAGTTATCTCTATACCCATGATGGGGCTCAACCTCACAACCCCGAGATCAAGAGTCTCATGCTCTACCAGCTAAGCCAGCCAGGCACCCCTCTACCTCTAAATATTTTAAAAAATATATCTTGTGTTCATAGCCCTCATTGCCTTGATGCTACAACCGTGGCTCCGTCTGGACCACTCTCCCTGTTTTCCTCCACTGCAGAAAGCAAACCCCCAAGACTGGAGAACAGCACCGAGCCAATGCGATGCAGATGTTGTCTCTTAAAGCCAGTTTCCTCAGCTGCAAGAGGTGGATAATGATAATGCCTATTTCAGAAAGTTGCTGTCAGGGGTAAATGAGAAAAATGCAGATAAACTTTGTGAGATTATCTACATAAAGTGCTTAGCAACTAACAATCCTTCAACAAATGTTAGCCACTGTTTCTAATGTTGGTATTAATGACCTGGAGACTGCATCTGGTCACCACGTGGGAGGCTCAGCCAGTTCTGTCTGGCACCAAAACCACTTTGTGGAATTAGGCCTTCGTTTCCTACCCTTATAATCTGCAGTGCAGGCCCACTCCAAAATGCACCTCTGTGGGATTCCAAGTAGCTTGGCATTTGGGGGTGCCCTTGTCCTTTGATGAGGTGTCCCCGCATGGGAAAATGAGAAGACATAGCTTTCTTGTGGTTGCAGAGGAGGGGGTGCAGCAGGGGAGGAAGCTAAAATGATCATGGAGTTCTCCAGATTCCTGACGTTACCGCTGCAAATATTTGGAGTTGTGCAAAACCATCAGTGAGTACAGATAAAAAAGCCACTGCAAAGGCCTGAAGAGTCAGTAGCATCACAGGCCCTAAAAATAGAAATTAAGACACACACATACACACACACACACACACACACAGATCAATATATGAGGTGATAGATGTATTAATTAACTAGATGACGGGAATCCTTCCACAATGTCTATGTATATCAAACCATCACAATGTACAATTAAAACTTTCTATTTTCAGTATCTTCCGTGACTATGCCAGGAATTTTTGTCTGAATGAAAAACCTTATGGGATCATTACCAAAGTTCTCCACAGTTGAAATAATGAAATTGTAAAGCTTAAAGATCTACTAAGGATTCCCAATATCAATATATTTATCAACAAACTGAGTTATTCACTCTAAAATTCCACACTATTAAAAACCACATAGAAACAACTTCTGATTAAAAACAAACAGGAAAAAGCAGCATAGGTAAGTTGGGTAGTACATTAAGTTTATTTTGAATTACAACATAGAATGTGCCATCAAACGAATGGAGGTAATGAACACTTGTGGTTCAATTAACAAATGATTTGCATAGGAATTGCTAGTTTTGTCTTAGGGATGCAGAGCTCATTGAATTGTGATTTTGATGAACATAAAATAAGAATCATCATCCAAAAAAAAGAACCATCTACCTGTGTGCAAAATAAATGCAATTTTACTTCAAATAACAGACTTTCGTTTAGTGTCTGGTGCATGGTTAATACCATCACCTTCCGTGTTATGGATAAAGTCATAATCTCATCCAGACCAAAGCTGATCCTTCTAAGCTAGAGACCTCTTACCTATAGTAAGAAGACCTCCATTAAATATTGTTAAAGCTACTGGACTCATTCTTACGGCTCTAATATTGATCAAGAACATTATCCACTTAAAACAATCTAACACATAGGCCGAGGACAACATACCTTTGTGAAAACATGAAGTTTGTGATTTCACCCCATTTTGTCTTTTGGAACTTTGTTATCAGTACCCATAATACTGTTTCGATTTATATCAGTGATCAGCAACCAGTTTTGGCCTAAGGGCTAACAAAAGGGGGAAAATATAAAGCATTTAAGGGCACACTATTTTCCTCTTCAAAATGAACATAGCTTTGTGAAATTCCCATGAGGGAAAGTGTTTATTTGTACTACTTTGCTAAGTAAAAGAAAGTCAGGGAGGAAATCGGCATTGCTTTATAGTTACTAAAGGGTTTATATCTGGGTGTTGTAGCAATACCGACAGATCTTTCTAAATCTTTATCTCAAAATCAGATTGCCGAGTTGTTGTACAGCTAGTCAGGTTCCAAGCGTCCTTGGGGACTCTGTGGGTTGCTCATTCCTGCCTTCATTTGTGATATTGATTAAAATAAGCTGGATTTTGGGCACCTGGGCGGCTCAGTCAGTTGAACAGCCAACTTCAGCTTAGGTCATGATCTCGCGGTTCGTGAGTTCAAGCCCCACATCAGGCTCTGTGCTGACAGCTCAGAGCCTGGAGCCTGCTTCAGATTCTATGTCTCCTTCTCTCTCTGCCCTTCCCCTGCTGATGCTCTGTCTCTCAAAAATAAATAAACATTTAAAAAATAAAAAAAATAAAATAAGCTGATTTCTGTTGATTGGTTATTTTATCGATCATAACAAATCTGAAGAGAATATATTCTAATTTCAAAAATTATATTTGATCATTTACTGGCTTAAAGATAATGCTTTTAGTACCACTGCAAGTTGGTTAAAAAAAAATTGGGGGATTACATTTCCTTCCATCTTAACATGGAAACCAAAACAGAAAATGAAAACTAAAGCTGTATTTAAATAACAGAAATAACCTCCAGTGTGCATTATGGTAAAGACAGTTTATTATGGAAAGATGGTTTAATTTTTGCGTGTGCAATTAGGCACTGACTGGGACATTTAGACACCACTGATTATAAAGTGCACTGAACATAAATTTTGATTCCCCTCCAAGGAATAATTCAATAAAACTCAGGTCTCTTTCTTGGAATTAATCAGCTCAAGAACATGCATAGATGAACACCTAGTAAATACTAATAACAGTCTTTTATTACTTATACTCCTGCAATATAACAGCAACATATTGCGCTTGCATATATCACATTGTATCTAAGGACCTCAAAGTCACTGTGTCAAGCAATGTGGTGTTGGAAGTTCAGGATTGCACAGCCTATTAAGTCTACTTAGTTATGGCAGGGAAAGAGGATTCCCAACAACAGAACCAAAATAAAAGCTCAAAGAGACAAGCCTCAATTTCCCATGGCTTGTAATTTTCTGAGTTTCCAAAATTGCCACTTGTACCCCACCTTACCTATAATATCGATTCAAGGTAAAAATGATTTTTTACGTGTTTGGAATAAGATGAAGATCAACTCGCAAATAACCAATTTGTCTTTTTTATAGTTCAACAGTCCGTCTTTGAAAAATCACATGGTGGAATGTAAGAAGTGGCTTTTTAATGTAAATTTACACTTCACTGATTCAGAATAAACGTGCCTACGACCTTTGGGTAGCAGAAAACATTTTACACTGGAATGACATACCTGTATGTGTAAAACATGAGCTGTATCTTTTAGCACACTGACATTTAATGCAAAAGCAAAAGTGCTCTGATTCACTGAAGATCTGACTTCCAGTATTTTAAAGGCTTTGTCATCTTGCTTAAACCCCTTCAAGGGCTTAAGTCTTAGAGATTAACTGAGAGACCCAACTTAGTATAGTATAAAACAAGTTTCTCTGGAACCCACGTATCTGCCAGGCCCCACAGTAGTGGGGTCACAGGCCATTGTGAGAAGCCCACGTAAGCGACAGCAAGGGGTCCCTGAGCCTTTCTGTTCTTGGCTCAGGGCACAGAGCCTAGCTCTCCTTGGTCAGGGACCTGGGGCAGCATTCTGAGCATTTCCTTTCTTAATGGAATTTCCAACACTATTTGAAAAGCAACTTCTTTTTGAACAATGTGATTAGGGTTTCTATCTTTTAGTCAAATATGGAACTACGTCGTTAGCTCTTCCTGTGTCCTTCTTTACTTCGGAGGAGACGCAGGATACGTTCATTTTTGGTTAGTTCTGCTGGAAGTTCATTGGCCTGAGAGAAGATAAGATAGGTATTAGTGAATTCCCACAGTTGGGATGGTTTTAGGGACTCCAAAGAGGGACCCCTGACCCAAACTTGCTCCTCTGCTGGTGAACAACCTCACTGGACTCACTCTTGTTTTAAGGCATTAAAGGTCTCCTTTAAGTGTCTAAATATCACCTGTTATTTTCTTACCTCGTTGTTAGAGTTCTTTTTCTCTCTCAGCCACATCCCTTAGGACACCGTAATCTGGCAGCCAGGGTCCATGTATTATTAATCACTGTATCCTCATTTCCAGCACAATGCCTGGTGCATCTAGTATGTGCTCAGTAAATACTGGTAATATTAAATTTGATACTTTACATTTAATTTATTTATTATATGGGGCAGCCTATCTGCTAGAGCTTGAGACTCAGGACAGCTATCTTTTGATGAGAAAACTGAGCTAGGAAACATTCAGAGAATAAGAGATGCCTGATCAAGAGCAGCTTCAGAGTGTCCATTCTTCTCCTCATGCTGCTGAGACACATTCTCTAGGCATTTATTTCACAAGTGAGTCCTTACCACATGCAGCCGACATTGTGGGGCAGCAGTTCTCAAACTTTTTGGTCTCAGGACATTTTTATGCTCTTGAGAAGTATTGAGAACCCCAATGAGCTTTTGTTTTTAACTTATTAGAAATGAAAATAAGAACATTTAAAAATATATTAATTCATTAAAAATCATAAATCTACTACAGGTTAACATAAACCGCATTTATGAAAAACAACAAAATTTTCAAAAACAAAAAAGTTAGAAGAGTAGCATTGTTTAACAGATTTGCACATTTCTTTAAAAAACTTTTTTAAATGTTTATTTATTTTTGTGAGAGAGAGAGAGAGAGAGAGTGCAAGCAGGGAAGGGGGTGGAGAGAGAGGGAGACACAGAATCTGAAGCAGGCTCCAGCCTCTGAGCTGTCAGCACAGAGCCTGATGTGGGGCTCGAACTCATGAGCCGTGAGATCATGACCTGAGCTGAAGTCTGACACTTAACTGACTGAGCCACCCTAGATTTGAATATTTCTTGAATGTGTAGCTCAATGGAAGACATTTGGATTTTCATATCTGCTTCTGCATCTAACGTATTGTGATACATTGTTTTGGTTAAAGCTCATATGAAGAAAATTCAGCTTCACACAGATAGGTGGTTGGAAAAGGGAGAAACATTTTAAGAGCCTTTTCAGATCATTGTAGATATTCTTCTTTGATGCCACACCAATACTAAGCAGTTGGTAGTTGCTTAAAGGTAATTTCAGTGTGGAATCTGAAACCATATCAATGAACTTTTTATAAAAATCCATAGATCTATCTACAGATAGAATGTTTCCCCATGCATGATTTGTCACATCACACACTGGTTATTTGGAAAATATTTGTTTAATGAGTTATGCTCCTCTTCCAAATGTTGACACATTGTATCACATAATCTCAAAAGATCACATTCATTAATATCAGCACCAATTCATCAGGAGAGCCTGTAAGTGAATTGGGAAGCTGTCAGGCTCACATGGTGGACACAGGTTGTTCTTTGAAATAAAAATGGTGTTCCAAGAAAAAGCAACTGGCCCACTTGGCAATTCAAACAATCGCCTGCGTGCTTTTCCTTGAGACAACCGTTGCATGGCACTATATAGCAGAAGTGTTGTATGTATACTTCCATGTTGTTATGTACAGTGTTAAAAAGATGCATAACAAGAGTCAAGATTTAATATAATTAAAATTTCTAACTTCTTCATCAAAGAGATTCTTAAGTAAAACTGGGATTTTTGTAAAATAATTTATAAAATCTGTAAAATAACTTACAAAGTTTTGCAAAATCATTTGCGGGTATAGTTTATACCCCTGCTTTGATGTGGAGGGTGACAATTATCTAATGCCAACATTACAGCAAACGTCAGCACAGTGGAAAAGGCAAATAACATCTTTGTATTATTAAGAATATTGTTTTGGGGGCGCCTAGGTGGCTCAGTCAGTTAGGCGTCCGACCTTGGCTCAGGTCATGATCTCGCAGTTCACGAGTTCTAGCCCCACGTCGAGCTGTGCTGACAGCTCAGAGCCTGGAGCCTGCTTCAGTCTTTCTGCCCCTCCCCTGCTTGGACTCTGTCTGTATGTCTCTCTCAAAAATAAATAAACATTTAAAAAAAGAATATTGTTTTGATTTCTTAGATCTCTTGAAAGAGTCTTGCAGACCCTCCAGGGTCCGTGGACCATATTTTGAGAACTGCTGTTATAGATGAATCACAGGATGATCTTGGGACGTCAAGGGATGTGGTTAAGGGGTAGAAAAGCACCCAGAATGGGGTAGAGGGCTTGGATGCTCATGTTATGTCTCACACATTTTTTCCTCCCACAGCCACACCTGGAACCCCTTCTATTTTACCCGGGACCCTGATCCTCGGTGAAACTCCTGAAGTCCCTACCTTCTCGGTTGGGTCCTGCTTTTTGACCCCCACCTGCTAATTGGGACCTCACTTGTCAGGAATTATGCATGGAGTTGCTGGGAATTATGTTTGCCACAAATGATCTGCTGAATACTATGTCCTGTGGCCACACCCCAGCCCACCCCAAAGGACCCTGGATGTTGATGCGGGACTGAATTGGGCAGGGAATTACTATGCAATGTTACTATTGACCAGAGGTCCCCCAGAGGCTCAAATTCTACTGTTAGTTCTTGCAGAAACAGACATCGTACAGGCGCACCAGCTGGGCCTGCACTGAAATGCTCCTGGTAAACAGACGAAAGCTCCATCCGGTCTCGGAGTATACTCAGGAGTAACTCAGCTGTGTTGCATGGGTTATTGGTCCTTGGTGAGAAGGTTGGCAGGTAGCTAGAGGATCCTCTATGGTCAGGAAGGGAAGATCTAAGAGGCTGTACTTCTATCTACAAGCTTGCTGACTGACAATTCCTGTGTATGACTGTCTCCGTGAATGTCCATGACCTTTACTATTAATAAAGGCTCTATAACAAAGAGAGAATTCTGAAAGCAGCTAGGGAAAAAAGGGCCCTAACATACAATGGGAAGCCTATCAGATTGGTTACAGACCTATCTAATGAAACTTGGCAGGCCAGAAAGGAATGGCAGGAAATCTTCAATGTGAT